>JAUKNM010000059.1:1015000-1247500 GCA_030765045.1 Tenodera sinensis | reverse complement strand
GCCCAGCTATTTACGTGAGCGTATCGCACAAACACACCCAGACAGTGTAAGTACATTCTGTTCAGATGCAATCATATCTTCAGTACAGCAACGTATCATATATCGGCAAGCGCCAGGAATCATATATTTGTGCTTTATCACTGACTATACGCCAAGTTACTATTAGTTCGCTGTTCTAATGAACAAGATAAGAAGCGATCGTAGCGCTCGACAGCCAAGGTCAGTACACCTCGTCGCTTTGCCCAGTAGTATGTTCTCGTGTAGCTAAAGAAAGCAGGATGTTTATATTTTCTTCTAACTGCAGGATACTGTAACTGACATCAGTCTTTCAATAATGAATAACAAATTGCGTCTTCTGGCCTGTGTAATTGAGCATTAAAGTGGATAGTGACTTGTTAAAAAATAATTCTGCTGTTGCTTTTATGTTATTTTCTGTAAATATATGAACATTATTTTAAAAAGGCTTTCTTTATGCGTCTTCTGTGTAATTTATGTGAATATCCGAAAATATTTATTTACATAATATATCAGAAAATGTGCATTTTTATGTGCAATAAAACTTTAAATATTTGGTCCAATGCAAATATCTAGAACACTAAACTCAGTTTCAAGTTCATATTTGGACCCAAACAAAATATGTCTTTACCTTAACTTCCGAGCCTTAATTATTAGTTTTGTTAGACTTACCTAATTCACCTTCTGGGTACGGAAGCTCGTCCAGAAAGTAAGAGGCAGCTCGAGTCTTATTCACAAAACGTCTGCACCAGCTGGCATATAGAATACACGCCAAATATATATAAAGAAATTAATTCTACATGAATAAACCTTCAATCATTATGAGGTATTTAGTCGGTAATATGAACACGCGTTATAAAGTAAATCTGAGGAAATAAAAAAAATTTGGAAGTTCCAGGAATCGAACCATGGGCCTCGCCAACTAGAGCTGCGAAGGTCAAATGCAGCTCAAAGTTAGCGCGCTCTGCCACTGAGCTATACTCCCTGCTGACGTAAATGCTCTCAAATTATGGTATTTAAGAGAATTATGGTCGCCTTTATGGATTCAAATTTTAACACATTTAAATTGGTATGTTTATATCATTCATAAAGTTACTAACATACAGTAAAGACCGAAATTTCATTAAATATATTGCAAAAAGAGAAACAAAGGAGAAGAGAACGTAAAATCATATAATAATTTAAAAGTAAATAGAGATGAGGACGCCGTGACATCTTACGGTTAATACTGTTACTACACATTGGGTACTACGTACTAGGAATACCGAGCTAAACTGTCGTCTTGTGGAGTTCCTTTACTGCAGATCGCAACATAAAAAGCAGCAGCTGAAGGTAAGAAAGCGATTTATTTCCTACATCTAATATTTTATTATGTTGAGAAAATCGAAATTGATTGACTGTTGCTGTGATTAGCAACATGCCAGTTTGTAACAGCGAATAGTTAATCGCTGTCCTATTAGAGGTTAAAGGACGTTCATATGATCGTGATGAGTGAATGCATCGTTGAACAGCATACACCTCAAGTTGTGATGGCGTGTTTAATCTAAGGTACCACGGTAGGTCAAAGGACATTCGCATCACAAAGTTTTATGCACTGAAAGAAATGGTGTAGCTTTAGAACATTACAACTTCATTTTCGTATGACGCAAGTATTGGTTATAAACGGTTATGTGGGACTGTTAGCCCCATCGGAAATGCCAAAATGTAGCTGAAAGGTAAGGGAACGCACGCTCTCGTGCTATGGTGTTACCTCTACTTGCTAATTAATGTAAACTTACACATTAAAAACCTAACCTAACCTCCTGCGAATCAGAAACCTAACTTTCGTATAAGTAAATTGACAATTATAAACATCATTAAGGTAACACAAACGGGCGAACCAGTGTAACCAGAAGGCAAACTTAGAGAAGCAGAAGAATAAACAGTACAAACCATAACCATTCTCGCGGGTTTTGCTGCTTGCACTTGGGCTGGCAGTGAAAGAAAATGGCGTAGTTTGTTGACATTACAACAAGATTATGGGAACGATATTCTGGGGTTCGAAGCGAGTACTGTTGATCGATACCTGCCCGTGAGACTACGATGATAGCTGCTCGCTACTGTTGAGGTGCTGAGAAAACTCAGAAGGACGATTGAGAACAAAAGGAGAGGAAAGTTGAGTAGAACAGTTTCTCTGTTCCACGATAACGCTCGCCCGCACGGTGCTCGTGAAACCCAAACCCTGTTTGTACAGTTTCGATGGAATGTTTTTGGTGATCCACCTTAGTCACGTGACCTAGCACCGATTCATCACCATTTTTCCGCAGCAGCAGCAACATCTCGAGGAAAGGTGCTTCGTATATGACGAAGAGTTAAAATAAGTTCAAGGATGGCTGGCCAGTTTGCCGGGAGAGTGGCTTGACACTGGATTAAAAACGCTGTTATCACGGTACAAAAAATGCATTGAGAATCAAGTAGATTACGTGGAAAAATAGTTACTGAATGTACCTTTCAGAATACACCCCTTTTAAAGTATATAAGTACTTCGTTATTTTTTTCTAAAGATAGTGTAACTCACTTTTGAGGCACTCCTTATATAAAGGTACTGCAACGACTGATAATAGTTACTGATGAGTAGGCTGGAAGGTGCTAAACGCTTGGGAAATGTTTATTTTTATGTCCTAACAATGCCAAAGATATGTGCCAAAACAAATAAAATATTTTGTTACGATCTGAATAACTGACCTAATATGAATGTACGTGGTACTCACCAGACATCATTCCTGGAAAGGATCATCAAATACTGTAGAGTTGCAGCACACGACCACATAATTCCTTAAATTTTCCATCCCGAAAGATTGACGATTGTCACGAAGAAGTGTGATGAATTTCGAAAATAATTACTCCACGTCACAAAAAGTAAGTCTAGCATAATTATAATATGGAATGTCACTCACTCTCACATCAACAATATCTTCATCTTGCCCAACCAACACATTTGAAGTTTTAGAGACTGTGTTGAATCCAGTATTATTTTCCAACATTTCCTTGCATTTTCTTTTTAAGGTTTTGTGCTACAGGATCAAAAAGGGCCTTCAGGTTGTTTTCTCCCTTCTCTCCACATCGTGTACTATTAGAACTGCTTCTCCCAAAGACATTCCTACTGATTCCATCTTCTTTATGAAATCACAGAGAAAACAAAGACCTGCATGAAAGTATGCGAAGTCATATCTTAGCACAATGCATTTTAATTTTCGCAGTGTATTGTTACACTTGCACTACATGTTTAATCCACTGTGAACATTGTGAACTCAAAACTGTCGATATGTAATTTCCCAACACAACACAACTATAGAGCGTCGTATAATCTCTGTGGATTCACAAATGACTAATTGACTACACAGTTTAACAAGTATTGGGTATTACTAGCCGGATTGTGAAGCGATAACGGGTTCAATGGAGAAATTACCTGTTCTTATCTTGCAGGCGCATGTTGCATGAGTAACTAGGATTTTTATATCTTGTTCCAAGTGAAGGGATACTATAGCGGACATATCAGTTCTTCCGATAGTGAATAACAAATTGCGACATCTAACATGTGTAATTGAGAATTAAAGAAGTGGATGGTGAGTTGTGAAAAATAACTAGCTGCTCCTTTTATCTGATTTGTGTGAAAATTATTTTAAAAATGTTTTCTTTATGTAATTTTTGTATAATTTATGTAAATATCCTAAAGTATGTATTTACATAAAGAAAGCAGACTATGTGAATTTTTATGTGCAATAAAGCTTTAAACACTTGCTCCGGTGTAAATATCCAGAAAATTAAATTCAGTTTCAAGTTCATACTAGGAGGCAAATAAAATATGTATTTACCAAACACTCCGAGCCCTAATAATAATATATAACGTATCTATATTAAATTGCAATTGCTGGAGAAAGTTGTGTGAGTGTACTTCATCAGATTTTCTTTTATGAAAGCACACATGCACTCACACACATGCACACCCACAGCCCCCCCCCCAAAAAAAAAAGCAAAAAAAAAAAAACACACACACACACTTAGTTTCTTAACTATATATATATATATATATATATATATATATATATATATATATATATATATATATGAGAAGTATAATAACATATATATATGAGAAGTATAACGAAAAGTAAACGAAAAGTGAGATTAAGTACGAAACTCTGGTCCAGAATCGTCCGAGGATGAGACACGATGATTTTGAGCAAATGTCCCCCACTCCATAGAATGTTTTGTCTTTTGAAAAACGCTTGGACAATATTTATTGAAGTACAGTATGTCTCACATATTGACTGGACAAGTAAATTGCATATTTTTTAGTTTTTTGTAAATAACATGTAAAGTAAGCTTTATTCTGACTTAGTCTTGTATAATGTTATACAACTAGCATACGGTAAGGGACAAGACTCCACAAAGAAACAGAAAAGAGGGGCTGATGTTACATTTACACAAATTTGTCTACCCGTTCTCCTGCACAATGTTCTTAAAAATATTACTCTTGTTAATTGACATTATCTTTCATCACACATTTACACATTTTGCTGTAGTTACTAGAAGGGTAAAGCGGATCACTGTGTAATGGCTTTGAAATTTCATGATGGGACGCCACAAAAGTTTCTATCTAATATAAATTGTGTATTTTAATGACTCCTACATCTTTTATGGTTTACCAATTATACAAATCGTTCGAAATCCTTTAGAGCTATTCCAATGAAATTAAAATAATGCTACAACTTGAACATATGATACTGTAATCCAAATCACTAGAACCATTTCTGATAAACCAAAACTAACGAAGGGAAGTAGAAATTGTTGCAATGACTAGCGAGGTATAAGTATAAACGTTTACGCCTGAACGTTGTATCAGAAATATTAATCAGCGAAGTACAGCATGGATTAGGAAGAGGCAGATATTGATCCGATGGTGTTTATTCTAAAAAAAGTAATAATATTGAGAAGAATAGATTACAGTTTAGAAACCCAAATTTTATTTGTTGATTATATCCTGAGCTGCATTATTTAGAGGAAGGCTTTGGGGTACAGTGAAGGAAAGAGCGTAGCCACTACATTTAGTACGAGTAAATAAAATAGAGCAAATATATATACCACAATACGAAGGTGTACATCAATAGAAATGCAATGGAAGACGTGATTATTCTTGAAGTACGCCAAGGATGCCCATTATCTCTCACTATCTCAATCTCTCTCTCTTTATGTATATATTTGTAGCCGATGATCTCACGTTGAGGTAGCCAATTTGAAGTATAGGATGTTAAATATGCTACTGATGGGAAGGGGGTCTACTGGATGCCTTAAGGTGCTCTTGGCGCCATTACCTCGGCTTAATTTTGGTAAAGCATGGATTTGAAGTTCTCGGGGTACTTTGTGGGTATTAAAGGAATAGCCCAAACTTCGTTTTTAAATATTTATTCGATGCATTCCTTATTTTCAGCATCGAGAGGAGCCGTCTACAATTACTTTCTAACACCTCTGCTCATCGCCTTTCATCGTACTGCTGCAACGGTCTGTCATAGCGTATTGCCGTTACCATACTCGTGCGCCCCCTAGGTTTTAAACTTTCGACCGTTGATCACGTGAAACCATCATGTTAACCTCGCGTTCAACACGTGATTCTTGTTCGTGTACACTGATTTTATGTTTCAATATATATATTATACATAGAGAGAGAAAAATGGATAAGCAGCGGGTACTTTCATATCATCGTTCCTCCCGAGTTTTGACGCACAATAAGCCATCGGCTGGCGTGCAGGTATCCCCAGCGCAAGCGGCAGGCAGGTAGGCAGGCTGACAGACAGGCAAGGCAGACAGGCAGGTAGGCAGACAGACAGGCAGACAGACAGACAGGCAGGCAGCCAGGCAGGCAGACAGACAGGCAGGTAGGCAGCCAGGCAGGCAGACAGACAGGCAGGTAGGCAGCCAGGCAGGTAGGCAGCCAGCCAGACAGACAGACAGGCAGGCAGCCAGGCAGGCAGGCAGGTAGGCAGCCAGGCAGGCAGGCAGGCAGGCAGACAGACAGACAGGCAGGCAGGCAGACAGACAGACAGACAGACATACAGACAGGCTGACAGACAGACATACAGACAGGCTGACAGACAGGCAGACAGACAGGCAGGCAGGCAGCCAGGCAGGTAGACAGACATACAGACACACAGGCAGGCAGACAGGCAGACAGACAGTTGGGCAGATAGACAGACAGGCAGACAGACAGACAGACAGACATGCAGGCAGCCAGGCAGGTAGACGGCAGACAGTCAGACAGGCAGGTAGACAGGCAGACAGGCAGACAGACAGACAGACAGGCTGACAGACAGACAGGCAGGCAGCCAGGCAGGTAGACAGACATACAGACACACAGGCAGGCAGACAGGCAGACAGACAGGTGGGCAGATAGACAGACAGACAGACATGCAGGCACCCAGGCAGGTAGACTGCAGACAGTCAGACAGGCAGGTAGACAGGCAGACAGGCAGGCAAGACAGGTAGGCAGACAGGCAGACAAACAGGCAGACAAACAGGCAGACAGACAGAGAGACAAATAGGCCTTATCAGAGATTTTATTTAGTAGTTTTTATTGTTTAAACTTTTTATTGATTAATTTATTTACCTTTTGCAACTAGGAACTACATTTTAAATAGTTCATTGAAACGCTATATGAAATCATGTTGTTTTTGTAATTTTAGATTTTGGATGAACAACTGAAGTTAACGTATTTACTGTGCTTTGCAAATGGGAAGGAGTTTGTCCTTGAGCGTCTCCAGTACGGTAACCAATCGGAGTCCTGCTATGTTGTGATGTTGCTTTCCCCTTAAGTGGGGCCACGTGCGCCAAGAAATATGAAGACTGGGGGTAATGAGCTTGCAACGCTGTGCATGTAAACGTATCTCATTGGCTGCAGATCAGAACTCTTCCCATTTGAAAAGTATAGCACACGTTATCACTCCAGGTCTCTGACGCATATGTGAAAATTGGCAATAGAAAGTCTTAGATTTCGGTTGAACAAAAGGATTTGGGATAGATAATGTACTCGCCGAAAGCAGAATCATCATGGAGTGGGAAGCAAAAGCCTGTGAGTATGCCAATAAAAATATTACATTCTAAATGCTTACAAGTACTAAGCCTCTAAGTAATTTTAGTATAGTGTTTATAAATGTTCAAATATTCAGGGTTTATGGGAAACAATTTAATTCAACTGAGCGGGGTAGCTCAGGCAGTGATGACAGGGAATGCATTCTGAAGCATTTTATTATATCACTCGATCGACTGCTTCGTATTATGGGTGCCTACGGCTGCTCACACATGAGTCTTAATCTCGGGTATCCGTGGTGGTTACAGAGAGCGATATTGTAGTTTTGTAAGAACCTTTATTTGTTTTATTTTTACACGTTTAAGCTTTGCTGAACAATTTTAAATAGAATAAAATATGCAGTTTCAAGTAATCGTTGGAACGAACTTTCACCGTGTTGCTTACATGTATCTCTCCCTCGTAATGATCCTGTCTCCTACTGTCCCTCAGTCATTTATCCTTTTTAGCTTCCCAAACATCCATAATGGCCCTCACTTCATTAAGTCAAGACTTTGCCCTCTGGCGAAACCCCTCGGGTTTCCGATACTTTGTAAAAATACAATAGCAGGCTCTTTTTTTTTTTATGTTGAAGACCTTGCCAAACTAATTGTATCTCGTTTACGTTAATGTTTGGGACGTTCGCTAATGACCCTCGCTAGTGCCTTTTTGGCATCCCTTCACCTGTGGTACATATTCTTAACCCTTTGCTATTAATGGATTTTGTAACTTTGATATATTCTGTATATCATAAGCGCTATACAGAAAAACTGCTACAAATGCCCCCCATATACATTATCATATTATGTAAGAATATGATAAGGTATATGTCTTGCCCGAAAATCATTTTCTTGTTAAAATTTCGCGATTGTTCAGCAAATCTTTCGTCAATTACATACAAATACTTAAAAGGGTTTACACTCAAATTCTTAAAGACATAGCTTGTACATAGAATACCCTTCACATATTTACATTACACAAATCAGCACTCAACACACATAGGGTTATATTTTTAATACTACATAGTGATTTAATATTATTTTACATGTTTCTTCTTACATTGATCTTCTGATTCTATATAATTATTTTTATCAAAAGTCTTTTATGGTTATGGATTGTTCTGCTGGTTTCACTTTTAATTTGTTTTTTTTTTTTCTTTTTTTTTTTTCACACGCACATTATCCACTTCACTGTTTTTTTTTCTCGATATATTCACTTTGCTTAATATTAATTACGTTATTCTTACAGTTATTTACAAGTTTACATAGAAACAATTAGGCCCTCATTTTCATGATCCAACCATTCTTTCAACTACTTCTCACCATTTCTTTTCTTACTTTTCGATACTATTTGAGGAATTTCTATACGGTCTTATTAGCTGCTTATGCCATCTCCCAATCGATTTGTTTGTTTTTAAGTCCACTAATTCATAAGTATGCTCTCCGAATTTCTCAGTAATCATTACCGGACCTTTATATAATAGCTCTAATCTATGACTTCTCCCCCTTAACGCATTGGATAATTTATAATCCCTGGCGAGGACTAGATCTCCTACCTGGGGATTCCATTTATTTTTACGTTTCTTGATTTTCGATTTCCTCTTTTCCGCTGTTTCTTGCAATCTGTCAAAAACGATCTTAGCCCTTTGTTCCTCTGATAATGGCTGACTTCTCTCAATCGTTCTTGGAGTATTTTTAAAAATGGGTTCAGGGTCAATTCCTTGCATTATCTGAATCGGTGCAAAACCAGTTGTAGTATTTACAGTATTATTAATAATTTTCTCTATGATGGGACAATACTTTACCCAGTTTCGATGATTATTATGAGTAAGCACTCGAAAATAAGTCCCTATTTCTCTTAATATCCGCTCTGTCGGATTCCCTGAAGGAAAGTAATAAGAACAATGATATAGTTTTATCTGGTGGCTACTTAGAGTTTCTCTGAAAATTTTGCTACGATGTACTGTAGCATTATCGGTTAATACGGCTTCTATTTGCCCATATTTTGGAATGTACTCATTTATGATCTTGCCTACACAAGTTTTGCTTGTTATATTCCTAACGGGATAAATTTTTACGAACTTTGAGAAGACATCATATAGTACAAATATGTATCTACACCCGTATTGTCCCCGGGGCATCTCCCCGTGTGCGTCGGCCGTCACTAAGGCATTCTTTCGGTCTCTAATAATTGCCTGCGGTTCTATATGATATTTCACATTGAAGTGCTTGGCCTTTTGGCATAACTCACAAGTTGAACATACTATTCTCACTTTTCGGGCAAGTTGCTTTATATAGAAATTTTCACTTATGATTAATGTTAACCGCTCACTTCCTGTGTGGGCCAGTGCTTTGTGATATGCTAGGATTAACATTTTCTGTATAGACTTTGGAACCATGATTTTCCATTTTGGCTCAAACCTACCATGCAACTTATACAATTTACCATTATATATTCCCACAGTATCGGGCATGTTTTCTACGATAGGTTTTGCATTTTTCTTTAATTTCTGAATTTCTTCATCTTCAGTTTGCAGCTCAGCTATCTTAATTAATTGTTTCGATACCCTTTGTCCTTCTGCAGTGTCCAGGTACAAAAGTGTGACGTCATGTTTACTGTCATTAAGAGTATCTGGTATGGGCCAGTTTTCCTTCATTCTGGATAACAAATCACTAAAGGTATTTTCTTTACCCGGTATATGTCTTATCTCGATCTTGTGAGATGTTATCTCGTGAATGTATCTTGAGATTCGGGTATTCGTCAGTTTGCAAGAATTTATAAAGGCTAAACTTACATGATCAGTATATACTATTATCTGGCGGTTAAATACATATTCTCGAAATTTTATTAAGGCGAAATGAATGGCGGCTATTTCCTTTTCTGTGGTGCAAGCTTGGGATTCCGTTCTAGAGAGACCACGTGATGCAACTGTAATCAAATGCTTATTTCCTGATTGGTCTATCTGGACTAAAATAGCTCCGTATCCTTGGCTGGAAGCATCAGTAAATATAATATATGGAAGATCTTCGCGGGGTTTCTCTAATAAAATAGAGGTTGCGAATAATCTTTTAACTTTCTCAAAAGCCATTTCTTCTTCTGTTCCCCATCTCCATTTTGTTTCCTTTCTCAATAGTTCTCTTAATGGAGCTACTACCGAAGCAAAATCAATGATAAATCTAGATTGGTAGTTCAAAATACCCAAAAATCTTCTTAATTGTTTTATGTTTTTCGGTGCGGGAATCTTATTAATACTTTCGATTCTAACGGGATTTGGCCTGATTCCTTCTTCTGAAATAATATATCCTAAAAATTCTGTTTTCTGGACAAAGAAAGCTGTTTTGTTAGGCTTAACTGTCATGCCTGCCTCTTTTAATTTACCTAAGACGTACCGCAAATGATCCATATGTTCTTCAATGCTTTCGGAGAATATGAGAAAATCATCAACATATTGTGCCACAAATTTCTTTATCGTCTCGCCAAAAATATTATACAGCGCTCTTAATAGTGCACTACTGCTTGTGTTCATACCGAATGCGCACACTGTGAAATTATATAATATGCCCCCGTGTAAAAACGAAGTATATTTTCTTAAGTCCTTTCTTAACGGTATTTGCCAAAAAGATGACGTCAGATCCAACGCCGAAAAGAATTTTCCTCTTCGCAATTTATTTAAAATGATCTCAACACTTTCGTGTCTAAAGCGATCTGGCTTACAATAAGCGTTTAACTTTCTAGCGTCTAATGTTACTCTAACTTTGCCATCACTTTTATAAACGATACATAATGGATTTATATACTCGGAGTTGGACACTTCAATTATATCATCATCTAACATGGTTTTAATGACCTGATCAACTTCCTCTCTAATTGTACATGGGATTGCTCTGGCTTTATGGGAATATGGTTTAATATTCGCTAGTTCAAACGAATGTGTGTAACAGTTACATCTTCCAGGCTTTTCCGAGAATACCTCCCTGTTTTCTATTAAAAGTTCCCGTAATTTTCCTTTTTGTTCCTCATTTAGTCTCTCAGCTTGGTTCACCTTAGATTCTATTAAATTTTCTATCTTGACACAGTCCTTTCTTTCGTCGTACTCATTTATACTACTATTCTTCAAGTTAAATTTTGGGTTTTCTCGGGGTTTCTTTTCTTCGTCAAAATCACAGAAATAATTACCTCTACTTACAATATTTTGTTCCTCTATTTCATCGTAGTTCCCAACTTTTAATTCTGCTAATTCCATCGCTCCAATATTTATTACCTCGACAAAGAATGTTTCCCCCTCCATTTCTTCCTCTACCTGATCCCGTACAATTATCCTCGAAGTATGGTCTAAAAATGGTACAATTATGGTGTCAGGTCCTGTTTCAAACTTAAAACTTCTATTTTCAAAATCTATGATGGAATTCCAAGCATAAAGACTATCGCAACCGATTATTACGTCAAAAACAAGCCTGGGTACAACCAAAAATAATATTTCAATGCATTTATGTGCGATCTCGACCTTTACCATCACTTGAAATTTTACCCTTTCTTTCCTTTTACCTACCGCTACAGAGCAATATATCCCATAAACTGGCAAAGATAATAATTTTACACCACTACTCACTAAATTTTCAAAAAAAAAATTTGGGAACACACAGTAGTATTAGCGCCTGTATCAATAATAGCCTGAAATAATTTCCCGTTAATACCAATATTTATTCTTGGCGGATCAATTAAAATTTCATTCTCTGTATTTTCTTTATGTTTTTCGATCAAACATTGCCTTCTCTGTCCCTTATTTTCGAAGTACTTCCCATAATAAGAACATTCATCATTCCCAATCTTCACTGAAGGCGAAGTTGACTGGGTTTGGAGTTTTCCGAAACCTTACTAATGGCTCCTGTCCCATTCCCATTATATGAAGGTCCCGGGTTTGAATTCGGGTGATAATTTGTTTCTTCCAATCTTTTTACCGCGTTTATAGCGTCTACCCTTTCTTCCGGATTTGGAGAAATTCTGCTATTCCCATTTCTTTCTTCTTGCCTAGGGGAATTCGGTCTGTACCAATTATTATCATGGTGATAATTATTTCCCGAAGGAAATCGATTCCTAGTGTACCTCCCCCTTCTATCTCCGTAATATCTATTTGCCTGTACGTAATTAATTTGAGGGTTTCTTTCCCGTGGATAATTCTCAACCCTTCTTCTATTATCTTGAGGCTCAAAATTATTTCTTCTATCCTGAGGCTCAAAATTATGTCTCCTGTCCTGAGGCTCAAAATTATTTTTCCGGTGGTAATTATTGTTTTTAGGGACGGGGCCATGATACCGTTGCCGAGCATCACAATTCCTGACATCACCTGAACCTGCCCCCTGCCCGAAAATTTTTGTTGGAGATCGGTTGTTTCCAAAAGGTCTCTCATTACTTGCCTCGTTTTGGCTCTTATTTCTTTCTAGTGCGATTAACAAGTCAATCATTGCCGCTATTGTTATCGGCTTCGCAATAATCAGATAGTGTTGAATTGTTTCCGGAAAATGTGTGGTTATTAAATTAATTAATTCTATTTCTCCCATCGGAGGGTCAAGCATCTTACATTTTCTAGCTATAGCCATAAAATAATTAACCATGCATTGATCCTTATGCGGGTTATATTTCCCATTACTCAGTTCCAGTCTTATATTTGCCTGCCTGCTAGCTCCCCAATATCTATTTAAGAAAATTTCCTTAAATGTCCGATAATCATTACTTAATCCTACTGATAACTCTAACCAGTTTGAAGCGTTGCCTTTAAAACATTTTCTGACAACCGTCATCTTATATTCCTCGGGAATACCTTTTACAAGAAAATACTCTTGCATGCTATTTATAAAAGCCTTGGGGTCATCAAATTCTTCGTTTTCAAAGGTTGGTGGTGAAATTTCATTCAAAACATGGTTGGGCCATTGCAAATGTGGACTATTGCGTGCATTAACATTAACATTTGTATTACTATTACCTGAGGTACCAGCATTTAAATTTAACATCGGAATGTCCGCGGACGCATTATGCATCGCTTCGTCCCGTGCTGCTACCGTAATAGTATTACTACTCACCGAATCACTAACATTGTCAGACATACATATGTTATTTAATCTTTCTTTCAGTTTGTCATTTACCTCATCTACACTCACAGCTAATCTCCTAGTTTCCCTCTCTGATTGCTCTAATCTTTTCCTACAGATTTCTAATTCCTTGCTACTAATTTCCCTTTCCTTAGCTAATTCAGTAGTTATTTCCTCCCTTAATTTTCTATTTTCTTTCTCTACATTTTTATTAACTGTTTTAATCTCTTCCCTAACCTGTTCCTGACTTTTCCTCATTTCAATTCGTACATTTTCAATTTCAATTTTAACCTCTTCCTGATTATTTCTAACCTCACTTCTTACATTTTCTATTTCATTTCTAACTTCCTCCTTGAAATTTTCTAAAACCTTCTGTTGTTTCTCAATCTTATTTCCTATTTTGACTAAGTCAGCTGTTAAGTTCTCCCTCGTATTTTCTACCTTTTCTGCTAACCCCGTTAAATCTTTCTGACTCTGATCTACCTTCTCTGTTAACCCCGTTAAATCTTTCTGACTTTTTTCTACCTTTTCCTTAATCTCTTTCTGACTTTCTGTTAAACCCGTCAAATCTTTCTGACTTTTTTCTACCTTTTCCTTAATCTCTTTCTGACTTTCTGTTAAACCCGTCAAATCTTTCTGACTTTTTCTACCTTTTCCTTAATCTCTTTCTGACTTTCTGTTAAACCCCTCAAATCTTTCTGACTTTTTTCTACCTTTTCCTTAATCTCTTTCTGACTTTCTGTTAAACCCGTTAAATCTTTCTGACTCTGATCTACCTTTTCTGTTAACCCCGTCATCATTGACATAAGTGACTTTAATATTTCATTAGTCTCCATGCTTCCCCCTGTTTCTTCTCCCTGATTTTGTATATTCGTATCAGCTACTCTGTCCCTTGCATGATCTACATTACTATATACACCTTCTCCCACTCTCTCTTCACCCTCCTGCACTTCCATATTTATATCTAATTGCTCGATCATTTTCCCGTTCCTTAAATACATTGACTATATACTACAACACGTAGATAAAATTCTCACTCAGTACCTTAATCAGCTTGCTGCACTGCTATTCGATGTGGATCCTCTCGTTCCTGCTGTGTCCTGGGTCACCTTCCCTGGAGTTCACGGCCTTTGTTGTTCAGCTTCCTGAAATTCTCCGCATACCTTATTCACCTTCCCTGAAGTTCTCTGAAGTTCATGCTCAGCTTCCCTGAAGTACTCTTAAGTGCATGCTCAGCATTCCTGAAGTTCACGCTCAGCATTCCTGAAGTTCTCTGAAGTTCACGCTCAGCATTCCTGAAGTTCTCTGAAGTTCACGCCACACGTTGGAGCGCCAATTTGATGCATTTTATTATATCACTCGATCGACTGCTTCGTATTATGGGTGCCTACGGCTGCTCACACATGAGTCTTAATCTCGGGTATCCGTGGTGGTTACAGAGAGCGATATTGTAGTTTTGTAAGAACCTTTATTTGTTTTATTTTTACACGTTTAAGCTTTGCTGAACAATTTTAAATAGAATAAAATATGCAGTTTCAAGTAATCGTTGGAACGAACTTTCACCGTGTTGCTTACATGTATCTCTCCCTCGTAATGATCCTGTCTCCTACTGTCCTCAGTCATTATATGCTTTTAGCTTCCCAAACATCCATAATGGCCCTCACTTCATTAAGTCAAGACTTTGCCCTCTGGCGAAACCCCTCGGGTTTCCGATACTTTGTAAAAATACAATAGCAGGCTCTTTTTTTTTATGTTGAAGACCTTGCCAAACTAATTGTATCTCGTTTACGTTAATGTTTGGGACGTTCGCTAATGACCCTCGCTAGTGCCTTTTTGGCATCCCTTCACCTGTGGTACATATTCTTAACCCTTTGCTATTAATGGATTTTGTAACTTTGATATATTCTGTATATCATAAGCGCTATACAGAAAAACTGCTACAATTCGGAAGATGCCGGATTCAAATCCCGTGGGTCGACTAATGTCTTTTTTTGTTTTACTTTCTGTACGACCCATAGTAAGTAGGGGAAGTATTGTGTTCGACCCAAGATTTCGATGTCGAGATTTCACCGGAAATACATGTTTTGAGGCCCCCTGAACCAAAAAAATTTATTTTATAAAAATGTCTTGGACGTGCGCGTGTGTATATGTGTGTGTGTCTGTGTGTGTGTGTGTGTGAGAGAGAGAGAGAGAGAGAGAGAGAGAGAGAGCGCACGCCCACGTGGCTGTCTGCCTGTGAACAGCATAACTGAAAAACGAAAAGTCTGTTGAAAACCATAGTTGGTATAGGTATATGTTGAATGTGTTAAAAAAAACATGTATGACGACGCTGTCAATTGATAGGATCATATCGGTAAACCTACTGACATGGAGCTGTCGTATTTAAGCACACTTAAAAACCATCGATATGGACTGGATTTGAACCCGCGACCTTGTGGGCAGTAGGCCAGCGTCTAACCAACTGAGCTACCCGGAAAGATGCGACAGGAAGATTTTGAAGGAAATTCCTCCAACCTAAACCGCCCTTTACACGGAACATTTTTCGAAAATTTTGATTTTCTCAAAAATGGCTTTAACGGTTTTGATTAAGATACTATATGTTCAACATATTTGTATGGCAAATGAAATGTATATTTTGAATTTTTTGGCTATAGGCTATGCAGTCCCGTTTACTCTGGATGACTTGCATAATTGGTAAACCGTAAGAGACAGACCAGAACTGACTGCACAAAAATGTAGATCTCTCTAAAACACACACTATGCCCAAATTAATTTTTTTGTTGAGTGAACCATTTCGGAGATATTCCTTGTTATTTGTGAGAGTTTTGCAATTCTTATGTTTTTTTCTCAAATTGAACGTTGTTATTCACATTTTTATCTCCTGGCCGTGCAGTGAGAACGGAATTTCAAAGCTTTAAAAAAATTGACTATCGCTCAGAGTCTACTGTATTCCCATATTTGACTTGCACTACAAGAAAATCAACAATAAGATATTTTCTGGCAGTATTTATCTCGACTAACATGTAGAGTTAGGGGAATAAGGGTTTGTAAGAATGATTAACACAAGAGTAGAGAAAGTCATGTGAGTGCAACATACTTTTTTAGTGTTTTTCCACATTCGTCAGGCTAAATACCGCATTGGATGTTAAATACCACGACCGAAAGTTCGTCAAGTTTGTAACAACAACAGAAATGAAAATGGATGATAATAGTGAATTTGCTATTATACCACTCGCAAAAGTTAAAGGCATGTGAACGCTGGCCAATGCTCAAGCGGAGCGCTGTTGCCAAACGTAGTGCGTGTACCGGCAGAGGTTCTGTAAGACCGCGTGAGATGCATGTACCACATTCGGCAGCGCTGGCAGGAGGAGCAAGCTTACGATTCGCTGGAGTCTGCAGTACGGCCCGCCTCCATATGCCTTTAACTTTTGCGAAGATCATACAGTTTCCAGTTAATGAAAGCAGGAAGAATGGACGACGGCCCAATGCCACCTGTCTGGCACGTGTAGAAGAAGAGGTAGTTGCCTAACACTAAGATCTCTGTGGATTCGTGGTGAAGTAAGATGGTGGGATGCAGGAATGAGTCCTAGAGGGCCGGCACGCACCGAGCCCTAGTATCATAACAAATCCGTTGACATGTGACCACAGTTAAACGAAGCCAAATAAAGGGAAATAGAAAAGAGTTTAATTCAAAACGCTGAGAAGGCAGACACCTTTTTTACTCTCACATTAAGACCTCGTAGGCTTGGAAGGGGGGAGGAAGTAAAACAGAAATGGGAGAGGAAGAGAGGAGGAAAATTAATCTCTGTTGTTAAGGCAACGGAAAGGTGATAGTTTATAAATAAATGGAAAGAAAATCAATATTCGCTTTTCCATACAGCATGGAAGGTACCTTTGGCCACACGTTAATCAGGGATTCTATATGATGAGTATAGCAAATAGGTCCGATACAATTCTATTGTTCTAAATAAAGAACCGTTTAGCCGAAAAAAAAAATAATTTGTATCAAATATTTGGAGTCAGTTAAATGATTTATTAATTCACTAACTCTCGCACAAACATTATGTGAGCAATGCTTGTAATGCACGTCTATCTGAATTCCAATGAGTTTAGTCATAATTTAGCGTTAAAATGTCATGCAAACATTAATTTTTAAGAGAGATTTGGCAACGTCACGTTAACATTAAATTGTGACTAAATTCATTTGAATTGAAATAAAAAGGCATTACAGCATTGTTTACTCATGTTTGCGCGACAGCTAATGAAATAATATATCATGTATATCCATTCATCAAGAAGCTATGGCTCCAAATATTTGGCACAATTTTTTTGGGCGAAAAAGTTCTTTATTGACAATACCTGTATTGGACATATTTGTTACACTCATCATTAAACGCCGGAGGCATGTGCGTTTTTTCATGGACTTTACTGTTATCGCTCGCGCATGTAAACAACTGCAGGTAGGCACAGCCTGACCATGAACACCGCCTCACTGTAACACAACTTACAAAGGTCATAAACTATGCATTCTGGAATTGCACTTAAAAGCTTAGACATACGCTATTTATTAACTATAATATCGTCACAGAGTGCATTACCTGGGTTACAATGTACATTCGTAAATTATTAAATGTGAAATTCTGAAGCCCATCACTGAAGTAGTTTTTAAACAGTGAAAAACTTCTTTCTACATCACAGAAGTGCAAATGAAAAGAATTCCGCTCTGTCGTGCGGCGTGTTTTCCTTCCTACTCCTTTTCAAAATTTCACACATAGCTTGATAACCAATATTTTTGTTTAGAACTTTCTGGAATTTAACAGTTGTTCTGGGTGGCTCAGTTGGTTAGACGCTGGCCTACTGTTCCCATGGTCGTGATTTCAAATCCGGCCCAGAGCGGTGGTTTTTAAGTGTGCTTAAAAACGACAGCTCCATGTCAGTAAATTTACTGGCATGTAAATTAACTCCTGCGGGTCAACATTTTGACACACCGGCCACGCTGACGTGATCCTAGCAAAATTGACAGGGTCATTAACGAACAAATTATTATTATTATTATTATTATTGTTATTATTATTATTATTATTATTATTATTATTATTATTATTATTATTATTATTATTATTATTATTATTATTATTATTATTATTATTATTATTATTATTATTATTATTATTATTGTTAGTATTAGTATTAGTATTAGTATTAGTATTGTCACTGTCACTGTCACTGTCACTGTCACTGTCATTGTCATTGTCATTATCATTATCATTATGATTATCATTATCATTATCATTATCATTATCATTATCATTATTATCATTATTATCATTATTATCATTATCATTATTCTGGAATTTAACAGTTGTGTTATACTACACCTTGACCTTACGTCTGCATACACTTGGAAGGCAATGCTTCACTATTTAGTTCGCAGAGTACTACGTTACGTTGTTTTCGAATCTTGCTTGTGGCAGTTGTTTTGACATTTGATTGCCGTACTGTACTTCTGACGTCAGTCATACACTGCGTCCAGCTAACCTGTGCCGCATGCGAGCACACATCTCTCCTGCCCTTGCTCATCAAGTAGAATCCCTGGTTAACGCATGAGTTGTTGTTGTTGTAGTGTTTAACGCCCGCTTTTACTACTACGGCACCGCAGGCGGTGACACTGATGATGCATGAAGATGGAGCACCGGTGGAATGAGATGGCGGGGGAAACCGGAGTACCCGGAGAAAACCCGCCCTGACGCCGCTTCGTCCACCACGAATACCACATGCGGGTCCCTGGGATCGAACCCGGGCCGCCTAGGTGGTAGGCGAGCGCGCTAACCGCTCGGCCACGGCGCCGCCGTTAACGCATGACCTAAGCAGCACCTTCCACCCTGTATATCATTTACTACAATTCCTTGGGAATGTTCTGATATGCGAGTATCTACACGTATCATATGTACTGTTTTTTTTTTTTTTTTTTTTTTTTTTTTTTTTTTTTTTTTTTTTTTTAATTTTAAATTTTATAAATTAACGTCCTCCAACACTGTCATATCGGATGAATGAACGAAATGAAATGGGTGAAATGATGCTCAAATGAGCCGGAGGTCCATGGAGCTTTAAGTTACCCGACATTCGTCTTCTCAGGGTAGGGAAAACCTCGGAAAAAAAAAAAAAAAACCTTACCCGGATAACTTACCCTAAGCGAGAATCGAACTCGCGACCTCTTGAACGTGAGGCAGACACGCTAACCATCACGCTACCGAGGCGGGCCCATATGTACTGTGACGCTAGGTTGGAGAGAACCATACCTTACTTGACTGTCAACAACAACAAGAAGCTGGTTTTGTGTCCCTTGCTCCACAGATATTTATGTACTTACTGGTTCGTTGCCTGAAATAACATTTGGAATGTAACGTTACTTCCTTTCTTTGAACATATTTCTGTTTTTAGTTTCAATAGTATGTGACGCCCACTCTTACTTCAAACGCCACCACAGATGGTGACAATAGTTATACATGAAATGAAATGATAATTGGTAAAGAAAGTTTGGAAAGGCTTCTTTTCAGGCTAAGAGAACCTCCCCGGCAATTATGAGAACTAAGAAAATCGTGGAAAGAAACTCAGCCAGGGAGTTCTGGTGGGATTTGAACCATATAACTCACGTTCAGAAGTCCGTTCTCTAACGATCTCGGCTACCCGTGTCGGTTGCATGTTCCTTCCTACGAAGAATGAATCAGTTTTACTAACAGTCATCTCTTCAAAGATATATCGCCGTAGTATTACTTTGATTCACAAGCAGCGGGGATATTTTACAAAGCCGTCTATGGCACAATGAAGTCCACACACTTTGTTCTGTGACTAAGATTCTTTTGAAAGATTTTAGCACATGAAAGAGCATACACAGAGCTAATTGTGGACGTGAAAGCAGGCCTAATGTAGGTCCTCCTAGCAGGCATCCATTAAGAAGCCTACAGAAGCATCAAAAGGCATTATGCTTCTGGATGTACGAGTGTTCATTAAAGCGAAAGAAACAAACGAGTAATAGAAGGCAACTTTCGTTCCATTTGTTGCGCAATGAAACGGCAAGATTTGCTTTTAGACTGTTTTGAATAATTCAGACCAAAACAAACTGGGCTACACGCACCAAGGCGCAAATTCTATACCCAAGTAAGTGCAGCAACAATTCTACTCCAACAGTTCTGATAACACATAAAAGAAGATTGGATTGAATACGTTTTGAGACAGTTGAAATGAGCTTTTTAAGAAATCATGTACTCGGCGGGGTGAAACAATAAATGTTGACGTTAAACGGGAATTGACTATCCAAACATGTAACAAAAACCTTCTTCTTCTTCTTCTGCAACAAGGTTTAGGCCATCTAGCCTGTTCCGGCTCCAAGTCTTGCTCCTTCCATGTTTTCCTGAGGCGTCCTGGTTTTCTTTGTCCTTGTTGTTGGTAAGTACATAAATGTAAGTTCTGGAATTCTATTTCCTTTCGCTCTGTTGAAGTGCTGTCTCCAGTTTGTTCTGTATTCTGGTATTATTTTATTTAATTCTTCCACTTTTAATGGCTGTCCTATTGCGTTGTCTTTTATCTAATCTCGTGTAGCCGGCCAAGGATCTGAGGAACTTTATTTCTCCCGTTTGGATGCTTCTTTTGTGTTGTGTTGTCATTGTCCATGTTCCTGAACCTGCTGTTATAATTAGCACAGTCATTGTTTTATACAGTTTTGTTGCTGAATCTTTTCTTGCTCTATTCTTTAAAGATCTATGTATTGCACCTGTTATGTAGTTAATTTATTGAATTTTTATTAATATCTCTTCCTAATCCATATGATATTTCACATCCCAGGAAGCTAAACTTTGACATTCAATATTTTTACTTTCTAAGACTATTTTGGACAAATTGAATGAATTCCTTTAAATGTCACAACTTTTGTTTTTATATATTTCTAGGTTGTATGTTTTCGCTATTTGATACATATAAGTTATGTGCCATTTTTTTAAGTTCGTTCTCACTGTTGGCTATCAGTATTTGATCATCTGTGAAAACCTTTATTTCTAACTACTCTTATCCCTAAATTTCTTCCTCCTGTCGCTTCTTATTTCCATGATCTTGTCATGTCGTCTTTGTATAAATTAAAAAGCGGTTGGCATCGGATAACCGTGTCTGACCCGTTTAAGAATCAGTAATGGTTCTCGTTTATTTATGCGAAATTTCTAAACCATGAATTATGACGACATCATGCCAATCATTAATTACCAATATGTGCGTACGTAAACTGCTTGCATTGAGAAACAGTACATTCTAACTCAGTGCAAGCATAGGAGGAGGCACAAATTTTACCTTCTCCAAGGCATTTTAATTTGCACAACGCTGCAGAAGAAGGCAGAGAGCGAGAGAGACAGAGAGAGACAGGTAGACAGAGAGGGAGACAGAAAAAACAATAGGTATATTACTCGTTTAAAAAATTGACATATTATGTAAGCTACATAAAGAGAGAGGAGAAACGGGAGAGTGTGGAATATATACTCTAAAGGAGAAGAGAATTAGAGAAAAACGGAAATGTCTTAAATGTGGGAGACAAAGACACCAGAATTTCCGCATTAGCGCACAAGTGGAAAAGAAGGGAAAAGGATGACAGAGCAGGAGACGAGAGAGTCAGAGAAAAGAGAAACGGGAAGAACGAGAGAATCGTAATGTTGAGAAAGGGAGGAAAAGGGTGGAAACTAGAGACAGTGAAAAACAGGGAGGGAATGAGAAGAAGAATCTGCATATAATGCAATTAACCCTGCAGGGCTCTTAGTTTTCGAAAATTTAAGCATAAAAGAAAGGAAAGGAACATACATAGTATGGCCGTACACATAGCATACATAGCTACATATGCATATATGCTATGTATGCAAAACGAGAGACTAACAAGGTAGGTTGAATAACTTTAGGTTGTCTGGAACAAGGATGCACGACGCCCAAAACGGTGGTAGGAAGACTTAACAGAACCTCTCTGAGCGGAAAGGATCTTAGGGCCTCACTGAAGCTTTGGTGTTGTTTGAATGAGGGAGTGAGTAGCGTTTAAGGGCCTGCCAACAGCTATACTCCATCCAGCCTTAGATCCGCACCTTGTATCCCTCCGCGATAACCTGATGTTATCACGTGCGGCTAACACAAAACAAACACCACGTGGACTCATACCTCGTATTTATGTTGCAACAGAACGATATTTACTCAGGAATTTTAGAAATATCACGTTACATTTAAGTAGTCTTTACCAGGGTTCTCGTTCATCTTGAAAACTCACAGAAAATCGCCGATATTTAAGGTACTATATGTTATGGTGTGCTTTGGTTTCGGCGTATTGCGAGTTCGTTGTTAATGGTTTGTGTTTACATCAAGTGCGGGTCTAACGGTGGAGCGATTATAGGCCACTTAGGTCCGTTGCTGTTGTTGATGTAAACTACAGAGGCTGTTTTATATACTACAGAGCCTATGTCTCTTAACATGGCTTAGAGAAATTTGGACTTGTGTATGAGGAACCAACTCCATTGGAAGAAATGACAAATATATCGTATTACATTCATTTTACTTCGTGTAGCCACTGTAGTTTTTTTTCTACTCCTCTCTCTCTCTCTCTCTCTCTCTCTCTCTCTCTCTCTCTCTCTCTGTCTCTCTGGATTGGTGGTACATGAACTTAATGCGATTTCTGTCTTCTATCTTCTATCGTTAAATAGTCCACTGAATTACGTATTGAATCTTCAATCTTACTATTACTAATATTGACTTATTCAGCTTTATCATTTTTGTACTGTTCTAACCGTATTTCTTCTGTATCTTATTTAAGTTAGATTTTATAATCTATGTTACGTATTTCTCCAAATTGTCACTCTGCAGTTTCCGTACTTTCCTTTTTGTTTTGACTTTAAGTGTTTGTATTCAATTTTACCTTTGTGAAATTTCTTATTCATCCCCTCAAATAGGCTTACTTATTGTCCTTTATTAATTTTGCAATTTATTCATTCTATATCTTGAAAGCTTTGGTTTTTCTCCTTTTATTAAGGATTTACCATACTTTCATAGCTGCTTTATGAATCAATGTTTGCCACTCATTCCATTCCGTTTCTACATTTAAACTCAAAGAGAGGTGATCTATATGTGATTTAATTTTGACAGTAAAAAATCCGTATATCGGGTGTTTGAAGAAGATGAACGCGAAATAATTTATTATATTCTTTGAATTTGCTACTTCTTTTTACCCAGCTGTTAATAACTGTTAAGACATCAACATAAAATTGTTCGAATTTACATCAGGTTCTCGATAAACTCTCGTATCATGTGGCCCAGCTTCTGATTCATTAATACTCAGTTATTGATTTAAAGTCTCTTCTGTTTTGGTGAACTACTGCATTTCCTTATGTTTGAAAAGAGTATTTGTTATAGGAGTATTTAATGTATATTGGTTAAAAGTTAAACGGTTTATGAGACTCTGACCGTTCTCGTTCTTAGTTACTTCCACATTATCACCCATAAATGTTAAATTAGTTAACTAACAATTCAGGTAGTTAGGTTTCCCGCCAATGTAATGTAGTAATCTATCTCATTTATAGTATCTGCATGTTTCTGAAGCTCTTCACAAAATGGTTTGCTTTCTGCTTTCCTTCCTTCTTAGGGTGCTTATTTTCCTGTTACTGTAGAAAATTCTATAGAAATGTTATCCCTGCACTCACGATTATGTCTCAAATAAACTTATTCTTCTGCTGAATTTATTATGTATCATTAGTGCCACTCAGAGAAAGCTTGTCTGTTTTGAGACACTCCACTAAAATGTAGAATATATTACTCCAGGTCTTTTGTTCCTATAAGTTTCTTCTTCCTTTCAGATAAAATAACAATTCCTGTCTTCATGTTCATAAGCTCTCTTTTCAATTCTAATCCTTTATTTGTTAATACTTTTGTATTTCATGCAACTACTTTTAGTGATGTACCTTTGCGTTTATCCCTTTTTCTTTGCCTGGGCCATCGTCGTATTTAGCTGTCCTTGTCATGTCTTTGAGGAGTATGAGTTTAAAAAATCTCCCCTGAACGAGTTGCAGGGAAAGCTTAGTGGTGGGATTGCCGCCTCACCGTCTCCAAGCTTACGGATCTTTGTTTCAGGTTTCTTTCCCTTAGAGGAATTGCCTTAACTGGGCTATGAGCTCCGTCTACCCATTCGATTTTCTGTTAGAGTTTTCTCCCTTAGCCTTTGGAACTCTATTCCTACCCACAAGGCAGCGGGAGGAGCACTTATTTTATGGCGGTGCTTCCTCGTCATGTTGCAATGTCGTCATCGAGCACTTGTGGCATTTAGTAAGTGCAATCTCGCCACAGATTACACTTCCTCGCTCTGTTGCCATTGCTCTTCCTTAGTAGGACAAGTAAGGATTATTGCAGGTCTATTCTACCTCCGAACCCGCTAGGGATTCCATTTTATTTTTAACTGTAATTCAGCTCTCACAAGATCTACCGCCTTCCGCTCCTTCGTCCTAACCTCTTGTTAAACACGCTTAATTGTTTATTCTGCATAATATGAGAAATGAACGCGCCTAACCGCCACTTACGTAGCTTCTACTATACATCGTATTTTCAAGAAGTGTCTCGCTCATGGTCTTAACATGTAGCCCTTTTACTTCCTCTACTACGTCTTACAATAAACAGAGGAAGTTTTTGTTCCATCCAAAAATTCGATACGCATATTTCAACGGAAATATGTTTTGATACTCCATGAATACAAAATGGTCTCTATAAACAGCTCTGTGTGTGTGTGTATGTCTGTGTTTCTGTCTGTGAACAACATAACTCGAAAACGAAAGGTTAGTTAAATACAAAATTGATATTTAAGTTCGGCATCTTCCAAGGATCCCACACGAAGATTTTGAACAAAATTTCCCAATCCAAACTATTCTTTACATAGAAAAAGCTCTAATGATGTTCTATGAAATATCACGTGTTAATAAACGTTTTGACAAATGAACTCTATATCTTGAACTTTATGGCAATAACCTTTGAAGACTTCTTCATTCTGGAAGACTTTTTCATAATAACAGATACACAGAATCTTATTGTACAAAAAATGTAGATCTCGTTAAAGCGCACAGTTTATATAAAATACCTTTTTTGTCTAGGTAACCAGCTCTGAAGCCTGCCTTGTTATTGGTTTGAATTTTCAAATGCTTATAACTCTGTTAAGTAGAAGGTCGCTATTGTTTTAATCTCCAGGCCACGCGGAGAAAATGGAATGTAATTACATGGTGACCAGGTCTTAAAAGAGTTCACTATCGCTTAAGGCTATTTACTTCCTTATTCCTCTTGTACCTACTAGGAAATAGGAAATAAGCCAGTTTCTGCATATGTTTATTTGATCAACATGAAGTAGATAAAAGAATAAGAGTTTATAAGAATAGTTTGTACAAGTGTGAGTAGAAAAAGCAATATGAGTCCCACAGATCAGGTTTTTAGCATTCTTTTATACTTTAGGTGCAACATTTGGTCGTGATACATTAAATACACAATCCACTGTTTACTTTGGTGAATGAGGGAAACTACGAAAAACTCACAGTCGTGTCGGCCGGTTCGCGGAACCTCCCCAACACGGACCACACACTTTACCACTTAAACCATCACCGCTCGGTTTTTATTTTATTAAGGTTATGCAACTATTCTTACAAACGTATATTTCTCTATTATTGGATATAAGTTGAAATAATTTCACTACACATTTAATTGTAGATACAGGAGGCACACAGTAATAGTGAGATCGTTAAAAAAATGGTCGCTAGGTGATGATCAAGCAGCGAAACTTGGACACCGATGAAACTGGTTAGGTGTATAACACAGTTTGTCAGGATCAGCAGTGCAGAGGGAACCAGTGACAAGTCAAACCGACGTGAATGCGATGCAACGCTCGATGCACTGCCCCAGTGTTCATTCTTCGAAATGGTTAAAAAATAAAATCGATAATGTTTGCATGGACTTTGTTACGGCAATTTGCAATCTGTAATCCGTAATGTTAGACAATAGCATTATATACAGGAATCGGTTTATCACCTGGTAAAGAAAGTTCTGTAAGTGAAGTAGAAAATATTCTAGAACTGTTCTTGTCTATTATCACGCGCTGGACACGCTAGTTGAAGCCTGGGGAATTGTAAAGAGAGTGATTAAAACAACATTGTAATACAAAAATGCCACTTCTTACATCAGGTATTAAGAAGGCAGAAGAACAACAAAGTTCACCACAACCATCGAAGTTCTTTGGACATCCGTATAAAATGGTGATACATAGCGATATACCATTTCACAAACTACACCATATCGAGTTTAAAAAGGTTCATTAGGAAATATACTACACTATTTTAGAAACACACATACGAGTGAGAAGGTAATACAATACGTAAATGAGTATATTTTTGACAACATACAAGTATGTATGTATATATAATGTCTATTTTTAAACTTAGATTTGTTGTTACACACGTGACTGTAATGTTCACAGTTTATAGCACCTGTGTCACCCCTTCCCCTCTTGGCACTGGCAATACATACTCGCAGCGTACATACACTGCAAGCTAAATGATGTTTGTCCCTGCTCTGCTAATCACCAAAGATAGGAAAGAACAAAAAGTAAAACTCAAACACTGTAAGCAAACATATACTGTATTTTATCGCATAAGGCCCCCCCCCCCTCGCATATTTCCCTCCCCTATGATTTTTCATCACTAAAAATTATTTACCTATTTAACATCGCATAATTCCCTCTCCTGGTTCGTTCTTATTGGAGCGGCCTTCAAATGACTTGATAATGGGCAACAATCGCCGCAGCGGTGCCTGTCACGGACAACAATAGACGCAGTGCTTGCCACAAAAAACTTTTATTGCCATTGTCACAATATCCCAACATTGCAGACGTGTTTCTAAGCCAATTTGTTACAAGTCGTCATATTGTTAAGAAGAGTTTAAAAAAATTGGTATTTCCTGTGCCATTAATGGTTCTGACAACATATTGTGGAATAGTGAAAATGAAGATTGTTATCTAAGCCAGATATAAATGAAAATAGTGATGATAGTGACGAAAGTGAGACGGCAGAATAGTCAGAGAAAAGAAACAATGAAACAATACATTGTAGGCCCAATGAAACCGTGGTATGTATACAGTTCATTCAGAATTACTGTATACCTATATACATAACTTTTACATAATACTACATGGTTTCCCTTCCTTTCTGAATTCCTAGAAGCACCACTCGCATAATTCCCTCCCCAGGGTTTTCAAGCAAATTTTTCAAGAAAAAAAGGGGGGCGAATTACGCGATAACATACGGTATGAGGGATACTTATTAGCACAAGCTGCCTGTTTCACTTAAACCCTTCTCCAATCTTGGAAACATGGTGCGGGCTGAGTATTCCTGTTGTGCAACGTTGTTGATACATAGAGCAAGCCATCTATTACATTACTTCAGACTTCCCCGTAGATCAGAACCGTTTTGGTGGTTTGTACAGTTACCTACAAGACCACCATTGTTCGTTTCTACCTGACGATAGCCACACAGATAAATATGTAAAGAACAAAATTACTAAACAGAGTGACGCTGTAAACATTATCCTTAGCTGCAGGTATATTAAAGGTCTACTGATGCAATATCATTGATAAAAAAAGCTCTTCGTAAATGAGAGCGATGTTTACTGTTTATATTGAGTCCACGGTTGTTTAGGCATCCCCCTTCCCGTTTTAGTGTTTCTAGCGTGTGAAAAGGACTTTGTGAATATGTATTTAAAATTAAAATATGATCACATGGGACTATCTACCGGCGACCCCAGTAACTTTCTTCTTTTCTTTTTTCTTCCTTGTGAGTTAGCTTCAGACTAGATTGATTGCTCAGCCTTGGACTGGGCGAAATTGTCCTAACTTACTGTCCCATTTACCTAGTAGCAGGCGACAAAACGTAAAGGAATTTCACACTAAAGCTATTGAAAAAAAATATTATGTAAAGTAATATTTGACTTACTTGCATTGCAATAAATATTCAAAACACTAGGCGTGATTGCAAACATCTATATTGTATCTAGGTTTTTTCAGTCAACACAGGGAGTTGTTCGTGAATTAAGTCCTTATGGGCCTATATGCTTCACTTTATTCCGATACTGTCCTACGAAGGACATTCAGCGAATGGGCTCCTTGGTAACGTGTAAATATCGCATTCGGGTGGTACTGAGTTCAAATCCCGTCAACCGCTACTCTGACCTTGGCTATTTTGCAATTTTCCATTGCCAGTAGGTGAATCATGGTGTAGTTCCTCTTCTAACACGCTTTATTTCCTCTCATTTCCATTTCATACTGTTTCCTTTTCATGTTTCAGTTGTACACATACATTTCTTGGCGCGAGGCGGTGTCGGAAAACAGGCTAGATGCTGGTTCCAAGGAAAGAATATTTCCCGTAGACACCATAGGGTTGCCTGTTTGCACAATCGTTCATCGCCCTCTCTGGGCACCTCCGGTGGTGAGTTGAGTCTATGAGTCAGGAAATGGTAGTGGAATTTCGTGCATCTCTATGACGAACCTTCCTGTGCCCTGTAGCCTCCTGTGGATCCACACCTCATTCCTTCTCGTTTGGGAATGGTAGCTGCGTTATATCTCTCTGTATATTTCAGTGCGTGAGTTAGTCCTTTGCATACCTGATACCCTGAAAAAGGAATGGTAAGGTTTGGCTATTTGCCAGCAAGTGTGCCCCAAAACGTTCTTGTGGAAAAGTTTCATATACATATCATATAAAAATAGGCAGCAAAGGTGATTAGTTCTGCCTCCGGCAATAGTCATAGCAGATATTGTTGGTATTTCTTTGATATTTTGCCCTTCCTACTGAGAGCTTCTCCTAAGCATTGGCATCGAATGAATGCATGAGTGTTGCTATTTACGTGAAGGGGGAAACGTCAGCGGAATAGCAATAAAGGTTGAAGTTATCATTACCATGAAGAGAAAGGGAAGAAGAAGAACAATCATAGGCAACGGCCTTGGAACCATGCGGTTGTGATTGGTATTGTATGACTTTGAATTACTAACCTTATATAAACAGACATTTAACTACCCATACTGAGAAGACTTGTGGGCATACGGGCATCCCGACATGATTGTTCAGCGGTAAGAGCAATACTAGTCGGATTCTGGAAAATCTTATGAGAAACTAGTAGTTAACAGACTCTCAGCACATATAGTCAGATCTGGCAACACCAAGAAACAGCAATATAGCTTCAAAGCAGATTATCTACAATCGAGGACATACGAAAGATCACAGACACCATAACTGGGTATAAAGCTAGGAAGATAAGATACTGCTTAGTCGATCTAGACTTTAAGGGCGCTTTCGACAACGCCTGGCATCCAAAAACACTCTAAGTACAACTGCCCCGATAATATCTATAAAATAACTCAATACCTTCTGAAAGACCGCAGTGCAAGCATAAGAGTGTCAAATTGCAAGAAGACCACATTGATCTCTAAGGGTTGTCCGCAGGGATCGGTATTTGGCCACACGCTGTGGAATATCATAGCCGATGATTTGATTGAAACTGTAACGTAGATGCAAGGACACCTAGTGGGAGTTTATATGTATACGATATAATGTTATCAATCAAGGGCTCTTCTCACACTGATTTGTTAAATACTACTACAAACGCACACTCTAAAATTGACATATGGTGTAAAGATAACAAACTGGATTGGACAATACATAGATATCCTATAATGCCAATGTTCTGCCACCAACCACAAATATACAGGACACACCAATCAATAAGAAAAAGCAACATACCATTCGTAACACAAATGAGTTATCTGGGCGTGGTTTTGAACTACAAACTCAAATGGAGCCAGCACATTCAGAATATACACAAAAATGCAGATCACCTTGCAGAGACTTACTCGCTGCTCAAAACTCTCCTGGGGGCTATCATTCAACCGCCTCATCATAATTTATAAATACTGTCTGCTACCAATAATAACCTATGCCTCTATTGTCTGGTATCCATACATCCGCCACAAGTCACAAATGGACATATTAATCGTAAAATGCTCATGTTTATGAAAAAGTCTTACCGTTCAGTCTCTACTGAGGCACTAACAGACATAGCCAATGTCCTCCCTATAGATTACGAAACGATACCTGGGCGCTAACACATCATCAGAAGAAACGTCAGCAGTGCTACCCGAATTAGTAAACGCAGAAATCCCGAGAAGGGAAGAGGAACGACAATTCCTGTGTATTGAAGTTGTGACACGCTTTATAACTCTTTAGTTACCCAAATACTTGGTTAGATATTTGCCTTATTCAACTAATTGCGTATTTGGACCAATAACTATGGTTTCTAAATGTTCTAATTCATCTTCAACATCAAACGAAGATGATAATGAAGGAACATTGAACGGATTTGTGAATAGAATCTATTTCCCATTTTATACATTATACATATACATTAATAATAGCAATACTACTACTACTACTACTACTACTACTACTACTACTACTACTACTGCTGCTGCTGCTGCTGCTGCTGCTGCTGCTGCCGCTGCCGCTGCCGCTGCCGCTGCCGCTGCCGCTGCCGCTGCCGCTGCCGCTGCCGCTGCCGCTGCCGCTGCCGCTGCCGCGACCGCGACCGCGACCGCGACCGCGACCGCGACCGCGACCGCGACCGCGACCGCGACCCCGACCCCGACCACGACCACGACCACGACCACGACCACGACCACGACCACGACCACGACCACGACCACGACCACGACCACGACCACGACCACGACCACGACCACGACCACGACCACGACCACGACCACGACCACGACCACGACCACGACCACGACCACGACCACGACCACGACCACGACCACGACCACGACCACGACCACGACCACGACCACGACCACGACCACGACCACGACCACGACCACGACCACGACCACGACCACGACCACGACCACGACCACGACCACGACCACGACCACGACCACGACCACGACCACGACCACGACCACGACCACGACCACGACCACGACCACGACCACGACCACGACCACGACCACGACCACGACCACGACCACGACCACGACCACGACCACGACCACGACCACGACCACGACCACGACCACGACCACGACCACGACCACGACCACGACCACGACCACGACCACGACCACGACCACGACCACGACCACGACCACGACCACGACCACGACCACGACCACGACCACGACCACGACCACGACCACGACCACGACCACGACCACGACCACGACCACGACCACGACCACGACCACGACCACGACCACGACCACGACCACGACCACGACCACGACCACGACCACGACCACGACCACGACCACGACCACGACCACGACCACGACCACGACCACGACCACGACCACGACCACGACCACGACCACGACCACGACCACGACCACGACCACGACCACGACCACGACCACGACCACGACCACGACCACGACCACGACCACGACCACGACCACGACCACGACCACGACCACGACCACGACCACGACCACGACCACGACCACGACCACGACCACGACCACGACCACGACCACGACCACGACCACGACCACGACCACGACCACGACCACGACCACGACCACGACCACGACCACGACCACGACCACGACCACGACCACGACCACGACCACGACCACGACCACGACCACGACCACGACCACGACCACGACCACGACCACGACCACGACCACGACCACGACCACGACCACGACCACGACCACGACCACGACCACGACCACGACCACGACCACGACCACGACCACGACCACGACCACGACCACGACCACGACCACGACCACGACCACGACCACGACCACGACCACGACCACGACCACGACCACGACCACGACCACGACCACGACCACGACCACGACCACGACCACGACCACGACCACGACCACGACCACGACCACGACCACGACCACGACCACGACCACGACCACGACCACGACCACGACCACGACCACGACCACGACCACGACCACGACCACGACCACGACCACGACCACGACCACGACCACGACCACGACCACGACCACGACCACGACCACGACCACGACCACGACCACGACCACGACCACGACCACGACCACGACCACGACCACGACCACGACCACGACCACGACCACGACCACGACCACGACCACGACCACGACCACGACCACGACCACGACCACGACCACGACCACGACCACGACCACGACCACGACCACGACCACGACCACGACCACGACCACGACCACGACCACGACCACGACCACGACCACGACCACGACCACGACCACGACCACGACCACGACCACGACCACGACCACGACCACGACCACGACCACGACCACGACCACGACCACGACCACGACCACGACCACGACCACGACCACGACCACGACCACGACCACGACCACGACCACGACCACGACCACGACCACGACCACGACCACGACCACGACCACGACCACGACCACGACCACGACCACGACCACGACCACGACCACGACCACGACCACGACCACGACCACGACCACGACCACGACCACGACCACGACCACGACCACGACCACGACCACGACCACGACCACGACCACGACCACGACCACGACCACGACCACGACCACGACCACGACCACGACCACGACCACGACCACGACCACGACCACGACCACGACCACGACCACGACCACGACCACGACCACGACCACGACCACGACCACGACCACGACCACGACCACGACCACGACCACGACCACGACCACGACCACGACCACGACCACGACCACGACCACGACCACGACGACGACGACGACGACGACGACGACGACGACGACGACGACGACGACGACGACGACGACGACGACGACGACGACGACGACGACGACGACGACGACGACGACGACGACGACGACGACGACGACCACCACCACTGCTACTACTACTACCACTACTACTACTATGGCGGTGATCACGTCCCAGTCTCCAGTACTGCACCCCACCAAGGACGCCTGTAATGGGCAGAGATGGGGAACGCAGAGTCTGGGCGGCAAGACTTGACCCTTCATGGGCTGTTTCGCTAGGTTATTTATTATCATTTATTATTATGTTTATTATTATATCTGTTATGTTTTTTATTACTATTATTATTGTTATTATTATTATTATTATTATTATTATTATTATTATTATTATTATTATTATTATTATTATTATTATTATTATTATTATTATTATTATTATTATTATTATTATTATTATTATTATTATTATTATTATTATTATTATTATTATTAATTATTATTATTATTATTATTATTATTATTATTATTATTATTATTATTATTATTATTATTATTATTATTATTATTATTATTATTATTATTATTATTATTATTATTATTATTATTATTATTATTATTATTATTATTATTATTATTATTATTATTATTATTATTATTATTATTATTATTATTATTATTATTATTATTATTATTATTATTATTATTATTATTATTATTATTATTATTATTATTATTATTATTATTATTATTATTATTATTATTATTATTATTATTATTATTATTATTATTATTATTATTATTATTATTATTATTATTATTATTATTATTATTATTATTATTATTATTATTATTATTATTATTATTATTATTATTATTATTATTATTATTATTATTATTATTATTATTATTATTATTATTATTATTATTATTATTATTATTATTAGGTACTATTAAAATGGGTACCTGAAGGCACCTGGGACCCGTATTTCTCTCTATGCCGTTAGAAATGCCTTTGTACACAGAACTATGCTGTGTATAATACGAGTAGTTTCGCACAAATGGAGTATTTAACTTCATGATTATTCTTAATCACGAGATAACTTACTTTCCCAGTGAGCTTGGAAACGTCGCGCTATTGACATCCTGTTCCCTGTCAGTACTGCTCTGTTCTCAGAACACTTCTATCAGACGCCACACTGACGCAGTGGGCGACTGACTATTGGGAGAGATGACATCCTGAGCCGTGACATAAGGAGCCACATTCACGCACCCGTGACCTAGTACATTTCTACAGGAATAATTCAAGTGGTATGCGATTTGGCGTTTGTCGGCACCTCACTTTCCAAACCAATCTGTTAATTGCCCGAGTGCATAAGTACAGCTATCCACCGAGATGCAGCCACGTCATCTGACGGTCATAAACAAGGTATGCTGTCCAACCATCCTTGCATTATATATAGAATGAAGTACACATCTACTCATTTGGATGCCGTGAAAACTTCTGTGCGTTCGTCAGTTTTGTTAATAATTCAAAATCTCGTAAGTCTTGAAAGAAGCACTTGTAACCAAACATTCCATGATTCAAGATACAAAATTTCGATATCTCCATCATGGATATTAATTTAACCGAATATGTCTAAGACTTACTCTATAGTTGTCACTCAAATTACTTAGTTTAGTTCCTTGAAGTATCATTAATTATAATTTTATCATTTGCGGACAGTTTTTCGTGATAGACGAGACCTTACCATTTAATACGGCGGATGAGAACTGTCAGACAAAGATGAAACATGAAAGCATAGCTCCATGTAGAAAGGGGTCACCTCTTGGGCAGCGAAAAGAAAACAATAAACACATCTGTCACTGCGAGCTCTACATACAACTCAACGTCAGGCTGCTTGATGACAGTTGGAGATGTCTTGACCATCCATCTCCGAGTCAGGTTTCACAGAGGTTCTCTCTCATCTCTAACCTGGATCCCTACTTAAAGCTGAAATATAGACTCGACGAACTCAGACCCTTTGCAAATGATCTGGGTCATCAAACCAGGGTTATTCTAGAGGCCAACGTACATACAGCTGATATGTCAAAAGAGCCTAAATTCCGTCCACTAAATCAGTTGACTAGTTGTTTTAGTAATTACTCTATTATTACACAAGTACGTCATCACTCAAATATTTAACAAAACAATTAAAATAATTAGAAAAATAAAACAAAAGTGACATTATCTGCTACACATATATGTCCATGTGTGAACAATCTTCTTAAGTAAGTGGTAAAGGAAGGCCACTTCACATCTACTGGCATGAGACAATCAAGTGAAGGTGACTAAGGAAAGAGATAAGAAACTTTAAGTGTGTCAAAATAGCATGTTGAATACCGTACTATTAATAATTTGGATGACTTATGTATTTTAAAATAAGGAATAATAACATTTTAATACTATTTTTATCACTTAATATTTATATATCAACGCTTCATACCTTATGCAATGCTAAAAATTGAATTTTAAAGCTGAAATAAAGTATCGTGGCCTGATCGCCGGAGAGCGCATTCCTCGAGACAGGTTGTCCAACCTAGCCTAACTAAATCATAATATTTCTCTTCCTTCTTTCCTCTCTCTCTCTCTCTCTCTCTCTCTCTCTCTCTCTCTCTCACTCTCCCTCTGACTGATACGCACAAAATTGCGTAAAACTGTCACATAATACCCGTAAACATTTATCCAACTTGTCTCTCTGTTGTGCATACTTTACCGCAATAACACTTTATTATGAGAGGTAGAATTGGAAGGAAAAACTTCAATGCCACCGCCGGGTAATTAAACATTACGTGCTCTCATGGCTGCACTTTACAATCTGTGATCCGTAATGTTAGACAGTAGCACCATATACATGAGTGAGTTTATTCCCTTGAAAATAAAGATCCTGTAAATAAAGTGAGACCTTTTCGTTTGTTTATACTGTTATTGTCTACTATCACGAACTACACACGCTAGTTCAACTGTCTCTCATCACACGTCTTCGCTAAGAGGTATAACACGCCACTGATCTCTCTGTGGCTAGAATCGCGCCGTGGAGTTCTGCAACTGTTGTGACACACGAAGTGTTATCTATTTACGCCGATGCCGGATGCAGTGGACCACCTGGTACAACTTCTTTACAGTTTCGCAATCCCAAATGTCATCCTTTCAATTGAATTGTGACTAAGATTTAAAACAACCTTTTCAATTAAACACTACCAGGTTTTCAAAAGTGCAACTTCGGTTGTTGGTTGGCATTTTGACTTGTGCTGGATGCCTCCGGATACGAACTTTCTCCTCTTACCCTAAATTGTTTTCGAGATCTTCGAGTAGTTATTACAGTAACACTGTAAATTCCTTTTTGAACGCTTCTCACTTTCGGGAAACAGACTATTGATAGTGGCCGGGTAGCCAAAGCAGTCTATTATGTATCTGATACCATCACTGTTTACCAAAATCCTAAACCCGAACTTCATACTCATACAATTCGTTACAAACCATGGAAAATTCCAACAATATCTACACTCAACTGGAAAAGCAACCTCGCAGATGTGCCCGGGCTTTGATGACAACCAAACAACCATACATCTCTTCAAGACATTGGATTGAAACTTTCCTAGGCGTATGTGACTAAAGTGAATACTCTTTCAGAATACTAACTGAACCACTGTAGTGAAAATCAGTGAAGTATAATAGCTTTAAAGAAACGGTCACAAAACACCTAAAAATTACCACGAAAATCTCAGTTCATTTCTATAATATACTAGAGACTAATTCAGTTAGTGCATCCTGAAGTATAACATCCTCATGTATCAATATACGGCATTCCTTAGATTAATCATCCTGCGATATACCCACAGACCAAAAGGCAGGTTGTACAAACGAAACCAAATAAAAAAAGTAGTACGACCTCAAACGAGACTATCAATATCAACAAAATAGATGGTGACTTGAAAACACGTATATCATTAAGAAACCAGTCGCGATATCACTTCCGAATTACAATGGTGTAAGATAAGTAAGGAAAAAAGGAAATAAAAGAAGTAACTTTTAGCAATAGTATTGGGAGAGAACAAATAGAACAAATATGCTTAGACACAACTATAAATTCTACAGTTAAACCAAAGATTATTGACAAACTGCTTATTAAACATTTAGAAAAACGTGCGCGTGCTATAGACTGTATATTTTCCAAACTCGTTCCATTTCTCCTTTTGTACCTTTTTCTTTATGTGTTCTGGGTTGCCACGTGTCCTTATTTTACTGCGATATTTAAGAGGCCTGTTTTTTACAATAATTTGAAGAAAGACTGTTACTCATGTTTTCACAGTTCAATATTTCCTTGTACTATACCTATACATAACCGCGTAGGGTAAGGACGCATAAATTAAGTACCAAAATACAATTAAAAAAAAAAAAACAGCGGTGAATCTAGAGATACATCTACTGCTTCACTGACTTTGAGAAATTATTAGTTTGTATGGATAAGAATGAGTTATACACCTTAAGAGATTTGTTGCACAGCTGTAACTATAACGGAAAACACACGAACCAAATGTTGTACTTGATGGCACTAGTGCGATACAATTTTTATGCCTCTGCATTGTTATCCACTTAGTTTCATGTACACGGTAATTACTGTTTGTATATGCACATGTTTATTAAATCAACTTGGTTTGATTATAATTTAGCATACCTACATAATTCATTGTGCCTTTTCGCATGATTAATTTCTCATAGTGGTCACAATATCTCTTCGGAATACAAATCGTCATACTTAAATTATCGCAATGTGTCCAGTAGCGTTACACGTAGATATGCAATAATCTACTAGTATTTTGTTAATATTTCACAAATTTACCTATGGGTCATCCAAAAATGTTTAAGCCACGAATGTTAGAAATCATGTTATTTTTAACGTTTAAATCGTGAATTTAACGAACCCTGATAATCATTTTTTTTCACAAAATATGTTTTTAGCGCTCTGTTGGTCCCTAGATGCCTGAGAGAACCTTAGGCTATTTAAACGTTATAGTTTTCGAACGAACGCACCTATGTAATCGCCTGACTAGATCGTCTAACATTTTCACCTTACTCAATTGTTTGCTGCAATATATGTTTACTTCTTTGGCTGCAGGTATGTCTGGTAAGCAGTTACGTGTCGTCAAACTAACTCCCGTTACATATACTCGACATTTGTTTTTCCTTATTAGTGTACTATGTTACTTTGCCATTACAATGAGCTGTTACTACTTCATCAACACGAGTAAAACATACGACTTACAGAATGCCAAGGATTGGAAAAAAGCCAATTATCTACTATGCGGTGTTGAAGGTCCTTAACCGTGAATGACAAATTGTATGATCATGAAGAAACCTGGTGAAAGCAACCTGTGTGATGATATGTATCGTATAGGCAAGATCATATGCTTATCAAATTATTATTATTATTATTATTATTATTATTATTATTATTATTATTATTATTATTATTATTATTATTATTATTATTATTATTATTATTATTATTATTATTATTATTATTATTATTATTATTATTAGTATTATTATTATTATTATTATTATTATTATTATTATTATTATTATTACTATTATTATTATCATTATCATCATTATTACTATTATTATCATCATTATCATCATTATTATTATTACCATTACCATTACCATTATCATTATCATTATCTTTATCATGATCATTCTCATGATCATTATCATTATCATTATCATTATAATTATAATTATAATTATTATTATTATTATTATTATTATTATTATTATTATTATTATTATTATTATTATTATTATTATTATTATTATTATTATTATTATTATTATTATTATTATTATTATTATCATCATCATCATCATCATCATCATCATCATCATCATCATCATCATCATTATTATTATTATTATTATTATTATTATTATTATTATTATTGATCATACATTTCTATTATTATTTATAGGAAGAAATGGAATAATTAAAAAGAGGAACACTTTGGAAAATAACAGACTCGTGCCCGCAATATATTGACCAAAATGTTTATGTAGTAAAAGCTGCAAATGCAAAAATAGAAATATAAAACAAAATATAATTCTGAGGAATCCACAGCAGACGGCTTTCCGAATGCTCAACCATCCTTATTGAGTAGGTAACGACATGAACCCTGCAGAAAAAACAAAAAGAACAGCAAAAATAAATATGCACCTGGGAAATACAACACTCCCCTCTATGTAAGCAGGCATGCAAACACTATATTTTGGTATAGTTGCTTAGTCGAGTTGGGGAAAGTACACAAGGGGTAGTAGGTGATTCTGAGTAACCTAGTATTTCATATTATAAGTTGTATACCTGAAAATCGTAATTCATTTTCTTTGCATATCTTGGAATACTGTATTCATGATATATACAGTATATTTACCCTAAATAAACCTAAACGCAGGAATAAGAAGTAAAAATAAAATCAAGAAAAAATAAATACAAGCATATAACCACAAAGGTGTAGACGAGTCTGGTAGGCCCCGCGCGACCAACGCTGTTCTACCAAGGCGCGCGCCTAACAGAAGGTTAAAACTGAATTCCTTTGTGATTCCTACATATAGGTATCTTATAGTCTCTCATATGTCCACGAATTCATATTAGTCTTATCCAGTGTTGAACACATAAACCTCATATCCTGGAAATGCTATTTCTCCGAAAATCATTGAATGCATTCTGAGTTCAAAATTGGTTCATGTTCTAAATAACAGTAGTAAACATTATAAATTTGTGGAATTCATGAAGCTGACAGTGTTCTCAAACACCTACAGTAGATTCGAGCTGAATGTTGTTTCAAACAGTGTTACTTATCACTTCAGAAATTTGTGGTGATTTTTCTATCGAATCAAATGCAGTTTCCTTTGGAACAAGCAGCAAGGCCACACTACAAGACCAGAATAAAATGCAAACACTACAGATTTTATGTCATTAACATATTCAAGGAATATGTTACAGCTTTTAAAGTTATTAAGTATATTGAAGGTTTAATACAGCACACATTTGTTCTGACACAGCAGCAAAAAGACCAGAATTACACATTTGAGCAGAAATTATTCGACAGAGAGGCTACCAATAAATTCACAGAAAATAGAATATGTAATCAAATTTAAACTTTAGTTACCTCACTGAGTTGAATCAATGAATTTTATGATGAAATCTGTGTTTGGTCTATCATTACTTAAGAACAAAAAGCTTGAGGTTTGCTCTAAAATAATCTGAAGATTCTTAACACATTTATCTGTTTCACCATATTTCCAGGAAAATAATGCTTGAGGAAATATTTTTCTGCCTAAATTCCGGATAGACCTTTGGTACATCCTAGCACAGTCATGGAAAAATTATTGAGCACCTTAGAAGTGCAGAATATTTATAAGTCCCACGTCGTGTTGCAAAGCGATTTACACAAATCAATATTTCTAACATACAGCCGAGTTTATTGACAGTCTGTGCCGTATATTGTCATTTGTCGTACTCAAAAATACGCTGTGTCCGACAGACGATAAGATATGGAACAGAGACTATCAATAAACTCAGCTGCGCGTTGGAAATATCGACTTGTGCAAACCGTGCTGCAACACGACGTGGTGCTGCTCTCCTAATGCGCTAATCATTTTTCCATGACTGTACATTTAGTGTTACCTAAACAAGAAATGTTGGGAAAATATTTCATGATTTTCAGAAATTCTTTATGGCCACCATGTTTTAACAGTTCTTTAGTTCCTATACCTATGAATGGTTAAAATAAATACATTTAAGAGTGCATCTCTTAAAATATACTACTATGGCCAAAGAATAAAAATTCAGTTATGGAATTATTCACTTTTTAAATGAAACAGATTTTTATAACCCCTGAAAGCTTTAGTTCAGTGAACATGTAGGATTTCTGAAATAAACCATTAATTTTTATTATAAATAAGTATTATAGAGGCTATAACGTTTATTCTTTCTGTACTTAGTCGGCAAACTATCTCCTCGCTACGGGTGTGAGTCGTACAGTTTAGGATTAAAATCAAAGCAATGTATTCAGATAAAATGGGTTAATTACAGTAAACACCAAACACATATATACATAAGATACCTATGTATTCGTCGCGCTGTTACGTTGAAATTCAGTGTGAGCGACGAGTATTCACCCCTTTTTATGACGCAGTCGGAAAGCCATATAGCCCAATAAAAATACACGTTCGGGAATTTACATAACGTTGCTAGACGCTAGCCCCTGGCATCTAGATCAAAAGAACTGGCAACGAGAAAGGAATGCACAGGTATCGAAAACCGGTCAGTCGAAAATACTATTTGCATCAGAATACACAGCAGAGAGCGAGGGCAATAAAAACGAGGTACATTCTGGCTTGGGGAGGATACGACGCTGTCACTACGGAATATGTGAAAACAAGTTTAATTTATATTATCTCTGCCTCAGGATAAAAGTGTTCTATCAGCAACTTTTTCCATTTTCATTTTTTCGCGTTTGCAGAACAATATTAGCAGAAAAATGCAACTCCGCTTATGCTGTGTTCTTAATAGAGGAGGCATATTCTTCTTTATTTCCTTTATTTTCCTTTCAGCTTTATTCGTTTTTGGCATCGGCGTATTATAAAAGTGAATATGAAGGCTTCCGTCTGCCAATAAACTACATCGAAAACAATATAGTAATACATATTCAAGTTTTAGTACACAGAAAAAGTAAAATAAATCAGCAAAATAAATGTATGTGGTAAAAAAATAATAGTCACACTTTAGTCTTTAATACGTGTTTAAATTCTGCTTAAACGATGACCATAGACTTTTGTACGTAATAGTATTTAAGGTATATTATGCAATGAGGACATAATGATAGCAATTAAGGTAACCAATTTCATAATATCCATAGAAGCATCTTAATTACTGTCATTATACTGAAGTTTAATACAACTATTGATGCTCGATATCTAAATTTAAAACATTTATAAAATGTTAATATTCTACGCTATATATTCTAATACTCTATGTTATTGTGACTGATGTCCAACATTTTAACAATTTGTTACTGGATTCGATTGTACATACGAGAATGTACAGTAGCGCCCTCAACTATTGTCATGTTGGTCTTGGCACAATAATACAGATATTACCTATATATGCTATGCCCTTTAAAAGAGTACACTTTCAGCAACGAGAAGACAAATTAATTTTATTACAATGTTATTTACAATATTAACATTAATTATTAAATAAACATAGCAGCTTCATTGTGTATTCGTTTTCAGCTGCGTAGGAATGTGCGCAGAGGCCAAAATATTGATCGCTGCATGCGGATCTTTCGATTGGCGGTTACCAGTGTCGTGATGAACGGGTGCAGCTTTAATTAGTCGATTAGAAGTGTCATTATGAACTGGTGCACCTTTGATTGACGAATTAGCAGTATTGTTATGAAGAGGTGAATATAATGAGGTGCATTACTGTGGCGTATAAGCACCGCATTATGGCATGATCCGTTACCAAACTGCTGTTTAAACAAGGGTCACTCAGCTACGCATCCAAATATCCACAACCTACTTACTTACTTATGAAACCATCTCTAATAAACAAATATCCGTCTACAAACCCATCCATATACCTATCAACTAGTTACGCATGGTATCACATACCACAACCTCCGGCTTACCTACACAGTTATCCACTCTCGTATCCTCCTATGTATCGCTCCCCGTATGTATGTAAACATTCAGTGTACGAACTTATACAACCTAAGGTCGGTTGTAGAATCCCACTTTCCAACGTTTACGCTCCTCTAAATCTACATTTGAAGAAGATACCATGCGTATTGTCCATCGAAGCTAGTATTGGCCTTTTACTCCTTCTTCGCTCCATTGAAGTTTATTCTACGATCTCCTTTGGTCAATGTAATTCATTTTATCAACATCTTTTCTGGATGTGGGGTTCATGAGTTTAAAATCCTTTAACCGTCCTTTATTGGTCGATGAATGAACGAAATGGTTGAAATGATGCTCAGTTGAACCCAGAGTCCATAGAACTTAGAGATACCATTGAGACTTAGAGATAGAGACATTGGTATTCTCGGGACTGTGGGAAACTCCGGAGGAAACCTTATGCACTAATTCAGCCCAACCAAGATTCGAAATTGCGACTTCTTGAAAGTGAGCCAGACACGCTACTCCACATCACGAGGTTTGTAGCCTCGTTATTAGAAGGGTGAGGTATCCATTGCTTGCTGAGGAATGTAGGTTGCTATCTGTAATCTATCCTCTGGTTCCACAAATAACATTTGATTGCCAGTGAACAGTGTACTATTCAATAAAGTTGTAACTATGTTAACACCCATTGTTTTATTTTGGTATGTGTATGTGTGTTGTGCGTATTGAATAACGTTAGAGATACCAGACCGGCTTGCCTACAACCTTGATTTATTTTTACTGTCACACCTGGTTTTCTCTTCTAACCGAAATGATTTGCTCGTACAAAACTTTTGTAACTTATAGGGGCGTGCTTGGTATACTTTTGGAATCATTAATCTCTTCCTTTATTTCTTAGAATCTTGTCAGAAGCTCTTTTGTAGGTTAAGGACATCATGTACGTTGGGCATTTCAATTTCCTTTTTTGGGTAATTGCTGCAGTACAAATACACGAGCCTAAACCGATAATGTGATTCGCTTATTTCCTTTCACTCAATTTACTCAAACGGAGATTGTTATTTTTGAGGGCATTTTATAGACAGGTTTAACTTATTGTTATTGTTATCGTTATTGTTATGGTTATCGTTATCGATACCGTTACCGCTGTCGCTATCGCTATCTTTATCGTTGTTATTATTATTATTATTATTATTATTATTATTATTATTATTATTATTATTATTATTATTATTATTATTATTATTATTATTATTATTATTATTATTATTATTATTATTATTATTATTATTATTATTATTATTATTATTATTATTATTATTATTATTATTATTATTATTATTATTATTATTATTATTATTATTATTATTATTATTATTATTATTATTATTATTATTATTATTATTATTATTATTATTATTATTATTATTATTATTATTATTATTATTATTATTATTATTATTATTATTATTATTATTATTATTATTATTATTATTATTATTATTATTATTATTATTATTATTATTATTATTATTCCTTCTTCCTTGTTTGCTGATGATCAATTGGTTATAGCTCAAGATTATGATGACATAGAATATATGACTAGAAAACTTATGGAAGAATACACTAAATGGGGTGTAAAAATAAATTTGGAGAAAACACTATATCTGTCTTGTGGGGATGAAAGGAAAGACTTGATTTGGGAAGATGGAATGGGACGTATCAAAGGACGAGAAGAATGTGGATATTTGGGGATTAAAATAAATTCAAACTGCAGTCAGGAAAATGACATAAAAATAGAATCCAGAAAGGTAGATCAACAATAGCTATGTTGAACGGAATTTTGTGGGATAAGGCATTAGCAGTGGATACAAAATTACAAATCTACAAATCTATAATAAGAAGCACTATAACTTATGGAGCGGAAACATGGCACCTAAACACAAACCTGAAATTAAAATTGCTTTCTATTGAAATGGATTGTTTTAGAAGATCCACTAGGCATTCTAAATTAGAGAAAATTAGAAATACAACTATTAGACAAAAAATGAATGTTTATGATACATTATTAGATTTTGTAAAATACAAACAATTGAAATGGTATGGTCATACACGTAGAATGATGGAAACAAGATTGCCGAGTCAAGTTTTGGAATGGATTCCACCAGGGAGAGGAAAGAGGGGAAGACCGCGGAAAACCTGGATAGATGATATAAGGAGTAGTATGAAGGAGAAGAATTTAGAAGACCGGGATTGGGAAATAAGAGAAGAATGGAGGAAGAAGATACGTACTTAAACACTTTGGATACAGGAAGATGTGATCTCACATTGTAAACCTGTTGATAAATAAATTATTATTATTATTATTATTATTATTATTATTATTATTATTATTATTATTATTATTATTATTATAATTATTATTATTATTATTATTATTATTATTATTATTATTATTATTATTATTATTATTATTATTATTATTATTATTATTATTATTATTATTATTATTATTATTATTATTATTATTATTATTATTATTATTATTATTATTATTATTATTATTATTATTATTATTATTATTATTATTATTATTATTATTATTATTATTATTATTATTATTATTATTATTATTATTAATTATAGTTGTTGTTAGAGTGTCAATGGCCACCTTATTAAATATTGGCATTATTCCAGGTATTGTCAGATATTTTGGTGATTTTTTGGGTGTTTTGAAGGTTGTCCAACAATGCTTTGTTCCACTATTTACAGCTTTGTAGGTTTTTTCCCCTCTCCATGGCCTATAATGTCAAATTTCCTACTCTTAATAGGCAATTTCTGTGTCTCGCCTTTAACTATTTCACATCTATATTTTAGTTTCTCAACTATTGTTTTAATTACAGATTTTAGTTTTACTTTTTCTATATTTCAGATTTTTCTGGATGTCTAAATCGCTGGTAGCGTTTGCGTTAAGATAGTTGTATGACTATTGCATGTTAGTTAATTTATATTTTTAGCAGAAATACAATCAGGTTTGCCACACTGATACCATTCCTATATTTTTCATACAAGAACTTAAATCCTGATCTTATGCACTGTTACTTGTCATCGACGAAAACTTATTGAAAGTAATCTTTATTGCTGATATACATTTGAATACTACAACATTTGCATTTACATTGGAGACCAATGTAACATATGCCTTAAAAGGAGCTATCACGCATCCTTGGTATAAGGCTTAAGCTATTCTAAATTCCTCTGAGATTTGTCTCCCTAAATTTATCCTCATACAGATGTTTGTGTACAGAGGTATGAAAGCTTGAATATACGAGTATTATATTTTACTCACTACAGTCTTTGGCCTAGAAAAACACAGTTTACTTAGAGGAAAATTTTCGTATTATGCTTTATTTCGGTAAATGACGCCAGGCAGTTTGGAATATTTCTTGCAATACATGTCTACTTTCTGTGAGTTGTCTGAGCGCAAATATATTTTCTATGCAGGGTCGTTTTTCTCGGACCTATTTTACTCCTCTAAATACTTGTTTAGTTGTTGAGATTGTATTTATGTTATCTTTCTGTGCCTTTTAATATATCACTGACCTCTTGTTGCGATTGCTTCATATTCTCACTATTCTACATAGCACTAATCTACACTGTCTACTCAGCATTCCATCAAATACCCTTCTAGTTGTTCATCTCTCCCATACACCCAAACAATTGCCTACTGATCTACTCAGGTACCTAGGATATTGCAGCAAAGAGAACTGCATAAAGACGCGAATTCAATTATGGATGACGGAGCACAGTTTCATGATTCTCGATTTCCACGTTTAAATGTTGCATTAGTGATTAGAACTCGTAAATAACTTCCATAATTGCCTCTGCACATTATAGTGCATACTTTTCAATGACATATATAGGTATAGAAATCACATATATGTTGTCAATTTGAAGAGTTATGTTCAAGCTGGAAATGACTTCTATGGATGTGAGTCCTAAAGATCACTCTTCATGTTTTCGTCCTGTATTCTCTTCCTTGTTACTATGTAGGTAATGTGTATGTGCATTAGTGAAGAAAATATGACATCATATGCCATCCTGTGTGTTACACAATAGAATAATTTTCAAGCTTACTTGCAATGAGGTTTTTTTCCTATCCTTGAGCCTGTCACAGGTGCCTTGGACTGGACTGGACTGAAGTACAAGCGGAAGGGATTCCACACTGTGCGCACTTGTGGCAAATGGATATCAGACTCCTGGGAGGAACGGAAGAGAATAGAGCGTCGTATTGGGGGTCTGCAACCCGAGCGAGGGGTGCGACTCAGCGTGAAGGTCTCTGGAAATTCTTCATATCGGCGCCACGGTTCGCCAACCAGCCGCCAGGCGACTACAATGTCATGCTTTCATCGAGAATAGCAGTCGTTGTTCGCAGAGTCCCCACACAGCAGCGCCAGTTTCACCCATCGCCCATACTTCCAACTCTGACAGAAGATGAAATGAAATGGAGGGGCGAGAAATTCGGAGGATGTAAGTATCCTTTCCAGCACTTCCCTATATACCCGGGAGAATCTCAGAAAAAACACATGGGTCAGGAAGGGCGGCCGTGAGTATCGAACCCACAAGCTCCAGAATGCGTTACTGGGCGTTTGTGCTTTCTCTATTTGGCACTAAAGGCTACAAACTGATCTGGGCTTTGGGCTGGGAGGCCGGATGATATGTTTTTACTTTCTTTACTACAGCAAGTAGGAGAAGCATTGTATTCGACCCAAAATTTCGATGTCGAGATATCACTGGAAATATATGTTTTCAGGCTCCCTGAGTCCAAAAAGCACTTTTAAAAAAGCTCCGTGCGCGCGTGTGTGTATCTGTTTGTCACTGTCTGTAAACAGCATAACTCAAAAACGAAACGTCGGCTAAAAATCAAAGTTACTATTTAATTTTAATATCCTACAAGGATGCGACACGAAGGTTTTGAAGAAATCTTGGCACTCTAAACTACCCTTTACCTGGAAAATTTTTCGAACATGTTGATTTTGTCGAAAATGGCTCTAACGATTTTGATCAAAAGGCCATATGTTTAAGATATTTTTATGAAAAATAAAATGTATATTTTGAATTTTCTGGCTATAGCCCACGTAGTCCTGTTTGGTCTTGATGATATTTGTATAACTGGTAAACTATAAGAGATAGACCAAGTCTCCCTGTAAAAAAACTGTAGTTCTCATTAAAACATAACTTATGTCCATTTTGGATATTCCCTATGACTTGTGTGAGTTTTGCAATACTTCAACTTTTCTCAAATGGAAAGTCATTATTCACGTTTTTATATCTCAGGTGTGCAAAGAGGACGAAGTTTCAAAGCCTTCATATAGCGACCAGCTTTAACAGATTTGACTATCGCTCAGAACCTACTATTGGGCATGACAAGGTACTTGATTTTTACTATAATGCTATAAGAAATTAGTAATAAAATTAAACTTTTACTTGGTAACAAGTATACATATTTCTTGATCGCTTAAGTTATATACTAGTTTGTGGAAGTATTAGTAAGGAGATTGTTATATAACGGAACAATTAGTTGCGATTTATTGAAACGTATACATTGTGAAGGTTTCAAAATGGATATATTTATGGAGGGTATATTTACGATGAGAACATATTTTTCTAACTTCATTTTTACGAAAGAATAAACGTAATTGTCATTGAAAGGCAACAAAATAGGGGATTAATTCTTGACTCTAATATTCGATTTGAGAAAAAAAATAGACCAAATTAAGGAAGTTGGTTAGGGAAAAAGACCTACATTTTAAGCCTTGTGGTCCTTATTTCAGAGACAAACACAAAATTTCAAATTGGAAAGAGATTGCTTTACTTTTTGGTGCTTGTGGAGTGATTACTAAATTTACTGTTAATTTTTTCCGACATTTTAAATTACAATTAAGTTTTTTAGAAGGTATTGTTTGAAGCCGAAATTGTGGACGCCATAATTATGAAAATAATACTGCTTCGCATGGCAGAATTAAATAATCAAGAAATATTAAATTCGTCGCATGTATAAAAGTTACAGACCTGGGAAGATTGTTCAGAGTTAAAATTGTCAGAAAGGACGCTTAATGTTACAGACAAATCATTAGGGGCAAGCGTCAAGTAATCACACTGACATCTGGTAAGACAAGTTTTCCTGGAAATCGTTTAGTGCAGGTGTGTTGAAGAGGAAAACAAGGGATGGTCAGGCACGCTTCGCCGAAACCCTGTTGCCACTGGAGAGGTAATTAGGAAGTGAGGGGCAGTCACTTGTCGCCCAGATCCCCGAGTGAGCAGGTCAGTCGGGACACCTGCCTTCCGGACCACGAGCGAGCAGGTCAGTCGGGACACTTGCCTTCCGGACCACGAGCGAGCAGGTCAGTCACGGGATTGCCTTCCAGATCCCCGAGCGAGCAGGTCAGTCGGGACACTTGCCTTCCGGACCACGAGCGAGCAGGTCAGTCGGGACACTTGCCTTCCGGACCACGAGCGAGCAGGTCAGTCACGGGATTGCCTTCCAGATCCCCGAGCGAGCAGGTCAGTCGGGACACTTGCCTTCCGGACCACGAGCGAGCAGGTCAGTCACGGGATTGCCTTCCAGATCCCCGAGCGAGCAGGTCAGTCGGGACACCTGCCTTCCGGACCACGAGCGAGCAGGTCAGTCGGGACACTTGCCTTCCGGACCACGAGCGAGCAGGTCAGTCACGGGATTGCCTTCCGGACCACGAGCGAGCAGGTCAGTCGGGACACCTGCCTTCCGGACCACGAGCGAGCAGGTCAGTCGGGACACTTGCCTTCCGGACCACGAGCGAGCAGGTCAGTCACGGGATTGCCTTCCAGATCCCCGAGCGAGCAGGTCAGTCGGGACACTTGCCTTCCGGACCACGAGCGAGCAGGTCAGTCACGGGATTGCCTTCCGGACCACGAGCGAGCAGGTCAGTCGGGACACTTGCCTTCCGGACCACGAGCGAGCAGGTCAGTCACGGGATTGCCTTCCGGACCACGAGCGAGCAGTTCAGTCACGGGATTGCCTTCCGGACCACTAGTGAGCAGGTCAGTCGGGACACCTGCCTTCCGGACCACGAGCGAGCAGGTCAGTCGGGACACTTGCCTTCCGGACCACGAGCGAGCAGGTCAGTCGGGACACTTGCCTTCCGGACCACGAGCGAGCAGGTCAGTCGGGACACCTGCCTTCCGGACCACGAGCGAGCAGGTCAGTCGGGACACTTGTCGTTCAGATCCCCGAGCGAGCAGGTCAGTCACGGGACTTGCCATCCGAACCACGAGCGAGCAGGTCAGTCACGGGATTGCCTTCCAGACCACGAGCGAGCAGGTCAGTCGGGACACTTGTCGTCCAGATCCCCGAGCGAGCAGGTCAGTCACGGGACTTGCCATCCGGACCAGGAGCGAGCAGGTCAGTCACGGGATTGCCTTCCAGACCACGAGCGAGCAGGTCAGTCGGGACACTTGTCGTCCAGATCCCCGAGCGAGCAGGTCAGTCACGGGACTTGCCATCCAGATCCCCGAGCGAGCAGGTCAGTCACGGGACTTGCCATCCGGATCCTCGAGTGTGAGGACATATTACATTTAACAGTAACAATCTTCGGTCTTAGTAAAGACACACTAACGACGTAACGTTTCTAATAGTTATCGGCAAATGTCAAACATTATTTTGATTGAGAATAAAAGTGTTTCAGCGAGAGTTCTGGCTATTATGTGAAAACACTCACACATACCCAGAAATTAAGGTCCATGCAGAGCAGCCGGAGCGGAAACCACCTGAGAACAGCATTCCACTTAGCATAGCGGAACAGAGACAATGATACCGCGTCATGGTTTACAAATTATCCGTGATTCTGTGTGCGTTTCACACAATCATCTGTATACCAGACTAAACTAAATAAATAATTCAAAAGTGATTAGCTTTCCAAAATTTATAATAGTATTATGCATCTATCTATAAAATGCTTTTACATTATACAATTCTTATCTTTTATCATTCATTTTTAAAATTCCTTTTTTCTACAGATCTATTACCTTGGATAGTTAGAAATAGAAGACCAACCAGGCAATATTACAGTATAAACCCTTATACTTGTAAAACAGTAAGAAAAACCTAATTAAATGGAAATAAAACTCTTATATAAGGTATTAATAATCACAAAGTTAAAGACAAAAATAAAGAAAATACAGGACATATATGTATAATACAACAAATAATTATCCTTATGTCAATCCTAAGACAGGACAGCTATACAACTAAAGGATTTTCTCTCATATCCCCCTGGCACCTGCAAGATGACCAGCAATAATTTCTGCAAATGTTTACTTCGACTGACATGAAGAAAATAGAAGAAAACGTATTTGTAGGAATAGTTAGTAACAGAATGGAGAAAGCCATGTGAGCGTAAGACGTCACACTTTTAAAGGTTATATTCATATGTCAACAAACTGAGTGGAGCCAAGGGGCATTTTGTTTTTAGGCTGTGCAATCTAATTAATGTTGTATAATAAGTGTAGTAGCAATTACTTGTCACTTGTTCTGCAATCCACTGTAACAGGTATCCATACATGACGAAACTGATTGTGCAAGTGAAAAAGAAACGCTGACTTAAGTCCTGAAGTGTTTGGCTAACTTCTTGATAATTCCACTTAAAGCAGTACAATGTGCTAATTGCACTACAATTAATTTATATGAGTAATTATATATGCTAAAACTTAGCATTAACATGTGTTCCTGTGTTACACTTGTGATTTATTTTTTCCGTATTGAATTCCTACGTGACTCGTTGACAACTTGTGAACGAGGACTTTGCAGCTCCACCGAAAGGCGATTTTTTGTGCATATGCTTCCAACGGGGCACCCCCGAGACGATGGATGAGGCAAATGGATCCGAAAAGTGGCCGGAAAATTGCCAGGACAGAGCAGAGGGCAGAATCCCTACATTTTCCCAGTTAGAATCACCCCGATGAAGGCTGGCCCAGCCCGGTTCCTCTCCCAGCTCTTGGGGATCGTCCTTCGAAGGAGGGTGCAAGACTCAGATACCGACTCCCGTCACCTTCCAATCAGGGGAACGAGATGTCCAGTGCACCTTTGTTCCCTCTGCCGTGCTGCTGCCGCGACGTTCGCCTAGACTTTCAACCCTGAAAGAAACCAACGGGATGAAAGTTGAAACGAAATAGTCAGTGAAACGAAATGGAGGGACAGGAAATACGGGGAAAATGGAAATCCTTCCCAGCATTCGCCTGGCAGCCCGGGGCAACCTCCGGCCAATGGGTCAGGAATATTATCCATGAGGATCGAGTCCACGATCTCACGTCCCAGACGTTACCGCTTGAGCCATCCCGCTCGGTAATTCGCATATTCATTCCAATGTTAAATTTAAATTCAAAATATTCAAGTAACTTAGTGTGGTTAAATCTATACGATATGGTTAAGTTACGGGATATCGCCATAACCCAAGGAATTTTTTTAAAATTCCATGGAAATCTGGTGTCAGATTAAGAAAAAAGTAGTACAGTGAAACCTGTCTTCGGTCATTCCAATGTTACATTTAAATTCAAAATATTCAAGTATCTTAGTGTGGTTAAATCTATACGATATGGTTAAGTTACGGGATATCGCCATAACCCAAGGAATTTTTTAAAATTCCATGGAAAACTGGTGTCAGATTAAGAAAAAAGTAGTACAGCGAAACCTGTCTTCGGTGGAATCGAACAGGACTTTCGAACATTTCCGTTTAAGATAGATTTCCGTTTAACGAAGGTAGGCCTGGGCTTTTAAAAAGCATTAAGCCATGTACATACATAAATGGAGAGAACGAGATAAAACAATGTACCACCTTATTTAATTTTGTGTATTTAGATATTTCTGCTGCAATATATGTCTGTAATACCTACACACCAAAACTTGTAATGAGCGAAAAATATATGATTAGTTTATTTTTTCCAGCAGTCAAGGACAGCTTTCTGGATACATTGCTGCTTAGCTGCTCAACTTCCACAAACACTTTGGCCTGAGAAATCATACCAAACATATCCGAGTCATTTTGGCATAGGGTAAATTGCTGCAGGTCCTTTAAACTTTGGCAGCTACCAGATAAGTCTTTAGCCTACACTCTTCTTCCAACTCAGGAACACATCCCTCTTCACCTTCCTCCACCTTCTGCTCTTCTGTCAGACTCTACGTATTCCCAATTAAGACATCTATATCAACTGTGTCTGTTTCAGTTTGCACAGCACTGTCAATGTTGACATACTTCATTGCATTGCAATTGAAGGCACCTTCATTGATGTACTTTTGTGCCTGGAAATGTTCTAAACTCTGCATTCTGGAACCGGAAATGTTCCGTTAAAAGGTGTACTTTGATTTCAGTTGTCCGCGCAAGCCAGTTTCCGTTTAATAAAGGGAAAATAGCATGGTTTCCAACCGTAAATTCATGGGACCATGAAATATTTCCGTTTAAGACAGATTTTCGCTTAACAGGGGGTCCGCTGAAGGGACGCTATATCATGAATAAAGACGAGACTTTCATGCACTGCAAAATCCCGAAATATGCATGCATTCATGCACTATCGAACTATGGAACATGCATGATCAAAGGAATAATACACTAAAATATGCACTATCATTCTTGCACCAATTTCCTTACACCACTTTACTTCTTTTAGCACAGTTAACGACTAACATCATTTCCACATTCTTTTCTGTGAGGTTTCTACGTTTGACAGTCGATATGTTTTTGTAGGCAAAGAATGGCATTTTTACATTGCAAGACGTTATGGGTACAAACTTAACAGAACCGTTTGTGACAGTGTCAGGTCCAATTGCTCATTCGAGTGTTCGCCACAAAGAACCTTTTTCACTGAGCATAAGAATGCATATTCGGGGTTCGTATTTATGACCCTCTCCAGTTTCTTCTTTGCCACTACACCCACTTTGCCAGGGGCAGAATTGAGGAACATTTGAAGTTCCTCAACAATTACATTGAGTCTACCAGTGGCAGACATGTGGCTTCTAATAATTCTTCTATTGAAGAGGGTACATTATACAAGTTGGTTTTAATGTTTCTGCACATTTTCAGATTCAAACGCTGCTTTTACCTCTCTGGTATACACTGTATATTAAAGCGTACTGGAGGCATATTAAAGCCACAGTAACACTCAAAATAAATAACCACGTTAAACACCAACCACGTTAATCACTTCAGGCTTTCTCAAACTCTAAAGGTCACTGACCAGCACGAGCTGTGGCAAGGAGTCAACTGGGTGCATTTCCCTACTTTCGAAGGTCAAATTGCTCACCCCTCCCATATAACTGGTTAGTACTGGACTTGTGAATACACATCTCAATTCACAAGAGAGCCAGGAAACTGGAAATAAAATTCGGAGAGTGGGAAATTATGCAAGGATATACAACTTTTTAAAGTGAGGAACACGAATTAAATAATTGCCACAAAAAGTGAGAAGCTGAGGTGTGCACTCAAGCATTAAAATATGCATTTAAAATGAACATAATATATACTATATGCACGAAAAACCCCAAAACTCCTTAAATATGCATGCTTTTATCCCCAAAATACCAAAACATGCAAATATGCACGGAAAAAGTACAGATATTTGGGACCGGAAAGTAATGAAATGGGTAGGTAAGTACTAAGCTTGAGCGATGTCATATGTTCGTATAATAAGATGCATTTGCATGAAAGTCTCGTGTTTAATCATGAGCAACTATCTGTGGCATCACAGACCAGCTGGGCTTGAGCCGACTAACACGACTGCCACCCTCAAGTTCAATTGTGCACGTCACAAGTAGCCGCCATATAGCTTATATGTGGTGAGTTCCGTGCTTTCCGAGCCGGAATCTTGGTCTCTTGACCTACAGATCCCTACCTATCGTAGCTTCTCAAATACAGGATGATGGATATATCATGAGTACATTAAGGATAAACTAATAATGTGATACGCTAAGACGTACTCGATATTGATAAATAAAAATAAAGAAGCACTAAAAGCCTCAGCCAATAGAGATCTTATGGAAGAAAATAATTTTGCAAATATATTTTCGGTGGTTAAGAAAGCTGGTGTCTTCTGGATCTTCCCAAACGGTACTTCAAAATACTATGTTCAAAATTATTCCATTTGGTTTGAAGGTACTTCATTGTGCACACTAGCATTCCTTAAATGTATATACACTAACATTCCAAGTGTACCCTAAAATTGTGGTTACTGATTAATTGTAATGTCATGTTAAATAATTAAACAATGATTTTACTTTTAATATTAACATTTAATTCACATTGAATTTATTATGTTATAATTATACTTCACTACATATTTTATAAGGAATCATATTATAAGCTTCTTATCTTTCTTGTACTACATGGATTTAAGCACTTACCCTTTTTCGATATTAAGAGATCGAGTCTCTCAATCCTTGATAACAGTTGGCCAACGTTTCCTTCCTCTTAAGGTTGGTAATGGAGAAGTAGGTATTGTGACACTGGGCTCGGCGTACAACCAAGGACGGACGGGACCAACCTACTTCACACCACATGCCAGGCCTTCGAGCGGGCAAATGCGTTCAACCTCGGGCTGCCTGTCGCAACTGTTTGTGTGTATGTGATTAACAACAATGGAGGTGGCTACACAAAAGGGGCTTTCTCCAGAACTTTCGAGAAAGATCTAGCCAAGTGATAGCGGAGCTCGTGAAAAGTCCGTGTAAAGTCATCCCCTCCATATGAGGCGAGGAACCGTAGCTGGAGTCGGTCAGTGTGTCAATGAGTACGATACAACTGTGCGTGTGTGTTTGTCGTCGCGAAACATACTTCGGTCGTCGTGAAGAAGATTCTAAAGGGCGAGTGATTGCATCATTGTAGTGAGTGTATGAGAGACAGAGAAAGTGAAGGACACTGAAAGGACTGAGTAAGGTTACCAAAGAAAACGTTTTTAGTTGTGATAGCACGAAAGGCTGTAGACTGTGTTAACGACGAGAACAAAACTATATATTTGTGATAAAAATTTAGAGGACAATAATGTAACGTAAAAGAAACCGAACTGATTTTGTGTCCTTGTTACACTATATAAGATAACCTGCTGGCTGGGATTCTTCCTATGTGATTGAGACATATTTTTCTTTCGCGAACTGTGTTTTTAAACATCGGGACAGCTAGTGATACATGGTTCTTATAGTCTCTTAATTAAACTGCAGCAATCATATTAATAATCCATCAATTATATTTCAAAATTGTTTTGTAGAAATCTAAGCTTCTCAAGTGTGCCTAGTGAACCCTGAAACCCTTTTTCTCTTTTACAGTTGAAAACAATACAAACCACAGAGAATAGATTAGTACAGTGGAATAGACGTGTGTCTTGCTTTGATAACTTATTTAAACTGAGCATTTTTTTCTGATTTAACATTCATATACCCTCAAGAAACTGAGCGCGCGCAAGTCCCCGCACGCACGCGCGCGCACACACACACACACACACACACACACACTCACATACACACACATACACACACATAGACACACTATCCGTCCCTCTCTTTCTCTCCTTTTTTATCTGTAACCTCTTTTGATTAAAATGATAGTACCATAATATGCAGGATAGTACGAAGGGATTACGTGAGTAAGCTCGGAGATTTAAACTGCTGAAACCACCGGGTACTAATTGTAGGATAGCGGTAAAAAGGTAAAGCTACATACACAGAGAGGACCCTCGCTCACCTCGACCTATGCCGTATACTAACACTCCCCAGGAGGCAGTGATTAAGTGAAGGAACTGAGGGACCACAGGGCCGTAGTAACAGACGCGCCGAAGTACCCAAGTGTTGAGATCTCATCTCGGCGTCAGGCCCCTACGGGCAGGAACACACCGCGGGTTCGATGTGGCACAGCGTCCCCCCAACGGTGGACAGCGGCCGCCAAAAGCCACTAGCGTCGAGAACAGCAGTTACGACGCGCAAGCATGCGCGCCATGTGCCCGGCACGACCAAAACTTCTCTCCTGAAAGCACACCTGAAAGTTGACAAGGAAATTGAATGAAGTGAAATTATGGAAAGGAAGCCCTGGTATGAAATAATTCACCCTAGCATTTGCTTAATTGACATGGGAAAACCATGGAATAACCTAAGTTAGAGTGCTACACTGCTTTCCATGGTAACCGAAAAAGAAGGAATTTATAAAGCAACTGTTTTGCATACCCATTTAAAATGAAAGATGTGTAACTCTTCTCAAATGCTCAGAATGAAGATGGTGCACATAGTATCCGGTCAGAAAAACACTTTTTTCATTTCACATACTGTGATAAACAATCCATTTAGAGGTTGTTGGCGTTGTACCTCATATAACCACCCTGCAATCTGACCCATAGGGGTATATCCCCGGCGTGTATAAAATACCTTCAATCCCCGAGTACTAATAGTAGGAAATCCTCCTAGTAGCAAGGGAATACAAGTGGGAATCAACCCCCATGAAGCATTCTATCCTCTAAGCAGGATCTAAGGCTTATTACACATCTGGCTTCATGGTAACCGATAATAGTCCTTTCTGAGTGAAAACCTCTACACACACGCAGAAGCAAATACATATTTAAAGGATAAAATTGTTCTTTACAATTTCTCCACATGTATATTACATATAAAGGTGAATCGTAAATGGTCAGGTGCAGTTTTATTATGAGGGATGCTTTGTAGACAATGGTTTGCGAATTGTAACGCTTATTCTTCAAAAGGTGGCATATGTCCGGAAAGCATTTTTAGGCACTCTGAGGACTCAAGAGTGTCAAAGTTTGACACGTTAGCGACGGATCTGCATTTCATATTTTGTCAGGAAACCCACACCAAGCCAACACCTAACATTGTACAGTTTGTGCTTAAATGGATGCTAATAACTATAAGAGTATAATTATCATTCTTCTAATGGTCTAATTTAACTAACAATAACAGAATCCTAGGCGGCCCGGGTTCGATCCCAGGGACCCGCATGTGGTATTCGTGGTGGACGAAGCGGCGTCGGGGCGGGTTTTCTCCGGGTGCTCCGGTTTCCCCCGCAATCTCATTCCACCGGTGCTCCATCTTCATGTATCATCAGTGTCACCGCCTGCGGTGCCGTAGTAGTAAAAGCGGGCGTTAAACACTACAACAACAATAACAGAATGAATGAACGAATGAATGAACGAACAAATAGACGGGCGGACGGATGAATGGACGGACGGGTGGAGGGATGGATAAATGGATGAATGGATGGATGAATGAATGAATGAATGAAGCTTGTTATGTCCCTTTAAGGGTAAAGACCTCCCTACAGAGGGGTAAAGCTCTTTTCATATCCCTCACGGTGAGCTACTCCGTGAGAAGTAATTCTTGGAACACTGAACACTTGATTTTGTGTGTTACTCTGTTTACTGTTTGTCTCACTGTATATTCTGCATTTCTGTACTTCACAGATGACTCTCCATCGCCGTCCAGCTCTTCTCACATCTGGTGAGTTTGGATCCCTGTGCGCCTGCTCTGTTTTTAAAGAGGTCTGCCCATTTGCATCTAGGTCTTCCGCGGTGTCTTTTGCCTGTGTATGGGTCCATCGGTCATCTAGGAGTCTTGCGTCGTGTCCTTCCCACTTCCATTTTTTCCTGATTCCTAGGTGTGCAGAGTCTGTTGTTGATGACATATTTTGCAGATCTACATTTGAAATTTTGTCTCTTAGAGTGATGCCCAGGATTTTCCTTTCTATTTTCCTTTGGCGTACTTGGAGGTATTTCTTTAGGTTGGCGGTGATATTCCAAGTTTGGCAGTGACATAATAGAGTTGGACAAACATAGGTTTCCAGTGCTTCGAATTTACGTCTACGCTTGAGTGTCCTGTCTAGCAATATGCATTTCAGAGACTAGTACACCTTCCAAGCAATAGCTACTCTTCTGCTTATGTCCTCTATTTTCTGATGGAAGAGGAGTAGTTGACCTGAGTGTATATACTCGCTTATGTATTGTATATCTATTCTATAGACTCTTATTGGAATGTTTGCTCCATTTGACACAATTTTCCTTGCGTTTGTTCATTGAGAGGCCTGCAGTTTTACTTATCTCCGATCTCCGATAGTTTCTCCAGCAATGATTGTAGTTCTCTTGGAGATCTGGCAAACAGTACAACGTCATCGGCGAATCTTGCGTTGGTGCTTCCGTTCATGCGCATTCCGTGTTTGTTTATTTATTTATTTTCTTTTGCTCCAGTCCAATTTCTGAAATATGTCTTATAGTACACACGTAAAAAGTTTAGGAGAAATACGGTCACCTTGATGTACTCCTCTTTTGAGTGGGAATCGTGGTCCTTTCTGTCTTAAGCTTTGCATAACTTTGGCTGTAGAGTTTTTCAGTATGCGGATGTATTTAGTTTCAATTCCTTGTGTGTGTAGTACTTAAAGTATGCTGCTCGAATGTTCCACTGAGTCGAAAGCTTTGCTGTAGTCAACGAATGCTAGATACAGTGTATGGTGATATTCTACTGCCTTTTCTATTACTTGGTTAACAGTTTGGAGATGGTCTGCTCTACTACAGCCTGAGCGAAATCCAGCTTGTTCCATTGATTCGCGTCCGGATGCTTCGTTAATCTTCCTTTTAGTATCTTTGAGAATATTTTATATCAGTTTGACGTCAGGCTTACAGGTCGGTAATTATTCAAGTCATTCTTTGTCCGTTTTTTATGTAGTAGAATGATTGTATTTGATTTCCATTGCTCAGGTATCTCCTGTCTGTAGAATTTTGTTGAAGATGTTCGTGACTGATTGTAATATCTTATGTATAGTCAGCTTCAACACTTCATTGTATATTCCATTTTCGCCTGGGGTTTTGCCATTTTTCAGTTCTTCTATTGCACTTCTGATCTCACTGGCCAATATTGAAGGAATTGTGTCTCGTAAAGGAACACTGTGCCATAATGTTCTTTTCGTTTACATAAATGATATGGTTAGTCGATTATTTAACACTTCTGTAGATACTGTCACCGCGGTGCTAAGCTACCTACCGGCCTCTGCAGTTAGCGCAAAGCCACCCGGCTACCTGGGTCTAGATGCAGCTAATGGCCATTTTCCCTCAGAATAACCCAAGAAAAACATCTATCGTGTGCTGCCTCCCCGCTGCCGAAGATTCGTTTTGGCAGTTTTGAGTAGGTTCCTTTTCTAGAACGTTTCCTTGTATTTGGGGCCTATAAAAAGAGCTGCCTTGTGCCCGGCGGGGTAAGTTTTCCCGGTTTTTTCCAGTAGACAGTCAAGAATGATAGTTGAGTGCAGTGGACAATGCCGAGTGCAGTTCAGGTGTGAGGGGTCTTGATCTGGCTACGCAGGAAAGAGGCTATGCTGTTCCTGCTCTGGATAATATTATGTCCTATTTTAAGTATTAAATAGTAAACATTATTATAACTTTTGCAGCTAGAAAGAAGAACAAATATATTTTAAGTAAATTTTATGTTGTATAACGTTCTTAAGTTATCAATACAGAGTAATAATAACAACATGCCGCAATGAAAATAAACACCACTTGCATTTAGCCTTCTTAATTTGCTCGTCAATCGGTAGCTTCGCTGTATAACTGAGAGCATTCACGGCCGGGTCATTGCATCGAGCCGTTGCTTAATGAAGTATTTGTGGTATATGTTTTGTATTAGTAGAGTATATATTAATTTTCCCTGTTTCAATTAACAAATGCGGCAAGAAGCAGTAATTAAGATGGAGACATTTCCCATCTTAAATAATACAAAATATAGAAAATTGCACCTGGAATGAGATGCAAGCACAATGTTTATCCTACAAAATATCTTCAAAATGCTGCAGTAGGCCAGCAAAATGAAACTGAAAATGCTATGGAAGAGAAAACAGAGAACTGTTTTATCCAAAATTAATCCCTTAATATAGCAGGTAAGAAATTCTGTGATAAACAGAAGCTTTAAAAACCAGGCCTTGGCGACTCGCGGGATACCTTAAGTGACCTTCATTTTTTTACTTGCTAAACATGCAGTTATCAGTGCAAGGCCTTGAGCAGGCTGCACTGAGTAAGCACCAGTCCTGCTTTACACTTATCACCAAAATGAAAGGTGTTATGAATACCCTAAAAAGTAAATAAAAGATTGAAAATAGAGATTAAAATTGTAAGGAAGTTTAATATAAGAATATCAAGTACACCAGTGATGGAAACTTCTGTCCAGTTGGCTGCACAGGCACAGCAGCTCAAAAGTAGACCCAACTACAAATAACTATGGAAAATAAGAAGCATACTGTCCTCATGGCAACGTAAAAAAATCACGGCATAAAGGAACACAACAAATGGTAAAAGGAATCTGAAACCAGCACAAGACAAAATAAAAATCAGACACTTGAGGACCACAATGTATAATTTTAAACACAGAAACTGCGAAAGATAAGTAAAATAATAAGCAGAAAAATGTATAAGGGCTAAACTTAAAGGTTGAGCTACCAGGAAACTTAATTATATAATTATTGTCTATGATGTGCTGTTAGGGACAGAATAATAATAATTCAAGCGCGATACCCTCCACAAAATATTGATTAGCAAATGACAAAACAGAAATTTAACGAGAAATTTATTTTTAGATTTAAAACTGGACCAATAAACAGAGCCACCATCCATTACGTGGGGCATGTAAGCATAAGGACACAGCTTATTCAGAATGGAATATTGTTTTTAAAGTTTCGGTCAGTTTCAAGAAACATTTTAAAGCCGCCAAATGCCTCAAGCGTTATAACCAGGCAATGCAACTTGGTCACCTATTGATTTGTGGGATAAAGGATCTGTTGAGGGGAAATATCCAACTGAGAATAACAAAGTACATGAACTGCACAAGTATTTACACTTTTGCTGCATCACATCATCTGACCTAAATGGCTCCTTCTCGGAATACAGACCACGCTTAAGTGAAAACTTTTAAACTCTTAAAAAATATATCAAAATGCACAATAAGGCTAATTCTGCAATCATAAAACCATATCATGAAGAAGAGCAAGTACATAACCGTACTTACCTTCTTTAAAAGACGAATAGCCCGAAATTGCAGTTCCCTGTACTTCAGGTATACAAATGCAGCTAGAAGTTGATGATCTCTTGTAGGAAAACTATTTATTCATCTGCTTCTGATACATTAAAAGCAAAATGTAAACTTCGGTAGGTATCGAGAATCCTAAAAGTGTACTGCATTGTACATAATAAATTATTATCCAACTTTATACCTATATCTCATTCGCTTCATTGTCCTTAGCAGGGGTAACTAAGCGAGCTGGATAAGTGTATATGTAGTTGGGGTGATGACTGTGGTTTGCAGGCGTGCGTCTATTTAAATAGGTAGACTATTAGATAGATACTTAGGTGACTATGTAAGCAAGTGAGTTATAGGTAGGCTGCCAGGTAGACGGGTGAGCATGTCGATTAATAAGTAGGGCTTGAATTTACATATTTTGTTTGCGTCCTAATACGAACTTTAAACTCAGTGTAATGTTCTGGATATTCATACCGGAGTAAATAGTTGAAGTTAATAGCACAAAACAACCCCGCATATTTTCTGACTTTGTTTGTATAAATAAACATATACGGTTACTCACATAACGTAACCTCGTTGCGCAACAGTTCAGCCGGGAGAAGGCCTACCACACAACCGCTGCGTCCCCTTCCTCTACCCACCACAGGCGTCATAAGTAAGGTGCAGTACTGGAAGTGGGACGTGGTCAGCGCCCCGGTCCCTCCCAGCCGGTTATGTGATCTTATCAACCAGGAGCCGCTACTTTTCAATCAAGTAGCTCCTCAATGGGCCCCTCAAGGATCTAACGAGGCTGGGTACACCCCGGACCAGGTCTCCAAGCGGCAGCAAATCCCCACGCCGGTATCGGGGATTGAACCCGGGTCCCTCGCTTGGTAAGCAGCAGCGCTACCACCGCGGTAAGAAGAAGACCGGTTGTTCATATAAAAGCATATATGAAAGCAACAGCAGAATTAATTTTAAAAAGTCACCATCAACTTATTTAACGGTCAATTACATAGGCCAGATGCTGCAATTTGTTACTTATTATTGCAAAAACTGATATGTCAACTATAGTATCTCTTTAGTTGGAATAAAATATAAACATCCTGCTTTCTCAAGCTACATGGGCCTGCAACATAAGAACGGGGAATTGTTCCACTGCCATGTACTTGATTAAGCATCTGTTACCGCTTCACAGCCCGCTAGACTATGCACTGATACTTGTAGGTGGCCATTAAACTGTATAGTCAATTAGTCATTTGTGAATTTGCAACGTTTATTCAACCTTCTAGTTGTGTTGTACCGTTGGTAACTAACATATTGACAGTTTTGACTTCACAGTGGATTAAACTTACCCAGAGTATAAAGCAGCGCAACTTACCGTGTGCAACAATATGCTGCGGAATTTAAGGTTATTTTCAATTGTGATCGTAAAATCCTGTATTGTCAGCCATGTGGTAGAGCTATAACGGCCGACTAGCGTTCACAAGTAGCACAATTATGTGGTAACAAACATTCGAAATTCAATGTCAGTTCTTCGTGACAATCATCAATATTTCAGTATGGAAGGGTAAGGTTGTATGCTGTAACTCAGTACTTGGTGATTCCTTCCACGACTAATGTGTATATTTATATTAGCTCATCCATTCAGATACTGAAAAATATTGTATTTGTTTTGGCACACATTTTGGATATTTTCAGCACATGAAGAATAAATATTTCCCAAGGTTTTAGCACCTAAATGTCCGAGCCTTATTAATAGTGTCTATGTGTAGAGGAATAGAGAGATGGACGCCGATTCTTATGTATACGGGAATTGATGATGCGTGAAATTAAATGTTATTTGGAAGAGGACGTTTGAGAAGGAAGCGTTCTAGGTCTATGTTTAGAATACCTTCTCGGCATTTGCCAGTTATGAGACTGAGGAAAGCTTGGTTCAGGGAAGACTCTCCTGGTGTGACTGGAATAGCAAACCTCCCTTTCAGGAGTTCATGACTTAGCGACTTCGGCTGCCCGTGTTTCTTTTGGTTGGTAGATAGGTAAAGGGCACATTAATAGAGGATAAAGTTGGTAAAGTTAATGACTAAGTGGATTTGTAATGTGCATTGGTGGGTGATTGGTGGTGAGATGGATAGAGATGGAAACGTGAGTAGGTAAGTAGACAGGCAGGGTAGATCGGTGTGTAAAAGAGTTTGCAGGAGATTATTTCGAGCAATTAGATGAGCAATTAGATGATTAGGGACAGTTTGTTACGTGAGTAGTGTTTCATTATACAAGTGGAAAATGATAGAGGCAGATGTATATTTTATATTTTGGAAGCCGAACTTCCTGCGAAGCAAGGCAATGCAGATAGTACCGTTTTATCCTGACACAGTGATATATGAGGCTCAACGTCAAAGTAACGTCTCCTGTTCAATTATTGCAAAAAGAGAGACAGAGCTTTGATGTCTCTGTGCTTATTAGGGTTAGAATATATGGATAGCTGCATTGCCCGATACCGATTTTTTTAATTGGCATCCCATTATCTGCTAATATCAACGCCGTTGAGGTGTATTTGTTATTTTTCCGGTGGATGATATTTTAAAAGCGTTAACTGCTCCAATTCCTGCCCTGTCAGTGTTGCCGAATTACTTCAACATGTGTTGATGGAAAGCGAAGCGAATAAATTGCGGTTCGATTCATAACGAAACAGCGTGTTTCCCCGCTTATTTCCGATACTGCTGTGCAATCTGAGGTATGTATAAATACGTATATGTGCAATATTACCGAGCTACACACTTTTATGTTATAATTTATGAGTACTCAGCGTGAAGCGCACCATTACAACATATCACAGTCTGTCTCTATAAGTACAATACTTTATTATGTTACTGATATCTTATGACTTTTTTATCCAGGTCCCACTCAATATGCATGGGACAACCATTCCTCTATTAATAGAACTTGGAGCACAAAGCAACAAATTATTTTCCTGTAAATACATTTGATATGAAAGTATTAATACAAGGTTTCTTCAATATTTGTCATACAAAACATGGGTAGGTAATAGTTGAATAATCTTATGTATTTCGTTTAGTCTGCTTTAAATAACTAAAGCCTAAAATATTGCTCCTTCGCATTACGGATACCCATCTGGGAAATTTTGAAATTATACTGTTTTTATTGATTTGATTTGGAGCTTTAACACAACAAACACCATATAGTGAGGAGTAAAGCTGCCAAATTTCATACATTTAGTCCAATTAGTGGTTAACATGGTAACGTGTTACTATAATTTTTTAGTATTTTTATAAATGGTTCCCCACGATGCAATTTTGGTTTGAAAAACAATTTTTAATTATTTTATTTAATAGAATGTTATTAAATTGATGAGATAATTTCCTAATTCTGTTATTAGTTTGGAGAAAAATAAATTTTAAAGTTTAAGTTAATTATTTTTTTTCATTTAAATTTTGAAATGTAAATTTTAATATTTAATTACTCAGACACTATTCATGTTATGAAAAAATTATCTCATCATCTCCTTTTAATGTTATTTCTAAGCAGTACATCAAATTTCATGCATATATACTGCAAATTGCGTCGTGTGAAGCATGTAACGGCAAACAGTGTTAAAAATAAAAATATGAGAAAACTAAGTTTGAAGTGTAGCAGGGATAATGAACTTGTATTGATTTAAATGGACATAACCAATTACACGCAATCAGTTAAATGGCCACGTGACTTAGTTAAAAGGTCGTAAGGCTATAAAAAGCAATTCAAAATAAAGCAGAGGGTTTATACTATTTGATAATACAAAACTTCATGTTTGTCACTTTTTTTAAAATTTTCAGCCTTTTTACACATATGCATATCCTCAAGACGATAAAATTATTAAACATATTTTCTTTTATATTCCTATTTTAACTCTATTTCTATAAATGCAGGTTTTTTTTTTTTTTTTTTTTTTTTTTTTTTTTTTTTTTTTTTTTTTTTATGGGATCTATGTAAACAGAAAGAGACGACAAGTTCTCAAATACCTTTCTCGTAAGCACAAATGTCTTTAGCTTCAATATTTCCAAGTTTAAGAGTTTTAAAGATAACTCTTTTCAAATTAATACCATTATCATTATCACACCATAAAGGCTGCGCCGTAGCCGGGTGGTTAAACCATTCGCTTTTCACCATAGCGCCCCGGGTTCGATCCAAGAGTCTGTAACCAGCCACATATCTTTGAAGTCTCACCTCGAAAATCCCTGTCTCTTTCTGTTGTGAGGCGGTCAACACCCAATTCTGAAACCCATAGATCAAGGTTGGAGTAGCCATCCCTGTATAAAGTTTCAACATTGCCGCTTATTACAATGTTTAAAAGTTCTTTTTATTACACCGCATATTATTTGGAATTTATTTAATTATTTTTGCACATCTTTGTTATTAATGTATGATAAAATATATCCAACATAGTTAAATCACTTTACTATTGGATAATTTTGTTGTTTATATATTTTTGCTATCATGTTTCTTTTTCCCTATAGAAACTATTATTTTGGTCTTGTCATGAAATATGGACGTTATATTCCTTTAAGATTATATGTATGGCATGTATAACACGTTGTAGATTGTCTTCCGAGTTTGAAATTAAAATTTGGTCACCAGCAAATAGCAATGTGTCAATATGTTTTCCTTTTATTATAGAATGTGTTCTCAACTTTTGTTACCAAAGTACAACTTCACTGATATATACAGAACAAGGTAGGTGACAATGGGCACCTTGTCTTAATCCCAGATTAGCTTCTATGTACGTACTTCTCGTTTACTGATATTTCCAATCTGAATTTTGTATTTCTATTCATGCTTTGTATTATTCTTATGAAATGTTGTGGAAATCCATTTCTGCGCATTATTCCCCATAGCAGGTGTCTCTTAACTTTATCAAAAACTTTTAGTTGTGCCAATGCAAAAATGCAGACATTGCAAGAACAACCTTGTCCAAATCTATTAAGTTATTTTGTGGTTTACTTTTGTTAACATGTGCTAGTAATATTATTGAGTTCAAGATTCATAATTGAAGCATTAATAATTTAGATACCAGAGCCACATAGGGAGTAATGAGACAGTAAAGCATGTTATTTACATTTTTGAAGTTCCTTAAAAAGGAAAAACAGCTATATAATTTTAACAAATATGCCACTTTTCTATACGTAATCATTTATGGTCATAGATGTTCTTAAGTTATTCGTAGAGAAGCCTTTTTTCTTTCATCGAAGACTAGGACTGTAGTGAACCTTTGAGAGGGAAAGTCGAATATGCAAGCATTGATATACTGTATGTAGTAAAAGTTACAAAAGAAACGGTTTTTAAAATTTCAAATTTAATTACTTAAATATCAGAGAAATTAAATTAAAAAAAAAAAAAAAAAAAAAAAAAAAACGTTGCAAAGGTTTCAGTATTGGCTATGAAAAACACGCTTATACTAATAAATCTTACTTTCTTTTTGCTGTAAGCTTTTATCTTCTTCACGTGGATTCCGTGTTGTACAAGGATCTAAGTGCAGATATTTTGATAATTGGTATCTTTGTATGTATTCAGTTCGGTATGTTGTTTTTCTTTTCATCTAACATTTTCCCACAAAACAATCACGAAGTTTACTACCCCCCATTTTTTTTTCTGGCATTGTCGTAACTGTGCCGCGAAATAAACAACGCCTGCTTCACTCCTGGGGCCTGACCTACCGGCCTAGGTAGCGCGAAGTCATTGCCCTTGCAGAAAGCGTTGGAAATCGGTTCCGGTACACCATTTGTTATCATGAGACCTCATGTCTTCTGTAATGGCTTATGTGCCACGCTTACTTGAGATCCTAACCAACTAAAACATACTACTCTTAATATCTAAAATTATAAGCTCGCAACTAAAACAAATACTGATGTAGCATTGCTCATTATACTGTCCTTAATTAGCAGTAAAAGTTTCTACACTTATACCAATAAAACCCTGTATAAAATTATTAAGAGTTTAATTTAAACAATATACTTTGTTTTCATTCTGGTACCTCAAACATGTTACACTTTAATAAATATTTTTCCGCTATTTGTCAGGAAATAAAAGATAAAGGTTTGTTCCATGTGAAGGTTGCTTACAGTGGGAAGAACTTCAAAATATTCTCCCCCATCCTTCAGAGTTGATACCGGAATTATTGACTAGTAAGAGAAATAATTTTGTACCTATATGATAGGGAAATAGATAAACAATTCCAGTAAGAAATTTCCATAGGTTAAAATAAGTGCATAGTGTAAGAAGTAAGATTTGCAGATTTGTTAGGGAATAAGAGGGCTTTAATAAGGAAAGGTATGTGTTGAGGAACGACAATTAGTTATAAGTCAGGGTAGCTAAGGCAATTAGTAGTTCTGCTGAAATCCATTGGCTCATGATGCGGGTAATTCGAACTCAGTAAGTTTAGAAACTAAAATCGTCCGCAAATGCATATACAAGATTCTGAAAATGAGAAAGTAGATGAATTCTTAGAATTTAGCCCAGGGTAAAACTTTTGTTTCAGATGCCTAAGGTTTGGCAGTGTACCGCGTAGGAACTTCGTTGGGGTGCTCATGAGGTAGGTGGTAGTTATGTTGATAAAAGAGCGTATATTTCTAAACAGCACGGCTTACATTCTCAGAGTCTTACATTTGTTTATGTTACAGAAGTGTTTTATGTTTGCGATTGTTCAAATACTACTTTTCAGAAATTTCAAAGTCACCGGTGGCAAACTTCATTCACATACCATCTACGGAAGAACGCCTGGAAACTATCTGACTCTTCGTGCAGTTCTCACCCAAGTTGGCCATTTACTTTTCTGGAAAATAATACATAGATACGACGATCAGAACTGTATGTAATGAGTGAACCATCTTCTAAATGAAACTTCACCACTAACTTTTGGGAATGAGATCTTGGACGATTCGAAATCTTTTATTCCAGAGATGCAGGAGAATTTTACTGTGATACGAGTATATAACATAGGAGTATAAGATGACAATTGTTAGGAAATGGTTTGAAGCAAAAGCACGACTTGACTGGATATCACCTCAGAAAACCCAATGACTTCAGGGTGTTTAGAAACATGATCATCTGTAGATAGCCGGGAACAAGTCGGCATGTACGTATCGGATTAGAACTGAGTAACGGAACGATAACCAGAGAACTGACAATTCGATGGTTAATTATTTTATGAAAGTAACTAAGAGATCCATCAGTAAGTGATAAGACTAATAAATAATATTATAGCTCATTTTCATGGAACTGTTCAACACTGTTTAGTCATAGCAAAACGAAACAACGTTTCTTAAATTATTCATTTGTTGCTAGCACTTGAAAGTAATAAACAGATGGTGAAATCAGGGGAAAATAACAGCAATCAGGGACGAAAACAAATATAAAGTCTAAATTTTGTAGGGGAAGGGACACTGTCTTCTAGGAACAGAAACAAAAATGAAACCACCAATACATATAGAGGTAAAATTTCTAATTAAGAACCGTGCAGTGGGAAAATAGAAATGAGAATAATTTTGATCGGAATAATTTAAACAGAAATTTAAAATAGAGTTAGTTATACATGTTTAAGTGAATTATATGTATATAGGAACATTTAATGCGTCTGGGGGTATAATTCAGTTAACAAGTAATGGGGGCCCGACGAGAACTATGAGTTTAGAACAAGATCACCTAGGCAACGGGAGAGAAATAGAAATAGGAGAAGTTCACAGAGAGAGAGAGAGAGAGAGAGAGAGAGAGAGAGGGGGGGTGGAAGCAGCAGAAATAACATGGCAATTGGCAAGGAATAACTATAATCACAGGCGGGAATATAGGTAACTATAAATGATAGTATAGCTGTACAATAAATGGAATCCGGAGAAGATTCCATTCGTTGATTGGGTCAACGGATCAAACGGATCTTCATAAACCCGCTTAGGGTAAAGATAGGAAACAATTGGAAATAATGTAATACTACAGTTGATATGGGTGCGTTCAGAGTTTTATAAATAATTGATAAATAGTAGTATGAAAGGAATGTCGTAACTTGAAAACAGAATATTTTTCTCATTGGCAGTTGTAAAAAGGAAAAAAAGTGTGAAATTTCAAGCGATGATAAGTGTAAAAATAAATATAACTCCTATTGAAAATGCAGTTCTGAAATTTTTGTGAAATGGCTGACAAAACATCGTTATTAATGTATGAATGTGTTCTTTCTTACGTTGTCGAATTTGGCAAGGTACAAACTTGGGATATTGTTGATTTGTTTCATTAAGTATATGTTATAATTTGATGTGATTGTTTCTATTGCTGAGGAAGCATTATCAGTTTCGAAAACATTGTGAAGAAAATTATTGTCGTACCATTCATTGAGGAAAGGAAGAAAGAAGTGAAAAATGATATAAAGGAGAAGGAAAAGGGGAGATAATTTCTTTGTGGGGTGTTCTAAAACAGCTAGCAGAAGTAAAGGCAGACGAATTTGATTTTGAAAACATAGAATGAATAGAGCAGGATGAGGAAAGGGTATAAATTGGTAATTGTGTAAGAGAAAATCACAGAAAATGACCCTTGAAGTTTCTTTTGATTTTGTTATGGTAAACTGAATAGGTACTATTAAGCAGAAAACAGTGGAGATCTAGAAAGACTATGTATTTTATGAGAAAGAAAATAATACAAATTATCAGTAAATATGTGGGTGGAATTCATAATTGTGTGACTAAATATGATCAAATAGAAGCTATCTTATCTGACAATGCCACTGTTGATCGAAGTTAATGGTCAATGAATCTCTGAAAAATAATGCAATAAAACTTGACCATTGTTCATCCTATTCTTGTATCGTAGGCCAACAGAACATGTTTTGAGATATGTCGGTATATACTTTTGTGTTCTTTCACACAATCTTATAAGACTGTGTTAGATATTGCCCTCTAATAGAGAACATAATAAACAACACTATAAAATGACACGATAACATTTTCATCTATAAAGCATATGCTTGAGGAGGAGTCAAAACTTGTCTTTAAAGAAATAACTAAGAATGCAAATGTAAATGATCAGTTATGTGAGGAAGATAGGACTATATTTACTATTGAAGGAATTAAGACACACAGAGAATCGAAAGTTCAAAGAGAATGAAAGAAAATGAGTGTAAATCTGGTACGTAAGTCCTAATTCAAGGATAAAATATTGTCAAGTGTGTTAAAGGAGGGAAGCAGAGGAATGGAACTGTTATATAAAAGTTCACCGGTAATTGTTAGTAAATTTGGAAAGCATACATTTGGAAGCCAATGGATAGGTGATATAAATAGCTCTATCTGACAGAGTCAGATGTTTTTCGCTCTTGATAGGTTATGTTGTGGATATAAGTTGACTTAGGATTTGTTATGGTAAATATGTATAATGTGGAGGAAAAGGTTGTGAAATTTGTGAAAACGGCATACGTACAATATTGTACACATTTTCTTAAGTAGACACACTGAAAGTGAAGTGTAGCTAAATAGAATCTGTGCTTCGACCAAAATACCGAAACAAAACTGAACTTATAGTCAAATACCCAGAGAACAGTCCCCTGGAAATTTCTACAAATTTAAAAGTGAAATTAACAATGCAAATATAGCATAGTAATATAGGAAGTATAAGGAGCAGTGTGCTTATGAGTATGAAAGGTATTAATGGTTTATGACTTATTTGTATGTAATTAAGGGTTATAAAAATATTGTAAGAAAATTAAGAGTTGTCGATTGAGAACGAAAGAAATCTAAATTGAGGGTTTAATGCGGCCAAGCTCATACATTATTTGGTTATTGAGAATGAAAACCGAATGTAACAAGGAATTTTGATACCAAATTATTGACTTCTAAGATTAATACCTAAATCATCAAGCTTAGGCAGAAAGATAAATGAATGAAATGCATAATTTATATTTGTTAAAAAGCAATGCATACTATAAGAATCACGAGTTGCAATTTTATCAGCTAATAATAAATCATTAGCAAGGAAGTTTCCAGCGAGCAAAACCAATTGGTTACTAGTTAGTATACTTAATGCAATTAGTAGTTCCGGTGAAGTCAGGCAATTCATTAGCCCAGGTTCCAGTGTTAGAACTCAGTAGGTTCAGAATCCAGAATTACCTGCAAATGCTAAACGTTCGTATCGTTCACGTCTTACAATCGTTTGTACTACAGAAGTATTTTTCTGTGATTGATTACAGTACACAAGGAAAAAAAACAAACTTTTTTATAACTTCACAATAAAGGTATGTGACTTTTAAGGAATAAGATATGCTGATTTTGAAAATTGCCACAAAAATATTCTATAACGTCAGGTTAAATAGATATGAAGACATTTAGGTTCTCACCTACTAGGTTCCCGATCAGATCTTATGGCACATTAATTATTGTGATATAATGATATATTGTATAGTACTACATATAGTGGTGAATTAAGATTAATGCATGCAATAATATTTGGACTATAGATTTAAGCGACATACCTGTGACTCTGCTTAAAGGTTTTTGGCAGTAATATGGTTGTCTCTTGTACTCCTGTCTGCTTTCCCTCACAAGAAACCAACAATAATCTCCCATCATTACGGCCTTGTTACCTCCTCTCTATGACGGAAATTTCCTGATGAAGCCGTTCCCCTTGTTCATCAATAACATCACCCAGATTTTCTGGAAAAAAGCCTAGATGTGGATGGAGAAAATGGATTGTCAAAGACATCCTACAACCCATGTCTTTGTAGCATTTCAACAACTTTGACACCAACGTTTCATAGATTTTTTCCTTCATGTTTCCAAGAAAACCACGTAAACCCTTGTAAGTGATTACTAAGCTGCTAATTCCACCATTTGTAAAGTTTTTACAAATAGTTCCTCCATTAATTTTAGAATTTGAGGTCCAACAAAAATTCCTTTCAATTTTGCGTAAGTTCATTGTGGAAACTTGCATTGCAAATATGCAAATCCACTAGCGCCCTTGTTGAGTGCCTTAACAAAATTCTTCATCAGCCCAAATTTTAGATGTAAGGGAGAAAGAAGAATCTTATCTGGCTAAACCAATAGTATTTGTTTGACATTACTCTCCCTTGTGACATATTCTTGCCGCTTGCCCCATTGTTGTGCCACATGTTTTTGCCTATTACGGCTGTCCCACAAACACAAAAAACAACAATATTTTGTGAAGCCCCCCTGTAATTCAAGCAGCAAATCAATGATTTTAAGGTTGCCACATATCTTCCAACAATGAATCTCATATTTTAAGACACAACCTTAGCTATACTTTCATAACTTTCTTTGAGACCTACAGAATGGAAAAGTGGTACAGATGGAAGTTCGTTGCCATTATGAAGTAATACAGCCTTTAAGCTCAATTTGCATGAATCTATAAACAATCGCCAGTCATCTGGAGTATGCTCAATTCCTAGCTCACTCATTAAACCATTAATATATGTATATATATATAGCAAAGTATTTTCCAAATTTCGGGTATCTATTTCGATACTCTAATTTTTGTACCAGGTATAAGTAATGTCCATTGTTGCAGCCTGGAGTCTAGAAGTTCAGATTCTTCTTTCGACAAATTAAAGCCGTCCCAAGTTAGTCGTCTACTAGCTCTCCAAAGAGCCTCTCACTTTCAGAGTTTTCTGGTTCAGAGTCAGGATCTTTTGAAGTAGAGGCCTCTGACTCCTGGTACAACTCAGGCTGGGAATCACTATTTCCTTCACCATTACTGTCACCAGGGTGTACAGGAACGGGTAATTCCTCTCTATGTGGAACAGGATGCATGGCAGAAGGAATATCTGGATACTGAATAACATGATTGAGAGGTAGAATTGGAACTGAAAAATTCAATGCCACAGCCGGAATTTAAACCACAGACCCTCCGCTTACGAGGCTCTAACTCGGCTGTGACATTGAATTTTTCAGTTCCAATTCTACCTCTCAAACATTTCCCACACACGGCTTGTGTGTTTATAAACACCAGCAGTAAGTCTGTTGGCATAAATAAATAATCATTACTCAATAACATGCTTACTTTTCCTAGACAGTCCAGATATATTTTTCATGCAGAAGTAAGAATCACTAATATGACTTGTTGGTTCTCGCTACATCATAGGTACGGCAAATGGCAATGCTTTGAGTTTGCCATGTAACCATATTCTATGATTTGTCGTACAAATGAAACAGCGTTCATGAGATGGCCATTGTTTTTCTTGGTCACCAATTTAACACCCAAAGAATATGCATATTTAGTACCTACTGTTATAAATTTTTCTCCCCTGATTTTTGGGAGTAAATCGTCTGCAAATATAATAAAAATTGCCCGGAATATTTTTGCGCTTCCGATGGGAACTAACTCTATGCATTGCACCCTAAAAATCATTAAACTAAGTAGAAATGGTATAAATTTCAACATCCGCCAAAAGGTCTCTACCTGAATTTCGCTATTTGCGGTGTCCGCTTCTATAGAAGTAAATGGTAAAGGCTTGGTTAAATATTGCAGCATGTTTTCATCTTTAAATTTTGTAAGTAGGTGCCTGCGTCAATAATAGTGTAGGACAAGGGTGAGCAACCTGTTACACGCATGCTACCGGCAGGTACGCGAACTTGGTTTCGATGCTGTATATCTAAAATATCTAAATTGTAATGTGATGTGCCATTTTAAGCACCATTTTCAGAATCTCCGTGTGAAAATGGACTAAAACCATGTATTATGTTCGCGGCGGTAAATTTCCTTTCCGGTAGTGTAACTAACAGTCCTTAACACCGCGCCCCAGTTAGTGTATACTTGACGATCGTTGCAAGTGTAATTTCCGCTTAGTATTTCAGCGACTCACGGCCACTTACATATGTACGTTTCACATTCCTATTACGGAAACAGTTATAGCGTGAAGTTATTGATACTTCAGAAGATAGCAGTTATTATACGAGTACTTCAACGGTTAATGTTTCTACATCTACTACTCCGGACAGTTTAATTCTACATCCTCAAACAGTCGGCACCTCACTTCAAATAGTTCGTTTCACTGCAAAAATTGAGGAATGTTGGATTCTGTTAGCAGGTACTAAATTGTAGTATTATTCACTCACTCACTCACTCACTCACTCACTCATATATTTATTTATTTATTTATTTATTTATTTATTTATTTATTTATTTATTTATTTATTTATTTATTTATTTATTTATTTATTTATTTATTTATTTATTTATTTATTTATTTATTTATTTATTTATTTATTTATTTATTTATTTATTTATTTATTTATTTATTTATTTATTTATTTATTTATTTATTTATTTATTTATTTATTTATTTATTTATTTATTTATTTATTTATTTATTGATTGATTGATTGATTGATTGATTGATTGATTGATTGATTGATTGATTGATTGATTGATTGATTGATTGATTGATTGATTGATTGATTGATTGATTGATTGATTGATTGATTGATTGATTGATTGATTGATTGATTGATTGATTGATTGATTGATTGATTGATTGATTGATTGATTGATTGATTTATTTATTTATTTATTTATTTATTTATTTATTTATTTATTTATTTATTTATTTATTTATTTATTTATTTATTTATTTATTTATTTATTTATTTATTTATTTATTTATTTATTTATTTATTTATTTATTTATTTATTTATTTATTTATTTATTTATTTATTTATTTATTTATTTATTGATTGATTGATTGATTGATTGATTGATTGATTGATTCATTGATTCATTGATTCATTGATTCATTGATTCATTGATTCATTGATTCATTGATTCATTGATTCATTGATTCATTGATTCATTTATTTATTTATTTATTTATTTATTTATTTATTTATTTATTTATTTACTTATTTATCCATCTCATTCATTCATTTACTCATTCATTCACTCACTTATTTACTTACATGTTGATTTACTTGCACTCTTATTTATTTACTTATTATTAGTATTATTACAACTATTTTTTTTTTTTTTTTTTTTTTTTTTTTTTGTTGATAATGATCATGATGTTGTATAATGATACTGGTTGCAGTCCTAATGTTAAAATCGTTTAGGTAAATGGAGGTATAGCGTCAGCCTTATTAACATCATCTCGGTTATTAATTCTAATTTAGGGTTAATGACCTAACAAGATTACAGACAGTTCATTGATAATGTCTTCTCCTCACCCCCCCTTTTTTTCTTTAGAATTTAATGTATTTTAAGCGGTTTGGTCATATCAAACGAATAATGAAATGGGTGGAATGATACTCAAATGAGCGTGGTGCTTGGTGTTACCTGACGTTTATCTTTCACGATAAGGGAAAACCCCCAAAAAACCTTTTCTAGCTAACTCATCCTACCGAGATTCAAAATCGGGACCATCTGAATACGAGACAGACACACTACCCCCACGCCACAAAGGTGGGCAGTGAGATGTTTTGGAAAGACCTAAGCAACTTGGCAGTCAATTAGGTGGCACTCGGAGAGTGGGTTGCTACATTCTGTGACGCTGGCAGCGGCAACACAGTAAAGGCTCAGGGACAGGCTGCCTCACAGCACTGGTGGTGCGCTCAACAAAGGCGCTCAAGGTCAAGCTAACTCACACCGCTCACTAGAGCAAACACGTAACAATGAGTGACCCTTTAAAGGGGTTTTCGAGATTACTTGAGAAGTGTCCAGCGGCCGGCGTATTTGTAGAAGTTTGGGAAAGGTGGGTGTTACGTTATCCGTTCTACATAAAGAGGCGAAACAACGAACAGTTACCTTGTTACAGACATAAGTTGACGGGAGTCAGTCAGTTTGTAATGTGTGTGTGTGTGTGCGTGTGTTTGTGTGTGTCAGCTGCTCGAAATTAAGACAGCGAAGCAGTTAATCAGTGTTGAGTGATTGTATCGTCAAAGTCAGTTGTCTGAGAGACAAAGAAAGTGAAAGTGACAGAAAGGAATGGGTGAAGGTTACGAGATGAAAGCAGTTATGAGTTGTAATATCACGAAAGACTGTAGACTGTGTTAATGTCAGTAAACGAGAACTGTGTTGTTGTGCATTCAGTTGGAAGAAACTAAAGTAAAATAACGAAATTGAACTGGACTTTTGTCGTTTTTGTCACAATATGTAAATACTAACTTAAAACCCTGGTTCAGAAAATGTTGGTTAACTTAGCTCCTATTGTGAAGAACTGACATTTTAATCAATTTCTAGTTAAGGTTAATTCCGTAAACAAAGGTTATCGTTGAACTTTGCTGCTATATGGCTGCGAAAGTGTTAATCGTATTAACATTGAGTGCATGTGACTAAGAATATGGAGTTATTTAGTGAAATGGAGAAAAAGTTCCAAACAGCAAGCAAGTTGCATCTTGACTCTATGAAATATATTCTCTTTGTAAAGTATGAGGCGAAAGGAAGTGCTAGGGTGCTGGATGTAGTTGTTTTCATAAACGAAATTGCACTCATCTTGTCCGTGAAACAATTACAAAATATGAAGAAGCCGACGTGAATCCTTACGCACGGCCTATTTCCCAGAGGTTGGCTGACAGAAGTGGTACAATCTTGCTAGCGTTTCTGACCCACCACGACTCCACGTGCTTTAGGGGCAGTTGTTCGCGTCACTTTGTGTTGTAGGAGGGTTAACAAGAAACTGTCCGAGTATAGTAACATATCAAAGTGAAATTACAATGACGCTACAGTAATCGTAAATAATATTTCTTCTTCGTTCGCTCTCTCATAATGAGATTTGGAATTAAACAATTAACCCCATGTAAATGTAATGTAATGTAAACCCCGCGCGACAGCCCACGAAGGGCCAAGGCCTACCGCCCAGCCGCTGCGTCCCCCACCTCTGCCCACTACAGGCGTCATTGGTGAGGTGCAGTACTGGAGGGTGGGACGTGGTCAGCGCCCCGAGCCCTCCCGGCCAGTTATGCGGTCTTCTCGACCTGGGGCCGCTACTTCTCCATCAAGTAGCTCCTCAATTGGTCCCCCCGGGACCTAACAAGGCTGAGTGCACCCCGTGCCAGACCTCCCAGAGGGGATAAAATCCCCATGCTGGTACCGGGGATCGAACCCGGTCCTCCGCGCCACAGGCAAGCGCGCAATTAACCCCATATAAAGGCAAAATAATCGTACGGATAGTTCAGACTGACAATCCACTAGAAAAACATTAAGTAGGCTACACACCTTATGAAGGGCTAAATCTGCTTTGTGGTATATTATGACATGAAAATAAATTAATTTTAGGACCCCAAATGCTATGAATATCGTGTTAAACATCAACTTCTTAGAACCGTTACATAGTGAGACAGGTATATATAAGAGTATGTTATAAAATTAATGCCAGTCAACGACTGAATTGTCAACTCCATAAGGAAAACGAATATGAAACATAAACATTATTATTTACACTTCGAGAAATTAACGTCTCTATGTATGAAGTGATGATAACAAGAAGTACATATACGAATTGCATGAGATATAGAAAGTTCTATGTTTGTTTTCTCAACAACTTAAAATTAATTTTAAACTGAAGATATAACTTTTTAAAAATAAATTAATTTCCTACTAAGGTTCCAGTGCATAGTGTATGAACTACAACTCTTCAAATGTGGTTGGCGATATTTTCAAAGAGCTGTCTTTGAGAAACAGCATCATTGTGCAACTTTCCACATTCTGAATAACTACCTCTAATATACACTGTCTGGCCAAAAGTAGCCGGACACCTCTATTTAATACGGAATTTAACACTAGATGTCGTGATAAATGAACCTAACACTTTAAAAGTGGGCAAGGAGTATTGCATTGTCAGTAGATAAGCAATAACAACACAATGGGTAGGTAAAGAGAGTACAGTGACTTCGAACGTGGATTAGTCATTGGTTGTCATCTGAGTAACAGATCTATCAGGGATATCTCAACCCTTCTAAAGCTGCCAAGAGGACTATTGGTGACGTGATTCTGGAGTGGAAACTTGAAGGAACAACCTCAGCTAAACTAAGACCTGGCAGACCTCTTTTATTGGTGGACAGGGATCGTCCAGCATTGTGGAGGATGATCATAAACAATCACAAGAAATCAGTAGAAAGAATAACATCCGAATTCCGTAGTGCTGCTAGCAGTCCCGCCAGCACAATGATTGTGCGTCAAGAGTTAAGAGGAATGAGATACCGCGGTCGAGCTGCTGTTCATAAGTCAAAGGTTTCGGCAGTTAATGCTAAGCGATGCTTGAGGCGGGGTAAAGAGCGCCACCATCGGACGTCGGAGGACTGGAAACGAGTGATTTGGATGATAAGTTATGCTATACCTACCCTGTGGTAGTCTGGGGCTTGGGTTTGGCAAATGCCTGTACAACCATGCCTGTCATCATGGTGAGTGCCAATAGAGGAGGTGGTATTATGGTACGGGGGTGTCTCTTATGGTCAGGATGTGGTCCCCTTATTGTGCTTAAGGCACGTTGTTACCTAAAGGGGCCCTAATGACCAAGTTGTCGACGGCTCCTTAAACACGACACACTCATTCACTCACTTGTTACCGAAATGGTTAAAACCGAGGAAGATCGCTTTCATATTATTGCTTTTAGTGTGTTTAAGATTTTCATGTCGTATACGTAAATGCATGAAATGAAACATAAACCCCATAAGCCAATCTAAACGCTTGCGTTGTTATTCTTACAGAATTGCTGTAAGTAAAAATACATAATTACGATAATAGATGTTCCTCAATACCTTCGTCATAACATTTTCCCCCAGAGCTGACTGGACACCCACATTTGTTTACATTGGACCACCATCTCTGACAACGCTTGTAAAATCCAATACGCGGAAACGTGCCGCTAAAAGAAATAAAGAGTAGTTATGCGGGTATTGCTAACCGGCCCTCTAGACTACTCCTTAAGTTTCTAGGAATAACAATTGGCAACCCGCACTAGCTTGTTATTTGCGTGTAAGAGAACCGAAAGTGCGGCCCGGGTTCGATCCCAGTCGACCGCATGTGGGATTTGTTGTGGACGAAGCGGCACAGGGACGGGTTTGCTCCGTTCTCTGGTTTCCCCTGGCATCTCATTCCAAGGGTGTTCCATCTTCATTCCATGTATGATCGGTGTCACCACCTGCAGTGCCATATGTAGTAAAGGCGGGCGTTAAACACTATCCCCCACCAAAGAACTCTGAATAATCGAGTTTTAAAGTACGGCTGTTGAGAAAGATTTCATTACCTCCACTACCATGTACCTAGTAGTTAGAGAAAGTAATGCATTCCACATAAAAGTTCCACGTCGAGATTTCACTGGAAATACATACTTTGACACTCAATGAGTCCAAAGAACAAAAATTTTTAAAAGAAAGATTGTGCCTGTGTGTGAATGTATGTATGTGTTTGAACATTATAGCTTAAAAATGAAATCTCGATTAAATAATAAACTTTTTATTTAAGTTCAGCATCTTTCAAAGATGCGACATCAAAGATTTTCAGGAAAATTCACCCTTTGCGAACTGTTGTTTACAGACATCTTTTCGGTTTTTATTCATGTATTCAAAAGTGGCTTTAATGATTTTGATTAAAATCACATTTAAGCTCTTTGTATGGAAAAAATTAGTCTTCAAATTTGTGGTAATAGCCTGTGAAACACTGTGAGTAAGTACAATATTGTTGGCAATATCTGTGATAAATTTGTCGGTAATGCAAACACGCCTGAGTGTTAGAGAAGCTGTGCAGAACAGTTCAACTCGATCCTCAAGGCTTAGTCAATGGCTGTGAATCTGTGGGATAGACTTTTTCGCTGCATCCTATACAGTGGCCTCAAATTTCAATTTGTGTATCGGGTTAAACCAACCGATAAACTACATGAGTGCAGTTTTTAGACACTTTCTGATACTTTGAATACTAATACAGATATTCTGAACAGGGTGATTATATCTGGTGAGGCACATTTCCACCTTTCTGGTATTGTAAATAAATAGAATTTCCACTACTGCAGTGATCAGTGACCAATAAAAGTGTGGGAAAAACCATTGCATAGTCCAAAAGTAACAGGAAAAATGAAAGTGCAGAAGGACACGAACACATTTTAGACCATTGTGTACTGCGGATGGTAGAGAACCAGTTCGCAGATGATTGTATCAGCATGACAATGCACCTTGTCATAAAACTGCATCTGTGAGGCAATGGTTTGTGAACAATAACATTCCTGAAATGGACTGGTTTTCTCAGAGTCCCAACCTGAACGCCAATGAACACCCTTGGGATGAGTTACAACGCCAAATTTACTCCAGACCCCAGCGTCCAGCATCACTGACCTCTCTGGTGGCGGCTCTTAAGGAAGAATCGGCTGCCATTTCTGCACCTGATTCAAAGTGTCCCCAGCAAATTTAAAGCTGCCATAAATATACAAAGGATGCACTCACTCTATATTAATGCCCAGTAATAGGAAGCGTGACACGGGAAAAGATTAAGTGCAATTTGAGATAGGTGTCGGGATACTTTTGATCAGGAAGTATATACCTATTCAGCCATTATTCCCCCTGTCTCAGACATGATAACTATGCATCGTGGCTTCTTACTTCATTATACAAATGATTTACCTGGCGTTGCATGGATAAATTGTGTAAATAAAGGGTAAATTCAGTATATTAATACTTTAACACTAGAACCCCGGTAGCAGTCATTTTGACCGTTCTTGATATTTAAAGAAGTATAGTTCCGCCGGTTTTTAAAAACGAAGCTTGGCCTTTCATGACTTTTCCTGATATAACCTCTAGTTTTATATAGCATAATAATTTTCGGCATGTCATTATTTACACGGGCGTTTTTTCATGTTTGACCATGAACCCCGGAGACGGTCATTTTTGACCGTTACAATTACATATTTTGTTAGGCTTTTGATCGCACTGTCGTTGGATTTCTCATTGTCACTAATCTGCTTTGTCTGTCTTCATACGAACTGTTCATTATAGTAGTGTACATTGTGAATCTATGCCTGCAAGATGTCTTGTGGTTTGAAACAAGCTGAAAAGCTAGCTATATTTCATGATATACCAGACAGTGTATCAGAAGGTGGTAGTGGTGAAGATGATCAACCTCCAGCTGAATCAGAACAATCGGAAGATGAGTCGTTCAGTGAAGATTATTTGAATGACAAGTTTTATTCTGCTTTCTTTAGATATTGCATAACATGAAACTATATTCCTAATAGGTGCATTTATGTAGTTATTCATTTCCTTGTTTGTACACAATCTACACATATATTTGCTTTGCTTATTTATTTTCAGAAAATCAAATTCAGGATAACATTTCCTGTAATTCTCGTGCTGCGAGGGAGGTGAGAAGGTATGGGCATATCTCGACCATCATTTGAAGATGACTTGCAGCACTGTGTACTCCATGCAATTTGAGTGCGTCACAAGCGGCAAGTGAAAATAGAATGCCTACTAGTAATGCTACAGCTTCAGGTAACGCAACCACTTCAACACAACCAATAATAAGAAAGAGACAGAAAAAGGCAACATGAAGCGGAAAAACTTCCTGCACTTACAAAAATTCTTAGGGGTACTGAGTGGCAGATCATAGATCCAGGTCACAATCCTGGTAGAACAGAGTAACATAATGTTGTGAAAGAAAAAGGCCCTACTGCTTATGCTAAGAGACATGTAAGGGACAGCAGCCATGCATCTGCTTGGAAGTTGCTCATTGATGAGTCGATTCTTCGACATATCAAAAAATCTATCGATATTGAAGCAAGAGAGAAGAAAAATGAAGAGAAATGGACTATTTCCTTGGATGAGTTAGACGCTTTCATCAGCGTAATTTACTTGCAGGGTGCACTAGGGTGCGGAAGCCTTGAACTAGCTGAACTATGGTCCAGAAAGTGGGGGCCACCTATATTTTCTGATACCATGGCAAGGGACAGATTTGTGGAACTGGTGAGATTTTTACGATTTGATGTCAGGTCTAAAGACGGATGGGTTTGCACTAGTTTCAACTATTTGGAACAAATTTATTGAAAACTGTAAGACTTGCTACATACTAGGTACATTCCTTACAGTAGATGAACTTTATCCTACACAATGTCACTGTCCATTTATTCAATACATGGCAAATAAGCCTGATAAATTTGGTGTAAAATACTGGATGCTTGGAGATGTGAACTGAAAGTAGGTCTGCAACGATATCACATACCTGGGGAAGGATAATCAGCGGCCTCAGAACGAATCTGTTCCAGAATATGCTGTGATGTCTCTAAAAAATCCTTTTCTAAAAAAGGGACGAAACGTCACCACCGACAACTACTTTACTTCACTATCACTAGCTAAAACACTGAAGGAGTCGGGCACTAGTATTGTAGAAACTGTGAATAGATCGAAACGAGAAGTTCCTGCTCACCTTAGAAATTCCAGAGCTCCTCTTCATGATACCATTCTCATGAAGAAAAACGATGGTATTTTGCTAACCAGCTACCAAAGAAAGTCACAGAAGAATGTAATTATAATGAGTACCCTTCACAACTCATGTGCAATATCTGTAGCCTCCAAGAAACTTCCTGAAACAGCTGAGTTTTACAAGAGTAAATATTGAGTGGATGTGATTGATGAGATGGAACGATTGTATTCCGTTCGTGCTGGTATCCGCAGATGGCCAATGCATGTTATTTTACAACATATTGGACCTAGCTATATCAACGCTTGGATAGTGTTTCGAGAAATAACTGGTAAGGAACTTTCACGCCGCAGATTCATCCTTCAACTCGCTGATGAGCTAAGAGAAACCTACTTGGGAACTAGACAACGTTGTATACAGACTAATCCAACCGAAGAACATCCAACCCCTAATCGCCGACGACGGTGTCAAATAGGTCATAACTGCACACAGAACAAAGCAAGCAATTCCTATCATATTTGTAAAAAACCGTATGTGGAAAATGCACAGCAAAAGTTAGAAAAGTTCGCACGTGTGTAGAATGCAACGCAGATGTGAATGTTCATAACAATGGAAGGAACTTTCTGTGTAAGTGCTAACATAGTTGTCATACTGTAATAGGTTTACTAATATAAAGATATGTGTTGCAACATTACTGTTCTATTATACATAAAGTTGTGTTATCACGTTCATAATCATAAATATTTTTTGTTGTACTATTACACTATATTCCGCCTTTCTGAGAATTTGAACTATTTTTTTATTTGAATAAACATACTGTTGAAAAATAGAGATAAATAAAGGATATAAGTTAATCGTATGGGCCTTTTTTATATACTACCAAATTAAATATTTTTTTTCTCCTAACTCTCCATTACCACAAGATTATTAAAGAAAACATTTAGCATAGAAAATTCGAATGTATGTCCTAGAAAGGCAATTTTCCAAAAATTTATACATACACAGTGATAATATATTGGGCCTAGTTACCTAATAATAAGAATATCAAACTGGTGAGAAACAAGTTGTAAAATATACATGGAAAAAGCAAAGCAAAAGCGAACGGTCAAAAATGATCGCTACCGTAGTGAATGGTAGCTGGCGAGTGCTGGGGTTCTAGTGTTAAGCTAATTCTGTATATAATTCGGGAATTGGTAATCCCGAGTGCAGCAGGCTCACGGCATTGTATGAATAAATGTACGTCTTGAAGGTAACAAAATGAGGGTCACTCAAGTTATTCCGTGAGACCTGAGGCCTGCTCTGACCCATAGAAGCCAAAAGACTGGGACTATTTCTACTCAGTTCACTCATAATTAATCGGAAAATCTGTGACACCTAGAAACTACACTGAACCATTAAATATAATAGCCGCGCCTGGAGGAAAGAAATCAAAATATGCAATGTTGAGAATAAAATGTGAAAAATATGACCTGATGTTCATATACAACGAAATGGGACTGAAATTGGGTAACGCGACTAACTACATGTACATATCTTCCTGTTGTGTTATTTAGATGCTGAATTTAAATAACAAACTTGGTAACTATCCGAAATTTCGTTCTTAGCTTTGCTGTTTACACAAACACAAACACACACACACACGCCAGAGAGAGAGAGAGAGAGAGAGAGAGAGAGAGAGAGAGAGAGAGAGAGAGAAGGACAGAGACACGTTCTGGTACCTTTTTCTAGAAACACGTGTTTTTTAATTTAGGGGACTTCAAAACTTGCATTTCCGATAACATTATTTTGTATATCGAATTTTGGTTGAAATGCGGTACCTTCTCTATCTACTATACGTAGGTTCTACAGAAACTAAAAAGAATTTTTCATATTCAGGGGCTCTTGAAATGGGAAATTCCAGCAAAATCTAGGTACTTCAATTTTTGTTCCAACACAATAATTCTTCTCTCAACTTAAAGAGAACAGCAGAAATAGTATAATAAAGATATAAGAAACTCAGTTTCAGAAGAAAAAGTTGGGAAAACTTGTATCCCATCTAGCCAAAATGTCTGATTGACGCAATCTTAAAAATGCAAGTCACCTTGGGTTAAGGCGGTTTCTGCCAGTTGTAAAAAGTGAATACACCGTTTTGGGTGCTCCTATACGTTCTTCACACAGGAATTATGCATTCTGTGGTGGTGTTACCCCGCATATTCAGCATTATTCCGTAGAGAAGCTTTAGGAATATAAGCACAGGTCACGTAATTAAAAAAAAGAGGAAAACAAACACGCACGTGACATCCTCTGGTGCCATGTATGAAAACACAAAGAGCGTAACATAAATAAAATCTTGGACGACATTTTGTGGACAGAGATATTATACACTAGCTTGTTATATCGCCAAAGTTTGTAAAGGTCTTTCCTCAACTGTTCACCAGTTTTACTTTCTCTACCACACTGGCGGAACCACTATTTTCCACTTAAAATTCGATATCGCCTTTTCACTAGAAATACATTTTCAGAGGTCCCATGAATGCAAAAATGGGTATTCTTGAAGACCGCTTGCACGTGTTTGTGTACGGGTGCGCGCACGTTACTCCATGTCACGAAACGTCCTATTTAACCAAATACCATACTTCACTGTCTTCGTTTAAGCTTCCCAACCGAAGGTTTTCACGAAAGTTACCCTACCCCATATTACTTTTTACATAGAAAGATTTTATTTGACATTTCTTCAAGTACAGCTGTTACTATTTTGTTTGTGACAGACACCAAATGTAATGCGGGCTGAAAGCTGACTATTCTCTTTCCTGTTGTGCGAATATAATTTTAGGCGCAAATCATATTGTGACACCAGCTGCGGCGCACAACAAAGAACGGTCGTAGTCAAGCTACTTCACACCATATACCAGGCGCGGCGCGTATAAAGGACGCTCACGATCAAGCTTCCCAACACCACTCACGCGAGCAAACACGTGACAACAATCAGAGCGGCAGAACCAAAAGGGTTATTTTCCACATGATTCGAGAAGTATCTGGCGGCCACCTTGTTTGAAGAAGTTTGAGAAAGATCTGGCTACGTCGCCGCCGGTATAAAAGCTTGCGGAGTGCGTAAGGGCAGGCAGTTTTTGAGTCGGTCACTGTGTCAGTGAGTGCGCGACAGCTGTGAAAGATACGTTGGGTCGAAGTGAAGAGGTTTAACGAGTGTTGAGTGATTGTATCGTCGGAGTTAGTGTTTGAGAGGCAGAGAAGGTCAAGAGAGAGACAGAGAGTGAAATTAGTGAGTAAAGGCTGCGAGAGAAAAACAGTCGTGAGTTGCAATATCACGAAAAACTGTGGGCTGTGTTAACGTCAGTAGAAGAGAATTGTGTTTTTGTGCAAAGTTTAGAAGAAATTAAATTTAGAAAAAAGGAAATTGGACTGGACTTTTAATCATTTTGTTCGACTGCTGTCAGGGGTGGAATTTGTTGAAATGCCACTTTGTTACCATATTTATGTCAGCGGCTTTACAGCGTGATTTCATCTCGTACAACACTGCAAGGCATGGTAAGCACCTGACTGGACGTCGTGTTGAGCCACCGGACATTAAATTTTGTGTCAGTCATAGTTGAGAAATAGCAAAGGATCTCTGATGTTAATGATCGGTTAATTTGTTTATTTGCGTTGAATTTTATGAAATCTTATAATAATTTAAAATGAATAAAGGACTTACGACAGCCTTTAGATCAAAATTGCCACAATTAGCAACAGCATGCCACGGTCCTGACATTACGAATCTCAATATACATATAAATTTAGACGCAGATTTATGGGTAATATAAGGTATTTGCTAACAGCGCTGTTACTTGCTTCTCTGCTCATCGCAAATACTTTGCCAAGAAGCTCGAACTTCAATCAAAGTTGTGCTTAACAGGCGCTAATCACCATTAACAAAATGTTGATAGAAACTAAGCTTTTTATCTTCTTCAGCTTCATGAATTTGGACATCAGGCCTGTTTTCACATCAAGTAAACGAAATACACCTTGTACGAAAAATCTGATGTGTTGCACTCACGTGACTGTCTCTAGCCTTGTACTACTCTTAAAAACCCTCATTCCTCTATCTTCTTCATGTTAGTTGAGATTTGTAGAAATTACCTATTTTTCTTGTACGTGCAAGGGGAATATGAGAATACAGTAGGCTTTGAGCGATAGCCTAATCTTTTGAAGCTGGTCGCTATATGAAGGCTTTGAAATTCCATTCTCTTTGCACGGCCAGGAGATAAAAATGCGAATGCGAATGAGAGAAGTTGAAGTATTGGAAAACTCACACATACAAGGAATAACTGCGAAATGATTCACCACACAAACAATGCGTTTGGACATAAACTGTGTATTTTAACGAGATCTACGTTTTCTCTACAGTAAGATTTGGTGTACCTTTTACGGTTTACCAGTTATTCAAACGCCGTCAAGAGTAAATAGGGCTGCGTAGGCTATAGCCAGAAAAATCAAAATATGCATTTCATTTGGCATAAAGATTTCCTAAACATGTGGCATTTTAGTCAAAATCATTAGAGCTATTTTTCAGAAAATCAAATTTTTGGGAAAAAATTTCCATTTCAATTTTCTTGAAAATCTTCGTGTCACATGCTTGAAAGATATTAAACTTAAATACCACGTTTGGGTTTTAACCGACTTTTCGTTTTTGAGTTATGATACTCACATACACACACACACACACACACACACACACACACACACACACACACACACTCACACACACACACACACACACACACACACAGACACCTTATTTCTGAAACTGCTTTTTCAGATACAGAGGGCCTCAAAACATACATATTTCCAGTGAAATCTCAACATCGAAATTTTGGGTCGAATACAATACCTCCCCTACTTAATATACGTAGTAGAGAAAGTCATAAACCTAAACTTGTTTCTGGGGGCACATAAGCGCACGAGAGAGATTTCATTGGAGAGATCTCTCAATTCAGTAAACTGTTCATATCATATTTGGAGATCAAAGACATTCATTCATTACTGATTATTAGTGAAAGGTTGCACATAAGCCACACAAAAATAACTTATTTGTACTGAATCAATTTTACTTTCTATACTTCAAATTTCCCAGAATATTAGCTATACCTTTTAAAACTCTCAAAGTTCTTCAAAGCAGAGAGTAACTGTTATTGACGGACATATTAATGTCACCAAATTGACGTTACAAGTAATAATGGCCCACAGCATGTGTCCACGTGTCTATTAAACCGTGGTAAATGCTGTTATCGGTTGAAATAACATGACATGGTGCAATTCGGTGCAACAGAAACATGTAATTACATGAGGGAAGCACAGGTTCGTGGTAAATTTGTTCATTAATTTTCTGGGAACTATGCACAAAAAGGTATGCTGTCTAAAAAAATCCATAAATATTTAATTACCTTCTAATATGAGAAACCAAAATTCATTAAATACTAGAAAATAATAATTGCCTATGACTTCTACTTTGCCTGTCAGAGAAGCTTAACTGGAATATAAGCAAACGGACCTGAGCATGTAACAAATAGAAAACGAAAAGATTCAAGTTTTGGAACAATTTTGGACTTCAGCACTGCCCCATCAAAACTCCTACATTACACGTTGGTGAGTCGTAAACTTCTTATTGCCATCTGAAGTACAGCTTTTTCCTCTGTGACTTCCAACATTCTAAGCAGTTTTTCTCCTTTCTAATTTTCGAAACAAGATATGTGCGTATTTACAGGCAATTCTGTGATTCTGAATGAAATCACGAACCTTGAGCTAATGGTATCCTTGTTGACTGATTTTTCCGGAAAACCTAATTACGAGCCTTAGGTAATCTGACTTATAATCAATTTCTTCCTCAGTCCGCAGACTATTCCCCAAAAAATTCAAGAAATACATTTCATTTCACATACAAATATTTTAAACATATTGAATTTAAAAATATATTTTAGGTCATCTTTGAGAAAACAAAATGAATGAATAAGTAAGTATACATTGTAATGACTAATGCACATATAAAACGTAGTTTGGGGTGAAAATGTTGCCTCAAACTTGGAAGTTGCTGAACTTAAGTACAAATTTTGGTAGTTAACCAATCTTTCACCGTCAAATTTCGAGATGCACACACGCGCGTTTTCCCAAAAATGCTTTCTCTGAGTCCACGGTAACTCAAATGTGTATTTCCAGTGGATTCTCGATACCAAATTTTTGGGTGGAATGCAGTACTTCGCTTACTGAATCATATATCACGACCACTAAAGAGGACATGTAATGATTAATGACATATGACGGCTTTGTTGGTATAGGATCAATGAAATCTTGTCCGAATTACATCTCAGAAAGTTAGAAGATTGGCCTTTTAACACAACAATAAAATCATTACTACTTCATGAAGTTTCACACAAGATACCTACGGAAGTATTATAATACTAACTTTTATGTGTAATAATTTTATATTAATATATTACTTTCTCTACTACGTATAGCAATTAGGAGAAGTATTACATTCCACCCAAAACTTGGAGTTCCACTTTTCGCCGTAAGTATATGCTTTGGGACCCCTGAGTCCAAGAGATGTGTGTGTTTGTGGTGTGTGTGTTTGGCGTGTGTGTGTGTGTGTGACTGTGAGTGTGTGTGTTTGTGTGAATGTGTGTGTGTGTGTTTGTGGCGTGTGTGTGCGTGCGTGTGTGTGTATGTGTGTGCGTGTGTGTGTGTGTGTGTGACTGTGTGTGTGTGTGTTTGTGGCATGTGTGTGTGTTTGTGGCGTGTGTGTGTTTGTGGCGTGTGTGTGTGAGTGTGTGTATGTATGTGTGTGTTTGTGTGAATGTGTGTGTGTGTGTTTGTGGCATGTGTGTGTTTGTGGCGTGTGTGTGTGTGAGTGTGTGTATGTATGTGTGTGTTTGTGTGAATGTGTGTGTGTGTGTTTGTGGCATGTGTGTGTTTGTGGCGTGTGTGTGTGAGAGAGTGTGTGTATGTGTGTGTGCGTGTGTGTGTGTGAATGTGTGTATGTGTGTGTGTTTGTGTTTGTGTTTGTGACTGAACAGCATAGCTCAAAAACGAAAAGTCACCAAACTTAGTATTTAAGTTTAATATCTCTCAGGAATGCGACACAAAGTTTGTGAAGAAAACTCCTTTGCCCTAAACTACTCTTTACATGAAACATTCTTCGAAAATTTGTATTTGCTCAAAAACGGCTCAACCGATTTTGATTAAAATGCCGTATGTTTAAGATATTTTTATGACAACTGAAATGTATATTTTAAACTTTCTGTTTATAGCCCATATAGTCCTGTTTATTCTTGATGACTTTTCCATATCAGGCAAACCGTAAGAGATAGACCAAATCCTACTCTACAGAAAATGTAGATCTCGTTGAAACACACAATTCATGTCCGAAGAAATGTTTTGTGGAGTGAACCATTTCGGAGATGTTCGTTGTTATGTGTGCGTTTTACAATACTTCAACTTTTCTCAAATGGAAGGTCGTTATTCACTTTAACAGTTTCATATCTCTTTGCCGTGCAGAGAAAGCGGAATTTTAAAGCCTTCCTATAGGGAACAGCTTTAAAAGATTTCACTGTCGTTCAAAACCTACTGTATTCCCAAATTCCCCCTGCACTTACAAGAAAGTTAGCAATAAGATAATTTCTACCAATATTTGTCTCGACTAATATCAAGAAGACAGAGGAATAAGAGTTTTTAAGAATAGTTAGTACATGAGCAGAGAAGGTCATATGAGTGCAACACATCAGATTTTTTTTATTATATTGAAAATATAATTTTGATTAAGGAAAGTAACAAATAACGTTTTCATTGAAAGTGAGACCATGCACCTGAGAATTCCTTTAGCCTGAAACTCGAGGGAAATTTTAGCGGGAGTTTGCGGAAGATATAAGAATGGTTAAGAACTCGTTTTTGTGTCCTGTGTATTTAAAAATACTAAAGGTGCGAGACACGTAAGCAGGTGGGATCACTCTGACAGGTGCAAAGAAAGTTTATTTCCGCTGCCACGAGTTGAAAACGAGAGAGCAGATATGAATATTTGCCTGCGACACGTGCTCAACTTCGTGACATGCTGCTGGGAAAATAAAAGTTTCTTTTTTTCCTTTCTTTTTCAGGAATTAAACATCACAGTCACGTTCCTCTTCAAAGAGCAAATATAAAAATACACATGCTCAAAGTGGCCTTTTATTTTTGGGAGTCACTTTTGTCATTTAACTTTGCAGATTGTGGAAGCCAAGTTAGCGTTTGTAATCCGTTTCAGCTTAGTTCTCTAAAACTTTGCATTAATACATACAGTGAACATTTTTATCTTAAAATGTCTGAAACAATGTATCTCCATAATTTTTACCTCTCTATCACGTATAGAAAAGACATTGCATTCCACCCAAAAATTCGATAGCGAAAGTTTATTGGAAACAAATGTTTTGAGCTCACATGAATACAAAAATAGCATTTTTAGGAAACGACCTGTATGTGTGTGTGTGTGTGAAAAGCATAACTCAAAAACGAAAAGTCTTCAATATTCAGTATTCAATTTCTTCAGTATTTTCCAAAGATGCTACACGAAGATTTTTTCAGAATACCCCCCCCCCCCACCTCTAACTACCCTTTACTTTGGAAAATTTCCGGAAATGCGTATGTTCTCAAATACGGCTCTAATGATTTTGATTAAAATACCACATGTTTAAGGTATGTTCATGCCAAATGAAACGCATATCCTGAATTTTGTAAAGTCCTCTTCATTGTGAAAGACTTTTGCATAACTGTAAACCGTAAGAGATAGATCAAATCTTACTGCATAACAAATATATGTTTCGTCAAAACTCACAATTGGCCTTAAGCACAATGTTTTGTTGAGTGAACTATTTCCAGGATATTCCTTGTTATTTTTTGAATTTTACAGCACTCATTGTTCCTATAAGGAGATATGTAAAATCTCCATTTCTACCAACGTCCATCTCGATTAACATGAAGTAAACAGAAGAATAGGCGTTTTAAGTATCATTTGTACAAGAGTGAGAAGAGATAGCCATGCGAGTGCATATACTGGCCATGCAAAGAGAATGTAATGTCAAAGCCAACACATAGATACCAGCTCTTAAAATATTTGATGAAGAGCATTTAAGCCACTTTATTCTTATATCCCCAATAGAAAACAATAAAGAAAAAGAAGGTGATGGACAAAAATATGGCATCGGTGAATCAGGAACTTAAAATGTATTATCTCTGACTACAGATTCAAGTTGTAGAATCCCGGGAAGTTTACGCTGCGTTTAATATGAAAAAGTTTTCTTTTTAGTGTAATACGGAACTGAATTTTGAGGTTAAGATTTTACGCAGCAAGTTTCACTAATAAATTTGACTTTTAATGACACTTCTAGATAATGTATTTGTGAAGGAATAGATGGTTATGAAACTCCGTGAATGTTGATGGCAATATTCGCAAAGCAGTAAGTAAAATCATGTCACACAAACTTATTACATCAATAAATAAAGCAAACGAGAAAAGAATAATCACGGATGGAAAACTCCTAACTCACGAGGAGCTGGATGAAGATTCAAATCCCTGAATAGTTTATTCTATTTGTACTATAAAATAGTTTTCTTGTAGTTATAACTGTCTATGTTTCGAAGTAAACATTTTACACACAAATGTTAGTAATAAAGCAGGCTATCAGTGATACTATGTACTATGTACTATGAAACATACACACTTTATACTATGAAACAGTTTTCTTATAAAGTTTCACTTATGTGTGTTGTAAAGTTAATATTTGATACAGCAATGTTAATTAACAACGCTGACTTTCAATGTTACGTCAGGTTATGTTTTTGTGAAGTATTAGGGGAATCCAAAATCTTTTGCATTTCCAACACTTTTTCCGTGAGCGCTTTATAGCGCTGATACTTAAGAGTTTGCGGGATGACAAACTGATTCGTTTTCGAGAAGGAACCCCTATCCAGAAATGCACGGTTTGGACGCTGGAGGTCGTCGAAGTTTGCGAACGAACGTTGTGGCAATTTGTTGACATTCGTTTTGGTATCTTAATACGGAAGGTATACAACCCTTTAGCCATCTGTGTACTGGGATGAACGCCCTGAGCGTAATAACATTCCATGCGCATGCGCTAAATTCCTCCACAGGGTTCTTTTTGCGCATCCTACTGCGTTACTTGTGTAGTTTCCAGTACAACAACGTTTTAAACAACAGTAATGTAAGTATGCGGAATCACCTCAACGTCGCATATCTAAATCGATGGATTGGTAGAGATGGACCAGTTCCATGGCCAGCACGGTCACCAGTTCTTACATCTGTTGACTATTTTCTGTGGAGTTGTATGAGGAGTATGGTGTATGACACTCCTGTAACGTCAGCGGAGGACCTTATGGCTCGAATCCACGTAGCGATTGAAAATCTTCAAAGGCAACCGCACGTATTGGGTCATGTGCATGAGGATCAGCACCGTCGATATAGAATCTGCAGCGACGTAGGTGGTACACAGTTCGAAGCCCGTTTGTAATATAGACAGCTTGATGTTGGGTTTATTGGAGAAATGTGAACGTACTCCCATCCCACACTTCCACGCTCTCCAGCGTCCAAACCGTGCGTTTCCGGAAACTGGTCAGTTTGCCGTCACACACAACATACTGAGCGTTGTCGTTGTTCTTTGGGACACTCTGTATATAGGTAATATTAGAAAACTTCGACCCCAGTAACGGAGTGGGACATTTTCCTCTGCTGGGAATCTTTAAGTCCCGGAGAGGAGCTACTTGATAAAGAAGGAGCGTAGGCCGCATAATGGGCCAGGAGGGGTCGTGGCCCTGACCATGTCCCACCCTCAGTTCTGCACCCCACTCATGACGCCTGTAGCGGGCAGAGGTGATGGACGTAGCGGCCGGGTGATAAATCCTGGCCCTGAAGGGCTGTTGCAGTAGGGTTTATTTTAATATTACAAATCAAAAGAGAACAAAAAATAAGGCAGGGATAGTTAAAAAACAAATTCAAAAAATCCTTGAAGTTATATGACTGACGTAATAATTAATAGTATTTACAAATAAAAATTGAACTTTTCTTCAAAAATTCATTGGGCTTTTCGTGCTTTGTCTCATCATTATGTTGTTTGATTAGCAATGCATAGTATCTATTGGCAATTGTTCATTACATATAAATTTAAGTAGCTTTCGAGCAGGCATCAAATGTTATTGCCAATGATTTCACCCTAAAGCAGCTAGGGACTACTTAGAAAGCTACAGAAGCATTAACATGATAATTTGTAATTCAGATAACCTTGTACAGAATAAAATGATTTTGAGCATAGGTACTCTTTAGCAGTAATTTAAAAATAATTGAAATTGTCAACTTTTCCCTTAAGATCATTTGGAAGCGCATTAAATATTTGTACGGTTTAATAATATACACCCTTCTGCAAGCAAGAAAGTTTTGCGCTGGAATGATGGATGTTACTCTTTTGTGTAGTGTTAATCTCATTTCATTGTTATAAATGTGGTTCAATTGCATACAAAGAATTTTAGGATCAAGAATGTACGGATGCAGGGTAAGGTTAATATCTTCAATCTTCTAAAAAGATTTTTGCAAGAGCGTCTGCTATGGGTGATAGAAATAATTCTTATAATCTTCTTTTGCATGAGGTATATTCGCTTACTCTTTACTGAATTGCCCCAAAATAAAATTTCATATTCCGTGATAGAGCTAAAATATGCTTAGAATACTAATATAAGTGTGCCTATAGAACTTAAATTTACCAATTTTGTAAATTTAGAAGATGAAGCTTTGAGCACCGTCCGCGAAAGCTTACGTAATTATGTTTTACTACGAGACCTATGACGGCATCAAATTAAACAGAACTTATTTGTTTCGAAATAATAACCCCTAGCGTAACATCCCTTCGTGGCGCAAGGCTTACCGCCCGACCATTGCCTCCCCGCCCTCTCTGCCAAATACAAGGGTCATAAGTGGGGTGCAGAAGTGGAGGGTGGGATGTAGTCAGCATCCCGAGCCCTCCGGCCGGTTATGCGGAAGTGGGGTCATTACTTCTTTATCAAGTACCTCCTCAATTGGCTCCTCAGGGACCTATCGAGACCGGGTCCTCCGTACCGGAGGCAGGTGCGCTACCACTGCGCTACCACTGCGCTACCACTGCGCATACTACTGGAAATATACCTTTGAGATTCTTACTAACCCTTCAAAACAATACCTGTTTGTATGTGTGTGTGTGTGTGTGTGTGTGTGTGTCTGTGTGTATGTGTGTGTCTATGTGTGTGTGTATGTGTGTGTCTATGTGTGTGTCTGTGTGTGTGTGTGCGTGCGTCCGTTAATTGCATAATTCATAGTAAATAGCAAAAATGCAAAACTTAATATCTCAATCCAAAAGAATGTCAAAAATGTAATACTAAGACTTTTACGAAATTCCTCACACCACAAAATTACCTTTAATAGCAAAAGTTTCTTATTGTTTTTTGTTTTATCAAAAGAGATTACAACGACTTTGGTTAGAATGATTGATATTAAGAAGTTTATATGAGGAATAAAATGCATCATATCTAATTCTTTATTAAGTTTCTTTTCATTCAGATTGAATTTTTATTCTTTCGTATAATAGTAAACCATAAGACATGCTTATTTGAACAACATGTGGTTTAACTACCTATTTATTTTGTATCAAACAGCTTCCCTATAGCACTAGCTATGCTGGGAATAATACACGCATCTTCCCGGCTCTACTTGTATCGTTGGATGGAAGAGGCTTGATAGCTTTTTTAAGTTCCTTTTCTCCTTCGCTCAGCAAACATTCGTTACTGGGAGCACAGAGGGCTAATTTATTCCTCTGACTACGATTTTTCTATTTATCCTTCCGTGCTTGCAATAATTGGGCACTTTTCCTTACAATTTTTAACTTGTTGCTTCATTTGAAATCATTTCTATACAAAATATGTCGTGAGTAAGTGATGTGAATAAAAGAATCACGTTTTACACAAATACTGTAGTGCATAAGGTATCTACACGAACTCATAATAGTAGAAAATGCTATGTTTTGTACGTTGTAGGATTCTTGGTGTTATACATAGATTAAAATCATTTTATACTTGATACCTAGTGCAATGTGGTCGCTTTAGTCAGACATAAGCTGTTGTAAATAATTTCCAGTCATTTTATACTCACCACATGGTCCAATATGGTCCCTTTAAACAGACATGCACTGTCTATGTACCCACTTTAAACACAGTGAAAATGAAGCCATATTTTGCTGGTGGCAGTTACTTATAGAGGATGAAAAGAAGCGACTACATTTTGAAGAGCCTGCTATTGAATTTCCGTGTTTTGGTAAAACTGACGATGCGCTGTATTCATGCTTTATTTATGGGCTCGCTGATCGTTTTTGCAGCTTTTTTTCTGTTGTGTTCATTGCAACGTGAGAGCGGGTTGCATGCCGGAAACTTTTCTACATAGACTCCCATTTACCTTGTTGTCTGGTTTAAATGAAAATTATCTCACTCTATGAATTCACTGTGCTTTATGTTCCGTGGAAAATTGCGCAAAAGCGATTTTTGTCCTAGCGCCTGCAATTTTTTTCCCATAAAAGCGGACTTTTTTTTTCTATAAGCAATTTTTTCGTTTACAAATTAGATTGACCTTATAAATCCTCAGCGTTACATCTGTTTCCCTAGTTTAGGCACATTAGTTTCACTTCACCATCCGCATTTCCGTAACACCGTTTATTTTTATCGCATCTAGTAATTTCAGGCGGTGGAGTCATGTGCAGTTTCAGAACTGGATCATTACATTCGTGTAATTAATTCGTGATGTTGGCACGCAATGAAGCGGCTAATACTGTCGATTGAGATGAGCTAGTGTGGATCGCATGTTTTAATACTCTATCCTTAGGCTTTCTAGCACAGGTAGGTCCCAAAACTGTCTCCATAACCGCTTGTAGCTGTCCTCTTGAAGATAGCCGAGCACTGAGACCGGTTTGCCTTACGTCGTGCACTCCTTCAATACTCAATGTCCGAATATGAAATAAGCAATCCTCTCCCATCCATCCCCAGCCTAAATCCACCCTAATCCTCCCACTCCGCCCCCTCTTCCTCTCTGTCTCTCTTACACATATACCCATACAAAAAACACACGCTAACACACTCACACGCACTTACACTACTCTTTCTCGAAAGTCTTCATGATTTCAACAATTACAGGAAATTAAAAGAAACGTTGCAACTCAATATACCTAATGTTGTGACAAATGGCCAATGGGACGAATCCCACTTCTGACACCAGTGTGCTAAAGACAACAAAATCAGTTCTATCACTTTATTGTCTTCTAGACGTTTGCACAAATACACAATTCTCTTCTTGTCGTTAACACAGTCTCCAATCTTTCGTGATATCACAACTCACTGTTTACTTCTCGTAACCTTTACTCAGTCCTTTCAGCGTCTTTATTCATTTTCTCTGTCTCTCATACATTAGCTCCGACGATACAATCACTCGAGGCTCGTTAAATCTTCTTTACGACACGCCGACACATGCACAACAGTCTCACACTCACTGAAACACTGACCGACTGATGTCCGTAACTGTTACTCTCTCTCTCTCTCTCTCTCTGCTGTTTCCTCGACTTCTTATATAGCGGAGATGACGTCACGTGGACCTTTCGTGAACTTCTTTAAACACGCCGGGAATGGCGTAGTCAGATTATTTTCGAAAGCTCTGGAGAAAACCCCTTTTGGTTCTGCCACTCGATTGTTAGTCAAATATGCCCAAGCAGTCGCACGAGGCAGCCTGACCTTGAGCGCCTTAGTTTGATCGTCGGCCTGGTATGTGGTGTGAAGCAGCTTAGTCTCGACAGTCCTTTGTTTTGCGCCGCGCTCGGAGTCACAATATGATTTAATATTTACCGCGTACTATCCTGTAGTAGCAAGATACACATGCAAGTGATAGAATAATAGTATATTGCAATACAGATGTGGTAAGTAAATCATTGGAAAATTCACAGTCCAATGTATTCTATTTCTCAGATTCCCGATGCACTTTATGCGGGTGTGTAATATACTATTTTTCGACTAAGTCAATAGCAGAGATAATACTTACGCGAAAATAAACTTAATTAAAAGCACCTATTTTTTTATTGCGAACATTTAGTGTCCCACCTAATAATTCTTCAAGTTCCGATATACAATAATAGGCTGTTTTGCAGTAAGACAGGTAAATAAACTCCGCTTATGGAATAATCAGTGTTGCTATGTCTGCCGAAGTAAAAGCACAAGATTTAATTTGAAAAAAGCAGGAGAAAACATTAGATTTTTTTAACCGGCAATTTTGCTTAGTGTATACATATTTATGACATAATAATAAAAAATATTCACTCCAAAATACTTGCGTAGAGTTACTGCCACATGCAATGTCAATATTGCGCAATAGCCTCCATTCTGTATTTATTTGTTGAATTTATTCTGCTTTCACCAAATTAGGAAACCGAGAGGGAAGTGGTGCAACTGACTGAAATGTTTGGATTTTTTTCATTTTTTTATTTTTTATTACTTTTTTTTTTTATTTATTTCTTTTTCTGTACTAAGTTCAAGTTGTCAGCTTGCAGAGACCCCTAATAATTTGTATGTTTTATGCGACGTTAGCTTCATGACTAGTGCTTTGCTGTTTTTTTTATAATTTTTAATTTTTTTTATTTATTTATTTATTTTATATATATATATATCCTATTGAATACGATGGTTCAAGCAGCAAGGTTAGCGTCATTTACATTGATGATGAACTGGCGATCGATTATCCACAGCTGGTTATTCACCTTAATCGTAAATAAACAATAAGAAATAATAATAACCTAAATCCGAGATGATATTTAAACGATAAAATTCAAATATCAAACATGATTATATTCCATGTTTTCAATGACAGATATACGAAAATTTAGAGCTTTTTATATAGTTCATGCGCATATGTGCAGTATAATAGGTAAAACATGAGGTTATGTTAGGCCAGGTTGGGTTAGCTTACCGGCACTGAATGCAAGAAAATCAGCTACCCACCACTGAACCACTCTTCCACTAGAGCAGCGAGTGGAAAATTAAGCTTTTAAGATTAGTAGTCAGATGTACAAAGTTGGATGAAGGTGAATTACCAAATGTTGTGGAATTAGCAGATGGAGAAACAAATGACATAGTATATGTAGGGAAAAAATTGAAAAGATCATGCAAATTTGATCCATGTAATAACGCTGAATTATAAACGTAAAGAAAAGCTAAACCATTAGGACTAATAAGTGAATAGAACAATCAACCGGAACGTATTTAATTACAAATTTCATGTCCTGAAAAGAAAAAGGTGTAATATAAACCATCATATAAATGACTTCTAAACATAGAAGATGCCCATACTTGTGAGATGAACTTCTGTAATGTTTGTGTTTCTTGACGATTGGCAGTGCATTTTGTGGGAATTTTGTTGGTAAAACTAGCAATTACCTAGTAGAATCCTTAAAGCTTTAGCAACTATAGCTGTTAGTTTGTATTTCTCTTAAGTAACGCTTTTTGAGAGTGCTTAAGCCTTCTCTTCATTATATAATAATATAATCTGTCGCATGAAATCTACAACTAATTTTATTAAAATTGATCACGCTCTCCCGGGACATGTAATGCTTATAAATGTTAACAATGTATTACGGAAGGGAAAGTGCGCCCAGAGAAGTTCCTTATTTTGTCTGCATTTATCGAGAAACAGCCTGTATATAATGTTTATAAGTTGATAATCTGATACTTGCGTGATTATGTACTGTTTGAGACTTCAAGGGCCCTCATTCTTGAAAAGTTGCCTAGTCACTCAATTCTTTGTGTATAGCATCCTTTCTTCTGGTCGAGAAGGCCGTATATCTGGCTGGGAGGGTTCGGGGTGCTGACTAGGCACCACCCTCCAGTACTGCACCCCACACCTGTAATGGGCAGAGGTGGGGTGCGCAAGCCTTGGCTCTTCATGGGCTGTTGCGCTGGGGTTTAGGTTTTACTTTTACTACGTTCAGTAAAGTAGAAGTATTGTATTCTACCCAAAAATTCGATGTCGAGATTTCACATGAAATAGATGAGTTGAGGCCCCGTGAATCCAAAAAAAGCATTTTAGAAATAGGTCCGTGTGTGTGTGTGTGTGTGTGTGTGTGTGTGTGTGTGTGTGTGTGTGTGTGTGTGTGTGTGTGTGTGTGTGTGTGTGTGTGTGTGTGTGTGTGTGTGTGTGTCAGTCTGTGGACAGCATAACTTAAAAAACGAAAAGTAGGTTGTAAACCAAAGTTGGTGTTCAGGTTTAATGTCTTTCAAGGATGCGACACAAAGATTTTGAAGAAAATAGCCTCACCCTAAACCACCGTTGACCTGGAAAATTTTTCGAGAATTTTTATTTTCTTGAAAATGGTTATAATGATTTTGATTAAAATGGCATATATTGAAGATGTTTTTATGTCAAATGAAATGAATGTCTTGAGTTTTCTGGCTATAGCCCACGAAATCCTATTTACTCTGGATGACTTTTGCATAACTGCTAAACCGTAAGAGATAGACCAAATCTTATTATACAAAAATGCAGTTCTCGCTAAAATACCTACATAATTTATGTCCCGGTAAAATGTTTTGTAGAGTGAACAATTTCGGAGATATTCATTCTTATTTGTGTCAGTTTCGGAAAGCCAAAAGCTTTCGTCTAATGCAACATTGTTGTTCAGTTTTTTATATGTTAACCGTGCAAAGAGAACGGAATTTGAAAGCTGCAAAAGATTTTGCTATCGCTCAAAGCCATTCCCACTTTCCCGTTGCACGTCCAAGAAAACGAGTGATAAGATAATTTCTGCAAATGTTTATCTCAACTAGCACGAAGCAGATAGAAGAATAACAGTTTGTAAGAATGTTTAGCACAAGGGTAGAGAAAGTTATGTGACTGCAACACATAAGATTTTTTTATTTTTAGTTTCTAGTATTCTTTCTTGCTGTTATTGTCAGCCTCAATGTTCACTGGAATTTGTTTTATGGTTGTGAAATGTTTCAAGTTTTTACAAACACAAGTTGATACCCAACGATCATGAAAATGTTAGGTACTATCCTTGACATGTATGTAATTAAACAGATAAGCTAGTTTTTGAATACTGAATATGGGTAAAATATGAAAACGCTGTTCCAGTGGGTTTGAAAATATTAATTTTTTGGTTTATGTATTGATGGGAAAATCTATTTTAATTGTAAAAATATTCAATTTTCTAAAACAGTGCAAAATGTCATTTAAAGATATCTTTCCAAAATCATATATGTTGGCTCACATGACTTTCTCTACTCTTGTACTAACCATTCTTACAAACTCTTATTCCTAGATCTTCGTGTTAGTTGAGATAAGGCTATCTTAAACCTAACGAAAGTTGTCATTTTTAAGCACACTTAAAAACCATTGATGTGGGCCAGATTTGAACCCGCGATCTTGGGATCAGTAAGCCAGCGTCTAACCAACTGAGCCACCCAGACCGACAAAAAATTTCTCCCAAAATATGCAAACGGTTAGGTTATAAACCGAAATTATTACCGATTCGTAGCCCTGAAAGCTTGTCGATTGAAGCTTTTTGTAACACCCTGCATATGAACATTATCAGTTTCTTCGGAGCTTTCTCCTATAACAAATGCATTGTCGCAAATATATCTAGTAAACCAGGTAAGAAAGTTCTTGTTTTGCTATCGTTATACTGCAAATTCTTCATTCTGTCTCTAAATTATAAAGTACTCAACAGTAGAAAGAAAGTTAAACGTTTTCTAGTCTAACAGGAGCAAGGAAAAAAGTAACAAAAGGACTTTCATCTTCTCTTTGTTATTCTCAAGACGTTGGCCATGGAACCGTCTTTCTCATTATTCTGTCATAAGAAAACCATCCGCTCTAAACGTCTCCCAATCACTCCGACTTCCTACCTTTGATCTGGGATTTGACGACTTAAACTGATTTGTAATTCCAATTTCTTTTCTCTCTTGTCTTCCCACAGGTTTATTTTCAGCTCTCCTCATTTTTAGGTGAGTCCAACTGACTTCTTGTTAATACAGTTTATGACATGCCATGGTTTTTGTGCTGAAACTATTTGATACAAGCTTTACCACTCACATGCCCTTCTCTACTCTTCTAAAAAGTTCTTTTAAAACTTTATTCCGCTGTATATTTTTTTGTTAATCAAGATAGAGTTTCATGACACAGTTTCAGATTCGTTGTAAGTGTAAGAGGGATAAAGTAGGCTAAGTCAGTTGTTTAAAAAGCGGTTTGCTATGCCATGACTTCAAAACCATATGTTCCTTGCATACCATGAGAAAAACATGAATAGCGGCTTAAAATTCAAAACACAACAAGGAATATCTCCGAAATGGTTAGCGCCACATACTTTCACATGAATTTCTCCATCCACTCAACATATTATTCTTAAAAGAGGTTATTCTTCTATTCACTTCATTTTAATCATGATAAACGTTTGTACAAATGGTTTAGATACATATTTTCTTGTAGGTACAATGGGAATAATGGAATACAGAAGCGTAAGCTAGTCAAACCTTTTAAGAGTTGCTGTGTATGTGATGGCTTTCAAATTCCTCTTTGTGTGGCAAGGAGAAAAAGGAATAATGATTTCCTATTTGAGAAAAGTGTAACTATTGGAAAACGCAAACTAACAACAAGGAATATTTTGGAAGTGGTTAAGTACACAAAAAGTACTTAATATAAACTGTATTCTTTAACAACATCTTAATTTTTTGCGCAGTAAGATTTCCTCTTGCGTTTTCCTAGCTATCAATAATTAATTCCGACTCAACAGCCCTACAGAACCTATTCCCACAAACTTCGAGGTGCACGCTTTACTTGTCCTGAAATATGTTAATCAAGTGCAGTGGATTTTCGAAAATGTTTCCAAGTAAAGGGTAGTTTGGGGTGGGAGGATTTTATTGAAAGTCTTCGTGTTGCATTCATAGAACATGGTTAACTTAAATACCAAGTTTGATTTCGTAACACGCACGTACAGACGGACGGACACACAGATATACCTACAGGCGTTTTTTTTTTTTTTTTTTTTTTTTGTGGGGGGGGGGGGGGATAATTCAGGGAATCTCAAGGCGTGTATTCCCGGTAAAATCTTGGTATTGGGTTTTGAATGGAATGCAATACTTTCTTAACCTGCTGTGTACGTGTTAGGGAAACTAAGAACTTATACAAATTATGTGCTTTCACCAGTTTAACCTTTTGTGTAGTTCGCTTTATCTATAGCTTGTAATTTATCAATTATTCAAAAGTCATTCGGGACGAAGTGTACTTCACAGGCTATTCCCAGATAATTGAAGTTACACATTTTATGCCATGCCGATATCTTAAGCAAATGGTACCTCAATCAAAATCATTAGACCCATTAAGAGAAAAAAAAAAAAGAAGTTAACTGAAATTACCATACAAAGGTTATTTTGGGGTAGATAGATTCTCCTGCAATCTTTGAGTAGCATCCTTGGAAGATGTTCAACTTAAATAATAGTTTTGATGACTAACAGAGCTCCAGTTGTTGAGATTTGCTGTTCCAAGCAAACTATTAATATAATATTAATTTAAGTATTTCACAGTCACATATGTGGCAATATAACACTGATATCTTAACAGAAGAATAAATGCTTACTGCACGAACAGTGAAGAGCTTATTAAAATAGGCAATTTGTGTCAAATGTTTTCTTAATGTTATCCCTTTTCGAAACATTTCAAGTTTAGACTTTTTCTAAGCGTCGCCTAACTATGCTTCCAAGTTTGCAATTCTTTCTTTATCCCCTTTCTCTTCTTTCCATTACAACAGTTCTTATCACGAATGTACTTCTAAAATAACTTCTAGATAAAACTATATCCTGAGTAATATAGCGAGATATATTATATATATCAGGTGAGTCAGCTGCCCCTTATTCTCGAGTTTTATGCAATCCGCATTTTATGCTCCAACTTGAAAACATCGATCCCATTACTAGGTTGTACCCGCGTATTTAACATGGATGTTAAACACTCGATGAAATTAGTACTAATATAGATGTTATCACATCGCCTTTTAATATATTCGCAATTAGACAGCTGATGTTTGCACTTCTGCAAATGTTCACTGGAACCAGCGAATATTGCGTCTTAAACGGATTGTTTACATCCCACGTTGGTAGGTAGCTCAGTTGGAACGAGCGCAAGACTACGAAGTAATCTGTCTGTTGTGAAGGTGGTTCGAATCATCTGCATGTACTAATTTTTTTTACCGTGCAATCCTCACAATTTACAAATTATTATCCTGAAAACGGTTATTATATTCACTTTTATTGCTTTATTTATGTTTTATGGCATTGTTTGATGTTTCTTTATTGGTGAACTACAATTAGGTAGTTGTTTAAACATACCTATAGGTAGGTGAAATTTAAATAAGGATCATTTATACACAGGGTTGAACAGCTCTACAAGCCACTGTAATTCGCTGAGGAAGGGTTTCTGGATTGTCCAGCTCCTCTGCATAAATGCGTTCTTTTAAATAACCCCAGAGAAAGAAGTCAAGGGATGTCAGATCAAGTGATCTGACAGGCCAGGGGACTGGTCCTTGTCTTCCTATCCAATGACCAGGATGTGCAGCATTCAAATGATTGCAGACGATCCTCGACCGATACGGAGGAGCGCCGTTGTGTTGAAACCACATCGTCATTTGCTGCTGCAGTGGCACACTCTCTAATAATAAGGGGTGAGCTACAGAGGAATTCCAGGCAGCGTGCTCCTGTTAGATTCCCCTCGAAGAATAATAGTTCAACAAGGTGGTCTCCCAAGATTCCACAACAGACATTTACCCCCCACTGCTCTTGGAACGCTGCCTCCCTTACCCAATGAGGATTATCAACGCTCCAATAGCGCATATTGTGACGATTTCCAGTTCCATAGTTGTGGAATCTTGATTCGTCAGAAAACAATATCCTGGATGCGAATCCCACATCACTTGCTACTCGCTCCAGCAACCATTCACAAAAGATCACTCGAGCTTCGAAATTTCTCCCGTGAAGTGCTTGGTGTAGGTGCAAACCATAAGAATGGAACTTAGTGCTCAATATTTGCACTACAGAAGACTGGCTGATGTTCACCTCTTGAGCAACTGCACGTGTGCTAGTATGCGGATTGTTCTGTGTGGCATTCAAAACTGCTTCTGCATTAACACTCGATGTTGCTGGAGAGTGTCTATGAGGAGGCATTCTTGCAAGTGACGCTGTTACAAGCAGACGCCTTTCAACATTCCCGAGAGTGTTTGCTGTTGGTTGTCATCTATTCGGATATCTCTCCCGAGATATTTTCTTCGGTGTATTTGTTCTTACTTCTCCGTAGAGCAAAAACATATCTACGTACTCATCTGTCGAATACATAACGAAAAACTGGCACAAAATGTCGTGCGACAGCTTACGTGTGAACGCAGGAGCCGGCATTCACAACACAATACATCATGCCAGTCCAATGGCGCAGAAGTCATTACACCTATTCAAGTTACAAAATACAGACAACCGAAAACGATTTAAATTATAATGTCCCAAACGCTCAGGGACTTTATAATTAGATTATTGTGAATTCGGTTTCCAAGTTTTGATGAACATAAAAAAAAATGTTTACAATGCTGAGACCCGAACCTATGTCATTGGGGCTTAGCGCAGAGAACCCGCCACAATCCTAGTCACCTCTTTCGAGACTTACTATAAGCGCTTACGGCGTTCAATAGCAGTGATTGTATGCCTGGCGCTATGCTATTGCCACCTCGCAAGTTTTCGGGCTTGATTTAGCCTTTAAGACAGTTTTAATCATTTTCTGGGCGTTTTAATACTATTACTTAAATGTTAAAAGCTGTTGTGCATATTAATTGAGATGCACGAGGCGTAGTTCACGGAAAAATATAAATAAACTGTTGTTTAATAATATGTCCGTTTTAACTGTACGGGTCCAAATGGCTGAGGCGTGTCTCTAAACTTTTCGTAATTTTTGGTAGCCAACCCATGCTCTAAGTACAAGAATCCACCATTTTCTTTTTAGCTGACGTTGTTAGTGTACTCATATGATTGGTCCATTTTTTCCGAGGCGTTTACTGAATTACGTTGCTATGTATACTCTAATAAAACGTTTGTAAAATCGGCCGGAAACCGGAATTTGCTCTCAGTAAACGAGTCGTATGTTTTTGAGGTGTACTTTAGCGAGGAGTATGTTCTGACCCATAAACCACTGTTGCTCTCAATTTTGCGCATTCCTCTCTTTAAGAACGTCAAGCAATACATTTGAGTAAGCGCAAAACTAGACCAAGGCGCACATGCCGTTTGATGGGTGGCCTACCTTCCAAAAAATAAGGCGCGGCTGACTTACCTGGTATATATATATATATATATATATATATATATATATATATATATCATGGCTATCCAGGATGTTAATGAACTACACCGGAATAACTTGAGAGATTGTATGTAGATGTGACTGATATAAGTAATTTGAGACAGACAATGTATGGTGCATGACTAAACGTAATAGGTGGTGTTGAGCGATGCTGATAAGTTGATGTTAAAGCAAATCCGGGTGAAAATTTGTCTTAAAAACCCTTTAAAACTGCTGTACGGGTACAGAAATGTGGATTTTCAGCAGCTCGTTGTCAGCGTTCTCAAGATTTAATGGCACAAAGATCGCTCAAATTTCGATCTAACCACTTGACAGTGCGACACTGAACGGTTAGCTGCCTTCTTGTGTTATTTAGCTACTGTAGAGACGATTCTTTAACTGCTCTTGTGGCTTGATTCGTAACACCGAAAGATGTTATCTTGAAGGTCATGTGTTTGTTCCCTGTGATGCAGTTACTGTTTTTTTATTCGATCTGAAGCAAAGCATTAACACTACTATCATTTCCTTTATTCAACTCAAACCACAAATCTTAGATAGATTAGATAGACAATCGTTCCTTCACCTTCAGGTCACAATTTCGAGCAATTCCTGTAAAACGACCTTTTACGTTTTTATACTTTCTTCGTCCTTTAAACCACTTCCCATTTTTAAATACAGAGTATGGCTGTACTAAGTAGGTTTTCAATTTTGTTAGCATGAATTCTAATTAATTGTATTGATATATTCAAATAAAAACTCATAAATTGAACCACAATTTAAAGTTTAGACCAAAATTATTAATGTCCTCTACTCAAAAGAAAGAAAGGAAGAAGTGAAGGAAAGTCGAACTCAGAAACAATGATGATCTTATAGTCTGACACTAATGTCATAATCACTGTCCCAGAGAGATACGCTCTAAAACGTCGCTTTGTTTTCGTGTGTTGCGCTCTCGAATGGTTGATGTGGCGTGCTAGCACTTTAGAAACTTATATCCGCAACTTCGAAGTACGAGCAAACAAGCCATGATTCTCGTATCTCAAATTACTTGTTTAAGATATGTCTATATTCTCTGAAAATATTTCGGTGTAGTTTATGAATATCCTGTATGTGAATCAGTCGCGGATAGAGAAACTTGTGCGACTACATCACACCACTATAACAGAACGACTATAAAAGCATGCGTACGCCCTATAAAGCTATACGGAAGTCTACGAGAGCTCCTTCAGTTAATGTGCTTACAAAGGCGTTGGAAGCAGAAATGTATTTATTGAAAGTTTTTCAGCCACAAAAACTAGTATGGACACTATATATAAATCTCATTGTTATCATAATATCCTTTTATTGCAGAAATGATTTAAAAAGAGGATCATGAGAAGGTGGTGCCTGCATGAACTGTACTGGATGAGTACTATGTACAAAAGGAGCCTGCAAGAATCTACTAGTTGGTTTAAACTCTGTATGAAAATAAATTCAATGCTCATGAAGGGGAAAAGCACGAGGAAGGTGTGAAGTCTGTTCAGATGCATTGACTCTGTTATATTGCAAAAATAACGTCATGTAAATAATAAATAAATTTAAGACAATTAGCTAAAACCTTTTTACGTTTAGAAGAAAAAAAACGGGTTAAATTAACAGTTGATTAATCCACGACAATGGTGCTAGAGGGAAACGTTACAAATATCATACCAGCATCCTATCTAGAGTTCAGTAATCAGATACAAGCACAAAATGAACTATACTTCCTGTTATGCTGTACTAGTGTGTAAAAGACCGTTGCAGTACGAGGAATAGTGAAAATAGGAGTTGAAGTCGAGTATTTTTTACTTCCGAGATTCTGCTATGCACTATAGGGATGTCTCTTGCATACTACGTTTTGGATTGTGCACAAAAACAGAAATAGTACCTACTTGCGCCAAAATAAACTTAATTGCTAACAGCTGTTGAACATGAAAGGTCTGCCAGCAAGGCCACATTATAATCGGTGGCAAACTGGTTTGATTATTCACGTGTGATCTTTCGCCGTAAAAGGTAAATACTTGCAACTCATATTTAGCTGTTGCATTAATTAAATCATAAGTAAATATTAACAAATACGAGCAAGGTGGCACCGTGGTAACCTGTGCAACTCGCATTTGGGAAGTCCCAGGTTTAATCCCCGGCGACCGCACACTCTGACTTGGGTCTTCCATGGTTTCCCCATGTTATTTAGGCGAATGCTGAGAAGCTTACCTTCAGCACACGGTTCCTTTATTTCCTTTCTCGTTTAATTTCTCTTGTCATATTTCAGGCGTGGTTGTCTGCGCGGTGGTTCGGGCAGTTGCGGACAGATGATGAGGCTGCTAGCGCTTTGTAAATCTCTCGTTTCTCCGCTTGAGGTAGCTGTGTTCCGCCTCCCTTCATCTTCCTCTTTGGTGGTGGTGGTGGCGGCGGTGGTGTTGGTGGTGGAGGTGGAGGTGGTGGTAGTGGTGGTGGGGGTGGTGGTGGCGGCGGTGGTGGTGGTGGTGGTAGTGGTAGTGGTGGTGGTGGCGGCGGTGGTGGTAGTGGAGGTGGTGGTAGTGGTGGTGGGGGTGGAGGTGGTGGTGGTAGTGGTGGTGGTGGTAGTGGTGGTGGTGGCGGCGGTGGCGGCGGTGGTGGTGGGGGTGGTGGTGGTGGTGGAGGTGGTGGTGGAGGTGGTGATGGTAGTGGTGGTATTGGTGGTGGTGGGGGTGGTGGGGGTGGAGGTGGAGGTGGTGGTGGTGGTGGTAGTGGTGGTATTGGTGGTAGTGATGGTGGTATTAGTGGCGGTGGTGGTGGGGGTGGTGGTGGTGGAGGTGGAGGTGGTGGTGGTAGTGGTGGTGGTGGTGGTAGTGGTGGTATTGGTGGTGGTACTGGTGGTGGTGTTAGTGATGGTGCTGGTGGTGGTGGTGGGGGTGGAGGTGGAGGTGGTGGTGGTATTGGTGGTATTGTTGGTGGTGGTAGTGGTGGTGGTGTTAGTGGCGGTGGTGGTGGGGGTGGTGGTGGTGGAGGTGTAGGTGGTGGTGGTGGTGGTAGTTGTGGTATTGGTGGTGGTAGTGGTGGTGGTGTTAGTGGTGGTATTGGTGGTGGTGGTACTGGTGGTGGTGTTAGTGGTGGTAGTGGTGGTGGTGGTGGTGGAGGTGTAGGTGGTGGTGGTAGTGGTGGTGGGGGTGGTGGTGGTAGTGGTGGTGGTGTTAGTGGTGGTATTGGTGGTGGTGGTACTGGTGGTGGTGTTAGTGGTGGTGGTGGTGGAGGTGTAGGTGGTGGTAGTGGTGGTATTCGTGGTGGTAGTGGTGGTGGTGTTAGTGGTGGTATTGGTGCTGGTGGTACTGGTGGTGGTGGTGTAGGTGGTGGTGGTAGTGGTGGTATTGGTGGTGGTGGTACTGGTGGTGTAGGTGGTGTAGGTGGTGGTGGTGGTGTTAGTGGTGGTATTGGTGGTGGTGGTGGTACTGGTGGTGGAGGTGTAGGTGGTGGTGGTGGTAGTGGTGGTATTGGTGGTGGTGGTACTGGTGGTGGTGGTAGTGGTGGTGGTGTTAGTGGTGGTAGTGGTGGTGGTACTGGTGGTGGTGTTAGTGGTGGTATTGGTGGTGGTGGTGGGGGTGGAGGTGGAGGTGGTGGTGGTATTGGTGGTATTGTTGGTGGTGGTAGTGGTGGTGGTGGTAGTGGTGGTATTGGTGGTGGTATTGGTGGTGGTAGTGGAGGTGGTGTTAGTGGTGGTGCTGGTGTTAGTGATGGTGGTGGTGGTGGTGAAGAGCTTCGGGGTGTCCCAGATGGTTATTGTCCATTTATTAGGGACTTCCACTAATCTGTGTGACCCTGCTCAGTCGCCGCTCCCTGCCGATTTGTGGTCTCCCTTCACCTCATCTCTTCCACCTGAGGGGTGGTAGCCTATAGTAGAGGTGTCTCCTTCCGTTCCAGTATATCATACCTCAAATATTAACGAATAAAAACGAAATAACGACACAAGTAAAGCTTAGGCGCTTAAATTCGCTAATAGATATGATTATATTTATGTCGGAAATAATAAATACCGCATTACACCGTTAGAGGAATTAATGGAGTTTGTGCACATGCGTTTACTAGCATCTTTTGCCATGACAGAATGAACACTACATGTGTACTATGATGAACTATGATGAACTGCGATTCAACTGTGAGAAGTACATTTTTGTAGAACGAGGAAGAGCTTTCTACAAAGAAATTAAGGCATGCTAATTGCATACCATACCTTCGACGATAGTAAAGAATAGAAGTACTTGCGCGAATATAAAATTGAGCACGATCAGCTGTTCAAAAGCAGTATCCAGTGCATTAGTCTTTGTTAACTGGTGATCGTTTAGTCAAGCCTGAATGTATTCTCCAGGACGGTCAATAATTGAAGATACATGATTGTTGCACAGGAAGAGTTATATTTAAATGCTGCACGAATTAAGTCGTAAGAAAATATTAACAAATAAAGTGAAGTAAATATGGCAATATTTAAATGGAAAAATTAAATTATTAAATACGATGCTGCATATCTGCAACAATAAACGCACCTATCTATAATGGGAGGATTAATTACATTTTGTTAACGTCTTCGGTGAAAATTCAAAACGCATGGAGCGCAGGAATTTCAAGTTCCCACTTGATAGTACTAGCTGGAAGTGGATAATAATATTATTGATGAGAGAAGTTATGTAATTTAAACATGCGACTTATTTTCACTTATTTTAAGACATTCAGTGCATGCGTTGCTACAAAAGCGAATAGGAAACCCTCAAAGGTAAGAACTGCCTACTGTGTGATTTAATGTTGGTGTTCGTGCACAGCACAGCTACACGCTGAAACGATGATGTTCTGTGGAAGGTCGGCTTCACTTTCTTGAAAGATAGAATAGGTATCAGTGTACAAGGTTCGGGGCGCAGAATAAGCGCCTCAACCTGCAGAAGGTCTTTTGTGTCTATGTCCCTTATAAGGCGCACTGCGGAAGGGAGGGGTGGGGTGAGGTAAAAGGAGGCAGCACGTGGCCGGACTTGAGGAGAGACGACAGCAGAGGGCAACTACACATTGAAACTCCCCGGTACAACAGGCTTCTGACTCCCTGCGGGCTTGCAAATCTTCGTTGCACGGAACCCAGAGACCTCCCCCGATGCGGAGGACGAGCATTTAGAGAAAGCAAATTCCGGTTATGTGCACAAAATGAATTTAGTGAAATGCACTGTTTGGGAGCAGCTCCCAGGTTTTTATTCTCTAATGGGGGCCTTAAAGAGCGTGAAGCATTACTACTGACCAATGTGACCAATGAACTATCGAACAGTTGCAATACGCAGTTAGAGGCGTGGCGTTATAATGAGGACAAGAAAAGGTGTGGTGGGGAAAGAGTATAAAAAGCTTTAGCAGAGCATTTTCTTTAGATTTCTCTGAAAATTCTTAATGCCGATTATGGAAAATGTAAATATTGCTTCAAATAAACAGCCATTTATTGAGTTAAACGCTTCTGTGTTATAAAAAGAACTAGCTATTCTTAGAATCACAAAAACAATTAATTAAAATTTATATTGAGATACTTATACAGATGTTTATCTATTACATTATATTATAAGACTGCTTCTGCTTCCGAATGAAAGGTTCTCTTAGAAAATACCTATGCAGCAAACCCCCTTTCTTGGGCCCGCCTCAGTGGCGTGATGGCTAGCGTGTCTGCCTCACATCCACAGGTCGCTAGTCCGAATCTCACTTAGGGCAAGTTATCTGAGTATGCTTTTTTTTCGAGGTTTTCCCTTATCCTGAGAAGACGAATATCGGATAACTTAAAGCTCTATGGACCTCGGGCTCATTTGAGCATCATTTCAGTCATCACCGTTCGATATGACACTACGTTGGAGGACGTTCAAAAAAAATCACCTTTCTTGGGTGGCATTAACATTTAATTACATTCCTGTGAACTTGCACAGTTTCTCAAATTTGTCGAACTGTGTTACCAGCTTGCCATAAACCAATCATCTGGCTACATCTGGTGAAAACGACATGCTGTGAATCAAACAACAATGATTTAAGTGAGCCACTAAAAGTAATCAATACTTCCCTACGTATCATTGGTTCTAGCTATGTCCAGCCAGTAGCATGAATACTTATGTCATTGGAGAGGGGTAAAGAGAGAGAAAGAAAGAAGGGGGAGACTACGGAGACTTCGTAGGTACTCACGATACCCTTGCATTTCACTAAATTCGTTTCTGTACCTATGCAGAAATCCCCGCTCACACTTAGTAACCTGAAATAACACACCAGGATGAAAAGTGAAGCTAAATGAGCTGAACTGGAGGGATAAGAACTTCGGAGAATGCAATTATCTTTTCCAGCATTGGCCCAGCATCGCAGGAAAACCCCCATAATATCCATGGGTCTGGAGGGTTGGCCGCGTGAATCGAACCCACGATTTCACGAATGCGGGCCACAGACGCTATCGCCTGAGCCATTCCGCTCAGTTCACTACTCTAATACACGACTCGAACTGCTCAAGGAGCGGCAAAGGCGTCACAAAGTACAGGGAATTGAAATCGAAACGGTTTGTAGAAGGGGACTTGTAATTAACTGTACGTTCCGCAAATATTGCTGCAAGTGAGAGAACGATTAAAGCGTCACTGTGCGTGTCGAGCACGATGTTTTCGTTTCCAATCCACGGACTGGACCACTGAGTAAACATTCCGACACGGCAGGCAATTATCGGAGCGAACTTTCCGACAAACCACACACTTTCCCACGGATCCATTGGCAGCTACCCGTCCTTCCTTCCTTCCTTCCTTCCTTCCTTCCTTCCTTCCTTCCTTCCTTCCTTCCTTCCAACCGACATTTTAATGTAACGCGACAGTACCTGCAATATACCTACACAACTTCATACACTAAAACGATCCAAGATAACGCATCAAATGCATATGATCGTATTCACTCAAAATCTTCGAATAAAAACCTCCTGTTCTAATAACTGAAAAAATAAAAACAAAATGAAAAATAAAACAGAATAATCTCATATTACATTGAAGCAGCTTCTTCCTAAGGCCTCGAAATTAATAGCAACGGCCAAAACTGAGACATCAAGCAGTTGACTTCATTTGTTTTCTGAATAAACAAAAATGTGGAATGGGCTTTTATCTAGAGTGAAACTATTGATAATATTGCACATTGTGGTAATTAAAGATAGGATTAAAATATGCTCCTAACATAAAACATTTGTCAACACAAAAGCAACAGTGCGAGAAAAACGCAGAGTGCATATTGTGTTTTCACAGAATTGCTAAATCAACATCGAAGAAAGGACCGAAAGTTTTGCTTACGAATTGTGATTACCGTGCGCGAGATATCAGACGAGTCGAATAGCTCTCTAACCGAAGCTAAGCCGTAGCCGAGAATTAAAAGCAGCTATAAAGCTGCGCCTCAAGGCTATTTACTAGTTTCAGTACACATACATACATACATACATACATGCATACAGACACGCACGGTGCGCCGTGTCGACATTTAACTGGAAGTTCATGTACGCATTCTTAGAAAAAGATTTGTTGTGTGTGTGCGTGTGTGCGTGCGTGCGTGTGTGTTTGTGTGTGTGTGTGTGTGTGTTTGTGTGCGCCTGAGAAGCGTGTTACAAAAAAAAAACGCCCAGTTATCTACAGATTATTTGAGAAATGTTGTTCAGCCGGCGTATTTGTAGAAGTTTGAGAAAGGTGCGTGTGTGGTTGTGTCGTGAAGAAAGATTGCGAAGCACTTAGGGATATTGGGTGATTATATCGTCAGAGTTAGTGTATGAGTGATAGAGAAGGTGAAGAAAGACAGTAAAAGTAGCGAGTGTAAGTTAAGAGAAGAAAACAGTTGTGAGTTGTAATATCACTAAAGACTGAAGTCTGTGTTAACGTCATGTATTTGTGCAAACATTTCGGAAGAAAGTACAGTGAAAAAAAAGCAAATGGACTGGACTTCTGTGTTTTTGTCACAATATTTTGAAATTACATTTTCAGGAGTTGTTTTCTCAAGTGCTTTAGATACTCTGAGACAATACTTATATTTTTAAAAATAATGAACTGTTGACAAATTGATTTAAAATTTGCAATAGAGATTACAACTATGCTTATTCAGCACATGCTGCCTTCATGTGACATATTTTAACATTTTAGAGTTAGTGTATTCCGTATTACTTAAAAGGTTTGTAATTTCAGTTACACCGATGTCCCAAAAATAGGCAATGCAGCTGTTGAATTCTCAATACACGGCTATCCCCATACATCATGTTGTGTGTTATTACACCACTGCTTCAAAGGTTAGCTATGTGATGGGGGATTTTTAACTTATATTTCCCGAACATGCTTATGTCTTTGAATCATTAGACGGATATATGTAAAACATACGTAAAACTAATGGTGTTACTATAAGACTATTTCTCGATACTCAATACGATACTGGTTTTTAGGCATTAATACCCTATATTAATTTTCTAAAAGCTATTGAAGGAATGGCTTGCTCACTCTGGTGACCCAGGTTTCACTTGTGAAACACAAACTAACAGATGGAAGCAAAGAACAAGTACTTCTATGCGCTTTACTATATCGCATCGTAAGTTCTGATTTGATTCCCCTGAACCCACCGATGTTTGTATTGACCTAGAGTGAGTCAGCACCAGATCAGGCTATTGCAAAATCAGTAACTCTTTAGGGACACGTGTGAAGCAATAGCAATATTGATAATTATTTACTGCACCTGGTATTATATGCCTGCTCAGAATGCTAATACTTTCATAATCGTGGGAATACCTTGTTATGATTTTTGCTTTCTCTACCACAATAACAGCCCCGCCGTAGCCAAGTGGCTAAACCATTCGCTTCTCACCAAAGCGACCCGGGTTCGATCCCAGGCAACTGCATGTGGGATTAATGGTGGACGAAGCGGCGCAGGGGCGGGTTTCCTCCGGGTTCTCCGGTTTCCCCCGCCATCTCATCCCATCGGGGCTCCATCTTCATTCCATGTATCATCAGTGTCATCGCCTGCGGTGCCGTATGTAGTAAAAGCGGGCGTTAAACACTACAAAAGATCTACTACAATAGACAATTGAGATTTTATAAGCAGTACATGTTTTGACGACTCACTTCAAACCGAAAAAGCATTTTTAGGAAAATCTTCGTGTATACGGCTGTCTGTCTGTCTGTCTGTCTGCGTGTCTGTCTGTCTCTGTGTATGTACGCGCCTTTGTGTGCGTGTGTGTCTGCCTGTTAGCAGTACAGAGGTATTTTAGATGTGGCGAATGGCCGTTAGCTACGTAGTGGTTTATGGCCTAGTTCACTTTAATATTTATAAGACTATAGGAGTGTCAGGTTAGCATCTCTCCGACTTCAGTTCAGTAAACATTGGGAACAGTACGTGATTAAGCACAGTGCTCTCTCGCATTATCAGCAGGGTCTTATTTATTTCATGGAAGGAAACCGAGACGTTATCCCCACTATCAATTTGCATGACGTCACTCATGCAGATCCTAGGGAGTTCACTCGTCATGTCTTAGAAACTCATTTGCAAATGTAACTCAAATAATGAAATGTTAGATAAATACCGATGCGTGTGTTTAAGTTGGGTATCTTCCAAGAATGCAACACAAAGATTTTCCAGAAAACTCCTTCTGCAGAAGGCTTTTCATTAAGTGGGGAAGTTTTAATTTTTGCGAATTCTCTCATAAATGACAAACGATTTTTATTAAAATGGCATATATACAAATTATTTACCTTACTAAATGTATGTGCATATTAAGCTATTTGGGAACCACCTTCTTTATGAAGTCTTCTTCTTTTCGCATTAATTTGTAAAACTGTTTTGTGTGTATGTTTATAAGAAGTAAAAAAACATTTTGTGCAAAAAATGTTTTTTTTTTTTTTTTTTTTAAAGCAAACATGTTATTTTACTAGATTTTTTGTCTTATCACCCTTTTCTAGGATACCCAAGGTTATTACATTGCATTTTTCGAGGCTTAGTTATTTTTTCAAGAGCTATTTGTTTAGATGCCTTGGAAACAGTATAAAACTTCAAGGCCCAGAATATGTCAACCTACTTTTGAACATTTGACCACTGTCTCGCCCTCCTGTATCCACGTTGTACAGCCATGGGAAAAATGACTGAGAGCATTAGGAGCGCAGAATAATGCTGAGCCCCACGTCGTGTTGCACCGCGGTTTACACAACATGCAGTTGAGTTTGATTGTCTATCTTCCATGTACTATCGTCTGTTGGACACACAAATACACAGTCGCAAATACAAATGTGAGTGGTGATTCAAGACAGACGATAACGTATGGAAGATAAACTACCAATAAATTCAGCTGCATGTTGGAAATATCAACCTGTGTAAACCGCGCTGCAACCCGACGTGGTACTTAGATATATTCTGCTCTCCTAGTGGCCATAGTCATTTTTTCCATAACTGTACCTCGACGAAATGTGTACTGAAACTTTCTGCACTTGTTTGACTAGACTAGCATGAAGTAGACAGAAAAATAAGTTTATATCGGTGTACTTTTTGTGAACCAGGTAAAGAAAAACGATAGTGATAGAGAAAGTCATATGAAGGTAACATATGAACGTTTTACTTTATTATTTTGAATTGTATTCTAAACATGCTTTTGTGCATTTCCGTATCCCTCCTGAGAAAATATGATATTGAGATTTAAAATATCTACGAGCCCATCTGTAAGCACGTGATAATAGCAAGCATAAAAATCTTCTTTACTTTCTGTTACCCAAACCTTCGCTTATTTATTAAGTCCAGATCACTCGACACCCAACATTATTACTTCAAATGAAAACACTTAATGTTTTAATACCTAAGGAAGAGTAAAATAGTTATGTATATATTAGTATACAAAAAGTTCTCTCAATGTTTTCTGCTGATTTGCATGAATTTATACTGGATTTCAAGAAATATGCAGTTATTTCTTCAAGGATCAAGGTGGGGGGGCCCTCCCGGAGCAAAAACATTACCGAGGAAATATCTGATAGAAGAGTGGAAAAATTTGCTGACTGTCTGCCAAATCGCCACGCAAGGAAGTTCTGTTTTCTTCTCACGTACAATACTTTTTTCTCACCCTGCACTACGGCTACTTTTTCTCACTATTTCACACCCTCTCTTTCCCTTCTCTCCGCCAACTAAAACGAACAAATCTTAAACATCAGAACAAAATCGAAGGTAATAAAATAAGAACATGACAAGCCTCTTAAAGCGTTAGGATAATCACAACACTACTCTTTGTAACAGAATCTTAGATGCAAAAGAATATTTACCTTTCTACCCAAGGTATTCAACTTGCTTGTCTAGCTGCCATACTGTAGAGCATTTACTCACAACACACAACATGCAATCGGTATCAAATTGGAAAAAAACATCTCACTGTTACATTTACATACCCTTTTACATAAAATGTTAATTGTTATAAAATGAGTTTGATTGGCGTCTCTCGCATTCGTGTTTTCATACTCCTCTAACATTTCAATCATCTGCCATCTGTCCATGTTCTGTGAACTGTTTTACACAAACACTACTATAGTCGTGGTCTTCCTATCTACTAACGTGGAGGACCTTATCGATTATATACATACAATATAGTTTTAATGGCTACTCTCCGGTGAATTTCTCCTGAGGTGACCATATATGATAATAATAATTATAATAATATAAACAATAATAATGATGATTGAGATGATGGTGGTGATGATGATGACGATGATGATGAAGAAGATGATCATGATATTGATGATGATGATGATGATGATGATGATGATGGTGATATAGAAATAATATCTTTGACAAGCATGTGATGTTACCTACAAAATAGAAGATCTCAGATCTTCAGAATTGGAATCACCTGATTCATAAAATTGTTATACACGTGGCATCATCATCACAAGGTAGATGATGCACTTCTTCGGAATCCTTGGGATATTGTAGATCATACGCCTGTTTGTGAGAACAAAGTAACACACTACTTGCAGTGGCAAAGCAATATTACGCAACTAACGAGGAAAAACCAATGTCAGTAATACGTAATGAGAATAGGCGCGCAGGGTTTGTTTGACTCCTGCGACATTAACTGCCGGTTAGTCATTCTTGGGCCTAAAGAAATAAACAGACAAGGCTGTCACTCCAGCAAATAATCGAGTACGGTGTAATTTTAGATGCCCTAATCTAACGATTACAAGGGCGCGTTCGTTCGAAAACTATAACTTTTAAATAAACCTAGGACTCTCCCAGACGCTTAGCGACCGGACAGGGGCTTCTGTTTGAAAATCAACCAGTTTGCCGTCCCACACAACATTCTAACCGTTGTCGTTTTTGGGACAGCCTATATGTATCCATTCATTCATTCATTCATTCGTTCAGTGAATCTGTCATTCATTCATTCGTTCGTTCGTTCGTTCATTCATTCATAGATTGATTCATTAATTCATTCCTTCATTCCTTCATTCATTCATTCATTCATTCATTCATTCATTCATTCATTCATTCATTCATTCATTCATTCATTCATTCATTCATTCATTCATTCTATCATCCATTCATTCACTCACTCACTCTCCCACCCACTCACTCATTCATGCAATCACTCATTCATTCACTCATTCATTTTTTCACTCATTCACTCATTCATTCGCTCCTTGTTCATTGATTTATCTATTTATCATCTATTTATTTGTTTCTCTGCCTGCCTGCCTGCCTGTCTTCCTGCCTGTCTGCCTGCCTGCCTGTCTGCCCGCCCACCTATCCACCTGCCCTTCTGTCCGTCCGTCCGTCCGTCCATCCGTCCGTCTGTCTTTCTGTCTGTCTCTCTATCTATTTATTTAGTCACCAGAAATAATACAGTTGTAATAATGTATTGGAAAATTGGAGCAAACTCCGAATAATACCTTGGAAATCGTAACGGCCATAAACACTTTATTGCACATAAACTGTGAGCTCTCTGTGATATAATCATTCTTGTTTGTATCTTACAGATCCGTTTTATACGCTATATAACATTCAATTAGAATGAAGAGAACTTCAAAGGCTGTTCCCCTACCAATAAGAGTGAATGAGATCATTAAGGCTTGGTCTCATGAACGCAAAGTCGCGGTTCAAATCCCAACAGACCGAGCTCCCTGACCTCAGTTTTCTTCAAGCTTTCCTCAGTCCTGATAACTAATGTAGGGAAGGTACGCTTGGAATGCTTCCTTCCCGATATATGTAATTTCAAAGCATGTATCATCAGCGTACAATTATTGTGCTGCCGAATGCAATAAAAGCGGTATTAAATATATACACTGGAACAACCGCCCACCCTCCCACACAAACACACACAGTTTGAGAGAGACATACATACAATATAGGAAATTCCCCGAAAATTCAAGATACAAGTACTATTATTTCTGTTTATATCTCACATATGGAATATTTAATTTATCATCGTTCGAGTCGTATTTTTTTAAACAAAATAGGGAACTAAAATGTTTCCAAATAAAGAGTAGTTTTGGGTTCATTGAGTCATAACGTGCTCTTGAAATATAGTGGTATTGAAAATTTGATGCTCCTTCATCTTATCGTCCGTTCTTATCCACGTGCGCGGACTCTTACTTGAGGTGTTTAGGGGTTTTCAAACAGTGGGTCCCACTGCCAATTCTTGGTCGGGATGCAATGCTCCCTTCACATACCACATGCAAGTGGCATGAGAAGTAAAAAGGTGTTTTGGTTAAAAAATAACATCTAAGATGTGCTGTCAAAGTAATTAAAAAAGAAGCTGGATTTATGAGCAATTTTACGGCGATTAGTCGAGTAACGTACTGATATAATGAAGTTAAATTCTGCTCCAGAACAGTTACTTAAATTAACCAATAAATTATGTAACCGAATAGACTTATGAAAGAAGTCTTAGTGGTATAAATTGTAAATAATCAAATAGTATCTGAGAGGTAATTAATAAAATATGTGATGTTCCTGTGCAGCTAGGGGGCGAAAGGAGTGGTTGGATTTATTTCAGAGGAATCACTGTAAATAAGTATGCATAAAATGTAAACTTTCTAAACAAGCCAAGAATCTTATGCGCTATTTTCGAATGAGTTTCCTTACCCATTCTTCTACCAACCATTCTTACAAAATCTATAACTCTATGTGCTTCTTGATATTCGACTTAAATGTTTGTAAATACCGTTTCATTACGCATTTCTTTGTAGGTAGTACAAGAGAGATACAGTAGACTTGAAGCTATAGTTAAAAGTTTAAATATTTGAAAATTCAGTGCAAAAGCACAGAATACCTTTTAAGGCTACAAATGCCACAACAATATTTGTAGCAAATTATGTGCTTTAAAGAGATCAAAATTTCACGGGCCCTAATGACCTAGTTGTCTACGGGCCCTTAAAAAGCACTCTTCACTCACTCACTCACTCACTCACTCACTCACTCACTCACTCACTCACTCACTCACTTACTCACTCACTCACTCACTTACTCACTCACACACACTCACACACTCGCACACTCACTGCACACTCACTTAATCACTCACTCACACACACTCACACACTCGCACACTCACTGCACACTCACTCACTCAGTCACTCACTAGCTCACTCACTCATTCACTTACGCACTCATTCACTCACTCATACACTCACTCACACACTCACTCACTCGCTCACTCATTCACTCTCATTCACTCATTCATTCACTCATTCACTCTCTCACTCACTCACTCACACACACTCACACACTCGCACACTCACTGCACACTCACTCACTCACTCAATCACTCACTCACTCATACACACTCACACGCTCGCACACTCACTGCACACTCACTCACTCACTCACTAACTCACTCACTAACTCACTCACTCATTCACTTACGCACTCATTCACTCACTCACTCACTCATACACTCACACACTCACTCACTAACTCACTCGCTCACTCATTCACTCTCTCTCTCACTCACTCACTCACTAACTCACTCGCTCAACACTTCACCCCCTCGGAGAAAGATAATGGTATAAACGGTTTAAGCACCATTGAGTAATTGCAGTTAATGATACTTCTAGTAGGTAGATGTCCTAATAGTTATCACAAAAGTGATCATGTGAAATGTGTTTGAGGAAAGGTTGATGGTTGCTGACTGACACTGATAGCGGCAAGAGAATGTTAAAAAACAAAACAATATGGGCCATTCCAGAAGAATTACAGAAGAACAAATACTTAAACAAATAACGCAGTGATGACAAATATGGCTGCTTAAGCAGTGGGGATAGTGATTACATTGCAGACAATTCCGATCATTCAAAAAAAAAAAAAAAAAAAAAAAAAAAAAAAAAAATTGTAGACCAATTACTCTTTGTACTAGCATTCATTAAACATAGTAATTAGTCTACCTTCAATAATTGTAGTAGCTTGCAGTGTATAAATTATATTATTTATTAATCATATATCTAATATAAGTATATTAATATATACTTTAATCATGCAGTAAATGTGCATTGATGCCTAGAACATGGCGATGTTTGCATATTTTAAAAACCTGATACGTTGAACTCACATGGCTTTCTCTACACATTATTGTACAAACAATTCTTGCAAATGTCTATTCCTCTATCTACTCTATGTTAATCGAGATAAACATTTACAGAAATTATCTTATTGCTAATTTTCTTGTAGATGCAAGGGGAATGTGGGAATACAGTAGACTTTAAGCGTTAGTCAAATTTTTTTAATGTCAGTTACTATGCGATGGCTTTGAACTTCCATTCTCTTTGCACGACCAAGGGATAAAAAAATGAATAATGACATCCCATCCGCGTATTGGAAAGTTAAGTTAAATAACAAGGAGTATCTCAGAAATTTTCCACTCACAAAGAAATATATCAGATGTAAATTGTGTGTTTTAACGAGCTCTACATCTTTTGTGCAGTAAGATTTTGTTTATCCCTTACGGTTCATCAGCTATACAAAACTCATCAAGACCAAACAAGACTACATGGGCTATAGCCAGAAAATTAAAAATGTACACTTAATTCGCACATAAAAATCCTAAAAATATGGCATTTTAATCAAAATGGTTAGAGCAATTTTTGAGAAAATACAAATTTCCGAAAACTTTTCCATAAGAAATGTAGTTTAGGGTGGAACAAGATTCTTCAGAATCTTCGTGTCTCATCTTTGAAAGATATTACTCTTAAGTACCAACCGACTTTTTTTTTCAATTATATTATATAGAGCCAGACACACGCACGCGCGCGCGCGCGCGCACACACACACACACACACACACAAACACACACACACACGGATCTTTTTCTAGAAATGCTTTTATTTGGATTCAGGGGGTCTCAAAACCTATATTTCCAGTGAAATCTCGACATCAAATTTTTGGGTCGAATACAATACTACTTATACGTAGTAGAGGAAAAAATGTGATGGTTACCATCTTCTTGTTTGGAAGTTTTCACATTTTGAAGCTTGCCAGTAATTTTGACGAGAAAGTATTCATGGTATCCTACAGAGTATTTAAATTATCCAAGTTCATTAAATTTGAGTCCTGATATTGAGTCATATAAAACTAATTACTAATTACTATGTTCTGCTTACAATTAGAAAGAAAATGGACCAAATAAATCGAATGAAAACAATGTTGCAATTAATGAAACAGTAAGTTGCATCAATTATAACACAGAATCATTTGAGAAATGATCAATAAAGAGAAAAAGAAAGTAACATTTTCATCCATGGAACAAAATTGGAAAAAGGCAAAACGGAATAGAGGTAAGGCTTATACAGGCACTGCTAAGAAGAATGTAGATCCTGCAAAATGGATTCATCCTGTAACTATCCTAGGAAATTTCTTGAAACCATTTGTGGCGAAGATAAGGCGAAAAGCCTTAAAGAATTCTGGAATACGGACAATTCTGGCCTTATCACTTCTGCTGAAGTCAATAGAAAATACACTTTAAACAATAAGAGTTGGAGAAAGTGTACTTTTTCATATTATGTCACAGTTAAGCTTAATAAGATACGTAAAAAAGCATTTCTCTCAGCACATGGGCTTCAGAGTCAGAGGGAGTACTGAAAATGTTCAGAAAAAAATTACTTCAAACAACAACTCTATTCCTCTCAACGATGCTATAGGTCATGTTGGTAACAGAAAAAACAGATTAGAAGAAGACACACAGAAAATTGTTACAAACATATAGAAAGCATTCCAAAATATTAATTTCACCATTAAAGGTGACAGGATGATAAGATACCGCATTATACGGTAGCTGTTTGAATATCAGTAAGATGTATGAGCTTTACCTATCTGAATGTGAAGAAAAGTCTATTGAAGCTGCTTCAGTTCTTTCATATGGAAAGTATTCGGTAATAAAAATACAACACAGGATTTAATTAACCTGCAGCTGATACTTGTTTTTGTGATGAGAAAAATTTCCTCATTGGATGAAGGATGAAAATCTAAAATGGAGGCACAGGGTGAACTGACAGTGCATCTCGCATAGTTTTAATGAGTCACAAAATGTTAGATCTGAAGAAAAAAGCTACTGAACCCCTGAGGAAATGCAAGTTGTTCCTTTTGATCTACAACAAGCATTACTAACCCCAAAATTATCTACAAATGAAAACTCTGAACATACAACTTATATATACATGAGTGCGGAGAAGAAAGAGGATGCATGTATGTTTGACCAGAATTTCTTGGCAAAATGCGTGCTGACGAGATTTCATCCTGTGTTTCACACCTCAAAAGGTGTACAAGAACAGGGAAACATTTGTACATGTTTACAGCCAACTGCACAGAACAAAACAACAATTTTATGGTGATAGATTTAATGATAACTGCAACTTTAAATGATATGTATGACTCTATCACTCACATCACCTCACCTCTGGGCCACACAGGTCAAGATCCCATTGAGAAGAAGCAGTTCGTTTACCAGTATATTTATACAACAGAAGCACGAGTGTAACATCGTTGCAAAGGAATCTCGAGGGTGACACTTTCTGGTGAAACAGATGAAACAAACTGATATTTCCAACATGTTATTTTTATCTGAACACCTTACTAGAAGGTTTGTAGCAGTAGATGAGGCAAAGTTAAATATCAGAGGTATTTGCAGTTTTAGAATTTCGCAGAAATGGATTTTGTTACGGCAACTTACAATCTGTGATCCGTAATGTTAGACAATAGCAGCATATACAGGAATGAGTTTATTCCCTGGAAAATAAAGCCTTGCAAGTGAATTGGAAAATATTCTAAGACTGTTCTTATCTGTTATCATGCGCTACATACGCTAGCCTGGCATCCCGCCCACTTCTCTTACAACCAGAACAAGCACTCCACTGACTGGATTTACCCCCGTGATTTGTGCAACTCTTTTAACTCACAAAGGGTTATCTAGTTACTCCGATGCCGGCTGGAGTGGACCACCTGGTATATATCATAAACCTGATTAAATGTGTTCTTAATATACTTATAAAGAGGTTTTAAGATGTCAGTTAGGTTTAAAAATAAAGTATTTAAGAGCGTTTCTTGTGTATGAAAATTTGTAGCGTTAACAATATTAACTTACAGGCAACATAACGGTAAGCCACAGTTTACAAGAAATATGATGGTAAGCCACATTTCAAGTGCTGATGCAGAGGCATCTCTAAGGGCATTTATTTTACAAATAAGCTATCGTGAATGTCACACAGCAATTATAAACATATCCTAAAATATTAAAATAAACGTTTAGATTAGTGTGCCTCTCATATGTGAAATAAAAGGAACTGTAGCAAATCCGAAACTTATATTATCAGAATTTGAGCAATTGTACTTTGAAGGCTTTCCACTATCTTACTCAAAACGAAGAGGACCCCACTGGCTATTTCAAGGAAGGTCAACAAATAAATTTTATTTGTCACACAAATAACTTAGATCGGCCGGTCTGCGGTGGCATCGGAATCTGCGAGGACAGGCTCGCCTTCCACAGAGTTACACGTGAAGTACCGGCAAGTCATGGTTACGGAACATTAACTACTGTACCATTAGGGTCACCCGCATCCTAACAGATTTCCATGTAAATATTAGCTGGAATTGCATGGTTTCTTAAAATATTTGCAAGGCTGAGCTTAAATGCCCACATTGATGTTTAACATAATTTTCTTTCCTTAATTATGCTGTTCACGGAAAGACACATTCACATTTTCTCTAAAAATGTAAACTTGTTTTAAGGGATGTCAACTGAATGATGAATTTTAGGGGTGAACACAATAATTGTGCATCTACTTACTGTGAGTAAGCAGTAAGGAAAGTGAAAGTGTAGTGTCACGTAAGCGATTTCATGCTGGTAGCTTCTGTGCTTTTACAGCAAGCAAAGGGCCAAGGTTTCTAGAAATGTAGCACGAAGAAGGTAGATATATCATGTTGAAAATAAGACTAAGGTGTTGTTAGCAGCCTATTATGACTGCCACAGGATCAATATAAGCACGTGAAGTTAAATCCAAGTCACCCAAAATAAGGGCATTTGTATAAGACATACGATAAATAAGATTGGATTAGAATGCAATAAACCAGCGATGTCCAACCTAGCCTCTTTGGAGACGCTTACGTAATTAGCGGTTATTCCCCACCCATTCCTTCAGTAGGAGGATGAATCAGCTCTTGCTTGTGGTGTGTAGAACTCACAACCAGACAGTCAGTATCCAGTGACGGACACAAACAGGCGATTCCATGGCAGTCTCTAAGTCATATCTTCAATTTTTTGGGAATTTCCTTAGAAGACCATTTCATTCTGAATGATTTTTGCATAAATGGCAAAGAGTAAGAAACACACAAAAGCTTACTAAATAAAGAATGTGGGCCTCGTTAAAACACACAATTTATGTCAAATACTTCTTTTTCCTTTTGAGTGAACCGTTTCCCAGATTCTTTGAATTTGCCAACACTTACACTTTTCTCAAATAGGAAAATGCTATTTGTCTTTTTTTATTTCTTGGTCTTGCAAAGAGATCGGAATTTCAAAGGTATCGCATCGCGACCAGCTCTTAAAACATTTTACTACCTTTAAAGCCTACAGTATTCTCATATTCATCTTGCACCTACAAGAAAATTGGCAATAAGATAATTTCTGAAAACGCCTATGTCAATTAAAAGGACGTAGACAGAGAAATAAACATTTGCAAGAATAGTGTGTATAAGAGTGAGTATAGCTCTACATATATTTGCGAACAGAGGTTCTCCACATTGAATTATATTAAAAGTCTGTATCTAATAGGTTACACGAGGATCATTTGTAATACCTTCTTAGGCTATGCACTTTGACTTTGTCTCCAAATGTTCATAGACTTCTTAAACGTAAGCAGTACCAAAGATGTCGCTAATGAACAGATGTTTATCGCATAGGATTTGAGAGAGCTTTCATAAATCAAATGCAACGTACATGTAACCAAACCGCAACTGCAATACAGTTCAGTGCTAGAAGAGTGCCTCAATTTTCATAAAGTGGAAGGAGGTAAATCCAACCTTCCCTCTTTCGCAAACGATGGACAACACTACAAAAGACTCTCTAGATGTAGTGCCCAGCAATACAACCTTAACAACGAAATCATTTCTAGTGCAGTTATGATCATCTCATAGGAGTGGGGCAGTCCACCTGTAGATCAAAAAGAGATTCTTTGTAAGCAGATAAAGCGAGGAAAGGTCTGATTTACGATTGACCTTTGAAGAAAGCTAGCTCCCAGTTTACTTGATAATATAAAAGTTAGTGAATCACTGGTGTGAGGCAACAGAATCGCTTCGAAGGTCTCGAGGGATCACTACACAAATTCCGCTAGTAGTACTTGTTTCCCTTAACAAAGGCTCAGAAGTCTCTATAACTCACCCTTCCTTTATTTTTATTTCCCAGAGATAAACTACTTTAAGGACTCATAAACCAATTGATAAAGTTTTACGTGAACTGAATTACCAATTGGATTACGCAAGGACCATTACTTTAACATCGATTCGCCTAAGGACCTCGCCGAGAAATAGCCAAACCTGATAACCGTTTTATGGTTAAGTTTTCTTTCTGGCCGTACCATGACCGAGTGGTTAGACCGCTTCACTCTCACCAAAGCAACCCTGGTTCGATCCCAGGCGTGCGCATCAATTGTGTGTTTTAACATCTACATGTTTTGTATAGTACGATTTGGTCTATGTTTTACGGTTTAGCAGTTATGCAAAAGTCATCAAGGGTAAACAGAACTACATGCGCTATAGCCAGAAAATTCAAAATACACATTTTATTTGCCAGAAAAATATAATGAACCTATAGTATTTTAATCAAAATTGTAAGTGCTATTTTTGAGAAAATCAAAATTTCACGAAATTTTTCATGTAAGGTATAATTTTATTTAGGGTGGAGAAATTTTCTTCAAAATCTTCGTGTGGCATCCCTGAAAGATATTAAGCTTAAATAACTACTTTGGTTTTTACAAACTTTTCGTTTTTGAGTTATGCTGTTCACAGACAGGCAGGCAGGCAGGGAGGCAGAGAAACAGGTAGAGACAGACAGACAGACAGACAGACACAAACCCTTTTCTAAAAGTGCTTTTGTTTCTGATTCAGGGGGCTGCAAAGTATATATTTCCGGTGAAATTTCGACATCGAAATATTGGCTCCAATACAATGTTTCCTCTACTTAATATACGTAGTAGAGGAGGTAATAAGAAGGCTTCGTTCGCAGTTGCAAACGGCGTTAGATTGAGGGCCACTTTACTGTGCCTGTTTCTGCTTCATGTTTGACAGTAGAGAAGGTAGAGGATGGGAGGGTGACACACCGCTACAGTAACCTGTTGTAAAGTGACTCAACTGTACCGCTCCTGCCCAACCTACCCCGTTTGGTAGGGGCGTTAGGAAACCTCCCTGCAAACATAACTTGAATGCCGACAACATGCAAGCCTTGTAATACGATTTCATAAGAATAGTTTGTGGGAGCTATATAAGATAAGCGATAATAGGTAGAGAAAGGCATACGAAAATAGCGCTTCTAATCAATGTCTAAAGACAGGTAGAGAAATTAAAACTAACCTCTATTTAGGTGACAAGCTTCTCTGTTTATTTCGTGTTTTTAATGGCGGGCTGCATTAAGTCCGCTCTTTAGTAACCATTTAGTAGCCGCTAAAAAATTGCCAAAGTGAAAGTCAAGTTGCAAATTTTTAGGATTTTAGTGTTTCTCGTATTAGGACGATGTGCGTGAGTGTGAAATTCTGAGTGATGGAGACGACTTGACACTGAGTGGCCAGCCTTCTGTGAAATTGCGTTCTGCAGACCGTTTATTTATTTATTTTCAAAAACACATAGCATCTGGTCTGTTGTAGAAGGACCCATTCAACGCTTGGAGAGGTTCCATAACGAAATGGAGAAAAAAAAAGTATATATATATATTCGGGGAGGAACAGCGACGGAATGAAAAGGGAGAGGGAAACATATAGCACGGTACTATTTCAGAAAGGAAGCTTCGCACCAACAACAATGGCCAATTAACAGGAGTAGAAATTCCAGGGACAACTTCACACCAAGCGGACAATAATAATTTCAATGTAGGGGAGGTAAAAAGATTTCTCGTTTTCCGCCAACCCTCTTTTCATTTCTAAAGCAGAAACTCGGCACGTAATTTAATTGCTGGGGCGCAGAACAAGAAGAAGAAGGAGGAGGAGGAGCAGGCCTCTTGACCACCCGTGTTCTACCTGTTGAGAATGGCAGCGTTGGATGCTCATCCACTTGTTTCAAGCTCTTAATGATTTCCTGCAGGCCCCATCCTTCCTTCTTTCGCATGGATTTTCTCTTGTGGCTTTCTTGTCACTTCAGAACGATCATCCGCTCTGTCGTCCTTCAAATGTTCGTGTAGCAGACCAAATTTCATAACACGCCTTAGCACTTCTCAATGTTCTTCATGTTTCACCCTTCTCTTACGACAAATTGCATTAACTCCTCCGTTTTACTTTTTACTTTGATTGTGCTGAGAGCAAGGCACTTTATTCGGCAATGAGCACTTCCTTTCAGCCTTTGTAGCTGAGCAATCCTGTGCCAACGTGGGGCTGGGTATTTTTGCCTTCTCTACCATGGACATGGTGGGTAGAGGAAGCATTATATTCCACACAAGGCTGATATCTAGATTTTATTAGAAAAGCATATTTGGAAACCGTCTGAACCTAAAAAGAGCGTTCTTAGAAAAAAATCCGCATGCGTGGCTCTCTCCTCCTACCTCCGTCCCCCTCTCTTCTCTCCCTCCCTCCCTCCCTCACCCTCTCTCTCTGTGAACAGTAGAACTAAAAATGGAAATATCTAGATGGTTTAGAACCTTCTAAAGATACAACACGAAGATTTTCTTGAATATTTGCGCAGCCCAAACCACCCCCCTTACACGGGACATTTTTTGAAATCTTTCGTTTTTTCAAAAGTAATTAAAAAGATTTGTATTAAAATATTCATCAGTTTTAACTGTTTCCATGGCAAATAAAACGTACATATTTCATTTTCCGGGAATAGCCTTTGAAGTCTTGTGCGATTAGAAGGTATTTTGTGTCATTTTGTATAATTGGTAAACTTAAGACATAGACGAAACGTATCTATATCTCTTTAAAGCTTGCAATTTATTTCGAATAACTTGCTTAGCGGCTTCAGCCATTAATGGTTTGTTTTTGTCAATGCTGCTATTTTTCAAAATACTGTTGTTATTCAGTTCCTTCCTGCGATGGCATCAATGAATGGAATTTCGAGGCCGGCATATAGTGGCTCAATCTTAAACCTTGTTTTGACTTCCACTGTCTGTCTTCCAGCTGTGTAACCATTCCTGGAAAGTTTTATCTCGATTCGACTTCCACTGTCCCTCTTCCAGCTGTGTAACCATTCCTGGAAAGTTTTATCTCGATTCGACTTCCACTGTCCCTCTTCCAGCTGTGTAACCATTCCTGGAAAGCTCTATCTTGATTCGACTTCCACTATCCCTCTTCCAGCTGTGTAACCATTCCTGGAAAGCTCTATCTTGATTCGACTTCCACTATCCCTCTTCCAGCTGTGTAACCATTCCTGGAAAGCTCTATCTTGATTCGACTTCCACTATCCCTCTTCCAGCTGTGTAACAGTTCCTGGAAAGTTCTATCTTGATTCGACTTCCACTATCCCTCTTCCAGCTGTGTAACCATTCCTGGAAAGCTCTATCTTGATTCGACTTCCACTATCCCTCTTCCAGCTGTGTAACCATTCCTGGAAAGCTCTATCTTGATTCAACTTCCACTATCCCTCTTCCAGCTGTGTAACAGTTCCTGGAAAGTTCTATCTTGATTCGACTTCCACTATCCCTCTTCCAGCTGTGTAACCATTCCTGGAAAGCTCTATCTTGATTCGACTTCCACTATCCCTCTTCCAGCTGTGTAACAGTTCCTGGAAAGTTCTATCTTGATTCGACTTCCACTATCCCTCTTCCAGCTGTGTAACCATTCCTGGAAAGTTCTATCTTGATTCGACTTCCACTATCCCTCTTCCAGCTGTGTAACCATTCCTGGAAAGCTCTATCTCGATTCGGCTTCCACTATCCCTCTTCCAACTGTGTAACCATTCCTGGAAAGCTCTATCTGCATTCGGCTTCCAGTGTTCCTCTTCCAGCTGTGTAACCATTCCTGGAAAGCTCTATCTCGATTCGGCTTCCACTATCCCTCTTCCAGCTGTGTAACCATTCCTGGAAAGCTCTATCTTGATTCGACTTCCACTATCCCTCTTCCAGCTGTGTAACCATTCCTGGAAAGTTCTATCTTGATTCGACTTCCACTATCCCTCTTCCAGCTGTGTAACCATTCCTGGAAAGCTCTATCTCGATTCGGCTTCCACTATCCCTCTTCCAACTGTGTAACCATTCCTGGAAAGCTCTATCTGCATTCGGCTTCCAGTGTTCCTCTTCCAGCTGTGTAACCATTCCTGGAAAGCTCTATCTCGATTCGGCTTCCACTATCCCTCTTCCAGCTGTGTAACCATTCCTGGAAAGCTCTATCTGCATTCGGCTTCCAGTGTTCCTCTTCCAGCTGTGTAACCATTCCTGAAAAGCTCTATCTCGATTCGGCTTCCACTATCCCTCTTGGAGCTGTGTAACCATTCCTGAAAAGCTCTATCTCGATTCGGCTTCCACTATTCCTTTGCACCTGTGTAACCTTTCCAGGAACCTGCATGTCTATTAACATACAGTCGGTAGAAAAAATCTGATGTCTAGGTGGCCCGGGTTCGATCCCAGGGATCCGCACGTGGTATTCGTGGTGGACGAAGCGGCGTCAGGGCGGGTTTCCCCCGCCATCTCATTCCACCGGTGCTCCATCTTCATTTCATGTATTATCAGTGTCACTGCCTGCGGTGCCGTAGTAGTAAAAGCGGGCGTTAAACACTACAACAACAAAATCTGATGTGTTGCACTCACATGACTGTCTCTACTCTTGTACTAACCATTCTTACAAACTCTTATTCCTATATCTTCTTCGTGTTGATTGAGATAAACGTTTGCAGAAATTATCTTATTGCTTATTTACTTGCAAGTGCAAGGGGAATGAGGGAATGCAGTAGGCTTTGAGTGACGTTCAAATCTTTAAAAGCCTTGAGATTCCATTCTATATGCATGGCTAAGAAATGACAAACATGAATAACAATCTTCCATTTGACGAAAGTTTATGTATTCCAAAACTCACAAAAATAACTAAGAATATCGCCAAAATGGTTCAATACACAAAACAAATCATTTGCACATAAATTGTATGTTTTAACAAGATCTACATTTGTTGTATAGTTGGATTTGGTCTACCTCTTACGGTTTGCCAGTTATGTAAACGTCGTCAAGAGTAAAGAGGACTAAATGGGTTATAGTCAGAAAATTCAAAATATACATTTAACTTACCATAAAATATCTTAAACTTGTGGCATTTTAATTAAAACCATTGGAACCATTTTCGAGAAAATAAAAATTTTTGAAAAATTTTCTATGCAAAGGATAGTTTAGGGTGGGGGAATTTTCTTCAAAATCTTCCTGTCACATACGTCAAAGATGAATTAAACTTAAACACCAACATTGGTTTTTAACCAACTTTTCGTTTTTGAGTTACGCTGTTCAAAGACAGGCATCTTTTTTAAAAATATCTTTTTTTCGCATTCAGGGGGCCTCATAACATACCAGGTGGCCCACTTTAGCCGGAATTCGGGCAAATATATATCCCTTCGTGCGTTAAAAGAGTTGCAGAAACACCGGCGTAAATCCAGTCAGTGGCGTGTGTGAACTTTGTTCTACTTGTAAGAGAAGTGAACGGAGAGGCAGAGGAACTCCCCAGATTTCAACTAGCGTGTGCAATGCGTGATAATAGACAAGAACAGTCAGGAGCGGACAACCTGGTATATTTCTGGTGAAATATCCACATGGAATTTTTGGGTACAGTACTTCCTCTAGCGTAGTAGAGAAAATAAAAATGTGAAGATCGCATAACCGGCCGGGAGGGTCCGGGGTGCTGATCACGTCCAACCTCCAGTCCTGCACCCCACTCATGAAGCCTGAATTGGACAGAGGTGGGGAACGCAGAGGGCCGTAACTACTGTTACACTGTTTAGTTAGTTTAGATAGAAGAAAAGTTTGATAAATTACATCCACATGATTCTACTCTTACACAAACTATTCTTACAAACGCTTACCGATTTTCCTATTGATAACGGTATAAGTATTGGATAAGTTATACAGATCAGCAACAAAATATATTTCGGAAATGGTTAGCTGTATAAAAGTAAAGAAATGAATGAATGAATGAATGCATGAATGAATGAATCAATGATTGAATGAATGAATATATGAATGAATGAGTGAATGAATGAACGAATGAACGAACGAATGAATAGGACTGAAATTGTGTTTTAAAAAATATCCTCATTTTTGTGTAGTAAGCATTTTTATATCTCTTACAGTTTATTAGCTGTGCCATAGTCATCCATAATGACGAGGACTTCTGAGCACATTCCCAGAAAATTGAAACTTTACATTGCATTTTTCATGAATGTATCTTAAACATATGGTACGAGAAAATCATTAGTTATTTTCACAAAATCGAAAATGTGAAAAAGCGTTCCATGTAAAGAGTAGGTAATATGGGGTGGGCAGATTTTCTTGAAAATCTTCGTGTTGCATCCTTGGAAGATGCTGAACATAAATAGCAAGTTTGATATTTCACGAGTATTAGATTTGAGTTTAAATGCTGTTCACAGACACACAGACAGGTCGACCGACAGTTACACAAAAAGACACTCAGATTTTTTTTTTTCTAAAATGTTCTTTTTGGATTCATGGAGCATAAAAGTATTTTCCGATGAAATCTCGATATCAATTTTTGGTTGCATACTGTACTTTTCCTGCTTCGTAATTAAGTAATGCACTTTTGTTTGTATAATATGTAGAAGTTATATAAAAGTAAGGAGTAGTAGAGAGTTATGTGAGTGCAACACATCATAGTTTTAAAAATGTAGTCGTTTCTTTGAGCTCTATAATAACTGCATGTCGTGGTTGTGATGTTTTTCAGGAAGGGTAATTGCATATACCACCGCCTTCTAAACAATCCAGGTAGTAAGTAGTCAAAGTGCTGGACATAGCCACCATAACACCGCCCTCTGTCCATTACATCGTAGATGTGTCATAGGCCTATGGTGCCCTAATTGAAATGTTGATCAATTTATGTTGAAGTCTTCAAAAACAGCAGGTGTATAGTAACTTGATGGAGATAAATATTAGATTTTTAATTTTAATTTACCAGGTGTGTGTAATGTTTAATGTGAACAGTTAATAATTATTGTTCTATACTATAAGTTAACCACAAGAGACTGCGTTATATATTCCTAATATTGATATATTTGAAGAAAGAAACTTGGTGGCACACAATACCATAGTAATAATATCCCTGCCCAATACCCCTAAGTGGGCCAAGGCCTAACCCCCGGAGACTACGTCCCCACCTCTGCCCACTAGAGGCGCCATGAGTGGGCTGCAGTACTGGAGGACGTGGTCAAAGCCCCATTCAATGTCGAGATTTCACCGAAAATATATGTTTTGAGGCCCCTTGAATAAAAAGAATGTTTTAGGAAAAGATCCGGGTATACGTGTGAGTGTGTTTCTGTGTGTGTCAGTCTTTGGATAAAAACAAAGTCGGTTAGAAACCAAAGTTGGTATTTAAGTCTCATGTCTTTCAAGGATGCGGCACGAAGATTTTGAAGAAAATTCCTCCACTCTCAAATATCCTTTACATGGGACATGTTTCGAAATTTTCTATTTTCTCGAAAATGGCTCTCACGATTTTTATTGAAGTGCCATATGTTCAAAATGTTTTATGACAAATGAAATGTATATTTTGAATTCTCTGGCTATAGCCTATGTAGTCCAGTTTATTCTTGATGACTTTTGCATAACTGCTAAACTGTAAGAAATAAACCAAATCTTACGCTACAAAAAAATGTACATCTTGTTAAAACACGCAATTTGTGTCCAAATAAGTTATTTTCTAGAGTTAACCATTTCGGAGATATTCCTTATTATTTGTATCAGTTTGGGAAAACAAGCTTTCGTCAAACGCAACATCCTTGTTCATTTCTTATGTGTTAACCGTGCAAATAGAACGGGATTTCAAAGCTTTAAAACATTTCACTGTCGCTCAAAGCCTACTGTATTCCCATACTCCCCTTGTACCTACGAGGAAATATGTAATAAGATAATTTCTGCAAATGTTCATCCCTACTAGCATGAAGAAGATAGAGGAGTAAGAGTTTGTAAGAGTAGTTTGTAGAAAAATAGAGAAACCATGTGATCACAGCACATCAGATTTCTTTTATCAGAGTTCTCGACTGGAGTACCCTATTTTTGCCAAACCCGTTCTGGCACTGGCGTGTCATTTTTCTTTTCTTTTCTTTTCTTTTTTTTTTTTTTTGGGGGGGGGGGGGAGTAGTGTTTAACACCCGCTTATACTACTACATGTGGCGCCGCAGCCGGTGACACTGATGATACATGGAATGAAGACGGAGCACCGGTGGAACGAGCTGGCCGGGGAAACCGGAGAACCGGGGGAAAACCGGCCTCTGCACAGCTTTGTCCACCACAAATTCTATATGCGGTCACCTGGAATCGAACCCAGTGGTTGTGGTCCACACCTGCTGTCTTGTAATCTCTTATGATTCTGTGATAAAAACCATAAAACAGCTATACATTTCCTGAAACACACAACGAACACTTTAAAAGAGCTGGTATTTGCATCTAAATCACACAAATAAATAACACAGCGTCTTTTTAAAGTGCATTATGAAAGTATTAGACTCCCCTTGCCCTTTAGCCTATTATACATGCGAATGTATCCTCGTTAAAGCCTGTCGCATCAGAGTCCCTCTCTCTTCTCAGACTCCGAGAAATCCAACTTTGTCCCATTGCAATACGCATTATCGCTCTAGTGTATTCAGTTTCACTGAAATATCGCCATGTGGAATCACAGATCACATGGTACTAACATATGTATCATCATCATTTCTCATAGTGGGTATTAAGTTAGGAACACTAGTGGCGCGAATAATTCTTTACGCTGGCGTAATGATAGCCAAGAATGAAGATGAACTGCCAAAGGTGGCATCATACAAGTTAACCGCACTAACGAAGCTACATAATACAGAAAACTCTATAGAGAAAACGAAAGTAATGGCTTTCAAAGGTTCATACCTAATAGTGATATAAAATAGGGTTATTGAACAAATATAAAGATACAGGTTCCTACAGCATAACAGTTGATAAATAATCGGCTATAAGCAACAAGATACTTAAAGTTAAGTACATAAATGGAGCAATAAGTCCAATACTAAAAAATAAGACCAGAATTGATTCAGTGATGAAGCTATGTAGAACAATGTTTATTCCTGTTATTAACTACTATTATCAAATTGCACCCACTACTGAACCAATTTAGACAAGCACTTACCGCAGAACTAAAATATCATCAGCAGAAACGAAGTCTTTTGGGTCATCACCAGAATACGCTGTGTATGGTAGAACACAAAATAGTGAAATTGAGAACTCCATGTTGCAGAAGTAAACACTGCTGAGACAAAACACAGAACACATAGAATGGCCAATAACTTGAGCTAGGATTTTAGTGAAGTAGCTCGTATCTTTCTGTAAATCTAATATGCTCCTCAAGTATATAAATACTTGCTATAAACAACTAATCAAGTTAAAGTAATCTGTTAATTCATACTTATGCATACACCTATGGTGATTGTTTTATGTTGAATGTCTTTTTCAGCTGGATTTTATTAATCATATTACGGTGATTTTATATCATAAAATTTCTAGCCCTACTAATAACACAATACCTAAAGAAAATTTATATTACAGACCGTTAGGAAAATACAAACCCGGAAGACCAAAACAGAAATGGTCAACACCAGAATTTGATGTCGGAACATTTTCACAGCTAAATTGTGATACAGGAAAAGAAGAGCAAATTAATATCTCTATTATTAATGAACGAGCTACAGGATCTCTGGTTAATCCATTATTGGAATTGTTACATACTTTTTTACTGCAGATCAAGGATTTGCCGGACGTTGGCAAAGAATGTTCGTCTATAATGAGTATGATGTGTTACCAGAACAGACATTTTTTCTCGACTCTGAAATTACTCGTATATTATGCTCCAAGTGTTTGGTGCTATTGATCTGAACTTTGGATTCAGTTTTCCCTCAGGTTTATTCTACAGGCTTTAAGAAACATTTTTGATACAGTCACGCATTCTGTAATTTCGTTTATTTGAAACTAGTTTAGAAACAGTGTTGAGGTTTAGAAATACAAAACACATTAAAACTTGATACTGTTATGTTTAAATCTTTGTTGCCATAGAATAGCAACTTTTAATTAGAATATCATGTTCAACATGCATTTTAACTTCTTAAGCTTCAAAAAGCATACAACCGTAGTAATTTCTAACTGAAATTATTTCCAGTGCATATCAGATACAAAGACTAGCTTTTAAATGGTTAGAGAAGGTCGTATGATTATTGTAGGTTAGATCCTTTTAAATATATCATCATTTTTAAGATGAAGGGTTGTGGTGAAATTCCTTTTGTCCTACATGTTTTAGTTAGGGGGTTTTAGCTTTTATGTGAAGTGATTTATTGGTGTAATTTTATTTTTAAATAAATATGATTTTATGTAAGCAACGGTTTTGGAAGATACTTGATGCCTTTGACGCTCATGTAATTTTACATCAACTTTGGAAAACTTCTTGAATTTTAGCATCTGTGTTGCAGGCTTTATTTTGAATTCCGAACACGCTCGGGCCTTTTATATACATACAAATGCTTCCGTTTTGTTCAAGGGGACATAAAAAGCTAACTTCCTGTGACATTTCAACATTAAATTTTTGGATGGAATGCAATGCTTCCTCTAGCTAACAAAAGATGACTTCGAGAAAGTTTTACACTTTGTTCCAATTTGGCACAACTTGATTTCCGTTAGTTCCGATTTTCCATTATAGATGCCTATTGCTCCTTCAAGCCCTTGTGCAAATGCATAGCTAACACCTATAACTAATAAGCACTGCCATTTGGTCCTAAGCCACAAAGTGTAGCCAAGGGTATGTTCTTATAAGATGAGTAAAGCTTTCGGCGGAAACTGCGAATTCACGACAGGTCTAGCGTAGTGTGATTAAGTCCCAATGATAAAAACAAATCAAAATGTCGCCAAAATCCAGTGAATTTTGCTTCTCATTTAGATTGGCAGTACGCATAGCGTATGCTCAGGACTGGGAAGATCGCCATGCGTGTTGTCCTTACACCATTGCTTTCGTATAAAAGAAAAGCCTCTAAAAGTGAAAATTTCAACTCCAAACAACTTTCCTGAGCTAATTACACTCCTTCACTTTTAGTAAGGGTACTTCGAAACATCTAAGATGTCTAAAATACTTAAGGTTGATACCGGAATTATTGACAAGTAAGATTAATATCTTTATAAAAATTATATCCAGATAGCTAAACAACTGCAATATACCAGGTGGGCCACTCCATCCGGCCCTCGGATAAGTAGACAACCATTCGTGCGTTGAAAGAGTTGCAGAAATAACGGGGGCAAATCCAGTCATTGGAGCGTGTGAACTTTGTTCTGCGCCAACGGCAGAGGAAATGCCCAGGCTTAAACTGGCGTGTGCCGAGCGTGATGATAAAGAGGAGCAGTCTTAGAGTATTTTCCACTTCACTTACAAGACTTTATTTACCAGGAAATAAACTCATTCCTATATATGCTTCAGTTGTCTAACATTACGGATTACTGGTTTTAAATTGCTGTAACAAAGTCCATGCAAACATAAGGGTGCGTAATGTTTGATTGGCATTTCTTTGTTCCTTATTATTGTTGTACTTTATCATTACTTTTAGTTATTGTTATTATTTTTGTTTAACGTTATAGTTTTATATTAAATTACATTATTTATATTGTTTACATTATTAACATTAATATTAAACTTATTACTTTATTCTTATTGGTTTGTTTATCGTTATTATGTTTATCACTACTAATATTAGCATTGTTATTATTGTTTCGATTAGGTATTATGCTTATCATTATTATTATTGTTGTTATTATTATTAGTAGTATTATTGTTATTGTTATTGTTATTATTATTGTTATTATTATTATTATTATTATTATTATTATTATTATTATTATTATTATTATTATTATTATTATTATTATTATTATTATTATTATTATTATTATTATTATTATTATTATTATTATTAGTGATGGTGGTGCTGGTGGTGGGATGGTTGTAGGAGTGGTGTTGGTGGTGGTGGTGATGTTGGTGGTGGAGGTGGTGGTGGCACTGGAGGTGTTGATGGTAGTGGTGGTGGTGGCGGTTTTGGTGGTCGTGGTGTTGGTGTTGGTGGCGATGGTGGGGGTGCTGCTGGTGGCGGTGTTGGTGAAGGTGTCGGTACTGGTGCTGGTGGTGGTGATGGTAGTGGTGTTGGTGGTGGTGATGGTGGTGGTGGAGGTGGTGGTGGCACTGGAGGTGTTGATGGTAGTGGTGGTGGTGGCGGTTTTGGTGGTCGTGGTGTTGATGTTGGTGGCGATGGTGGGGGTGCTGCTGGTGGCGGTGTTGGTGAACGTGTCGGTACTGGTGCTGCTGGTGGTGATGGTAGTAGTGCTGGTGGTGGTGGCAGTGGTGGTGTTGATTGTAGTTTTGGTGGTGGCGGTTTTGGTTTTCGTGGTGTTATTGGTGATGGTGGGGGTGCTGCTGGTGGCGGTGTTGGTGAAGGTGTCGGTACTGGTGCTGGTGGTGGTGATGGTGGTGGTGCTGGTGGTTGTGGTGGTGGTGCTGCTGGTGGCGGTGTTGGTGAAGGTGTCGGTAGTGGTACTGGTGGTGGTGATGGTGGTGGTGCTGGTGGTTGTGGTGGTGGCGGTGGTGATGGTGGTGGTGTCTTTCTCCCTGCCAGAATTAGAGGAGCACGGTGTCCGGAATTCCGGAAGTTGAGCTTTAAGTTTTCCTTGATGAGGTTCCCGTACTATGGCGGTACAACACTGTACACTGGTTTAAACGAGGTGGAGCACCACCTTACCATTATGAACCTGTAAAGGTCCATTGCAAGTAGTTGTATCCTGGAGACTGGATGGGCCTAGGTGGCCCATTACTTTGACCAGAAAAATCTACTGACCTGACCCCATTAGATTATTTAGCGGATTGTAATATCAATTAGAGGATTTCAAATTTTAAATATTTTTTTATGCTTTTTCATATATTTATCACCTTGTTTCAGTTTTTTACGTTTGTGTATATTTTCTATGTTGCTAGTAATCTTATTTTTGATTCAAATTTATATCTTGCTATTGCTATGAATTTTTTTAAGGGCGCTGATGACCTAGAAGTTGGGCACCCTTAAACCCATATAACATCACATAACCATTAGATTATTTCTTTTGGAGACATTCAAGAATATTGCGTTTTAAACAAATCCCCTCAAAGGATCGCTAAAGCATACGCGTCTGTCACACCGTAGTTCTCAGAAACGTTCATATAGATACAAGAGACGTTTGAAACATTGTATCAGTCACCAAGGAATAATTTTTTGCACCTGTTCTGTGAATGAAGTCACCGTTTGAAGATAATAATTATGATAATGATAGTAATAATAATAATAATAATAATAATAATAATAATAATAATAATAATAATAATAATAATAATAATAATAATAATAATAATAATAATAATAATAATAATAATAATAATAATAATAAACCAGAACAATTAAAAAATATTAATATTATTGTAATAATGAAAATTATAATACTAAAACTAATTGAAATGAAACTAAAAATTAAGATACCAATAATAGTGATTCTGATGGTGATAGTAATAACTACAAAAATAGCAATAATAATACAACTAATAAAAATAGTAATAGGCATACTACTGATTATGATGATGATGATGATAATGATAATGATGATGATAATAATAATAATAATAATAATAATAATAATAATAATAATAATAATAATAATAATAATAATAATAATAATAATAATAATAATAATAATAATAATAATAATAATAATAATAATAATAATAATAATAATAATAATAATAATAATAATAATAATAATAATAATAATAATAATAATAATAATAATAATAATAATAATAATAATAATAATAATAATAATAATAATAATAATAATAATAATAATAATAATAATAATAATAATAATAATAATAATAATAATAATAATAATAATAATAATAATAATAATAATAATAATAATAATAATAATAATAATAATAATAATAATAATAATAATAATAATAATAATAATAATAATAATAATAATAATAATAATAATAATAATAATAATAATAATAATAATAATAATAATAATAATAATAATAATAATAATAATAATAATAATAATAAATAAAGTAATAAAATACAGCAATAAGATTGAGTCAATCTACGTCAAATCGCACACCCGTAAAACACGACGTTTTTGTAGGAGGTTGACATCTTTTTATGAATAATAAGCATCAAATAAGGAAACATGTATTTTTTATTTCCGTATTTTTAAATTATTTGCTTAGCTATGGCTATTAGAAATCAAGCAATTTCTGCGGGTACCGTTAATATAAAATCACTTGTTACTCTAAGGCCATGTAGAGTTGAGGGTTGGGGTTTGGCGCACTGGAAAGGTTAAATACAACACTTTTAGCAACTTGCGACCAAGCATTATTACATATAAATGTTGGACTGTTTTTAATGCTATATTTTGTAAACCCAAAAATAGAATTTGAATCGATGTTTTAAAAATAAAAAAATACACACTTATTTCCTGACATTTTATCTATAAAATACGACATCAAAAGCTATGGAACATGCATAAGTACATTTACTACAATTTTTTTCTAGAAGAATCTCCTCTTTATCAGTTCCAGATAGTGTCCTTATAAACAATTCTGATGGAACACTAACCAGTTACAAATTTAACTTCAGTGGGAGAAGGTTGCATCAATAAAACTTGTGGTATAAATTTACATGAGTGGCAGTGAACGTCGCATGAGATACGACAAATGTTTAAATCCTTTTAATCTTCCTAAACAGTATTTAAAAAAAACTAATATAGGATACTTAAGTCGCGATTTACTTACAAAATTAAATTTAACAGAGTCTCCGGATGTGCGAAAATGTAATTCATATCGCATTAAAGTGTATAAACTTCCTTCTACGCGACATGAACCGTTATCTGAAGCCTCTGGTTCGTGTGATGATAAACATACATCAAGTGTATGCCACGCAAACAAAGGAAGTGAAAATTCCGTTTCTTCTTCAGGTAGTTCTGTGTCTGTGCAAGATGTTGATAATATTGAGGATATTAATAAGAGTTTAGTTTCAATAGGTGAATCCTCTGTCAAACATGAAAATTAATACGAAAGCGATATCCCCGAGAAAAGCTTCAGAAAGTGGCAAGTTTCCTAGCAATGAAAGTTTTTCATGTTGAGGATAATACAGCAACGTCCACTGAAAAATCAGAGAATAATGATAATATTACAAAATTAATTGAATCCTTCCGCACAACAGATGATACAACTTTGAAAGTTAAAATTTTAACAAACATATTTTGAAGATGTGTCAGCTAGCAGTGTTGTTACTGTTCGGATGCGACGTTCATGGAACCTCAAGCAGTCAACAGTCGCCGGAATGGAAGGTGGCAATTGTGCGAGGTTACGATATCCTTCACCGGTGCAACACGAGTAAGTAATTTAATTACAGCTGAACAACTAGAGACTCCATTGTGACTTTCTTGGGAATATTTAGTAAACTTCGGTGTATTTTTAGTTGTTTGTTATTTCTTTTTTTCTCTCCAGAATTTTAAATGGCCGAGTTTATTTTATTTCTTGCCTTAAAAATTGAATCGCATAAAATATAATGTTAATAGTAATTAATAAAATTTTATAATAAATACCTCACAAAAGGCTGCGACTTATCTTTAATTTGAGCCAAAGATCAAGTAATTCGTTTCATTAGAATCGGAGGTATGATTGATGGAAGGGTGAGGAGCACGCAATTTTGGGACACACGAGTCAAATGTATTTTGTTCCAAAACACATAAAGAAATGTTCAAGAAAATCTGAGATATTAAGGTCAATTTTACTATATTTTGTGCGATTTGACGTGGAATGACTAATAAAAAACAAGGAAATGTCAATGAAACATTACACGCTGTCATGTTTGCTAGGATTTTGTTACGGCAATTTTCAATGTGTAATCCTAATGTTAGGCAATAGCAGTATATACAGGAATGAGTTTATTCCCTGGTAAATAGAGTGTTGTAAGTGAAGTGGAAAATATTCTAAGACTGTTCCTCTCTATTATCACGTGCTGCACACGCCAGTTGCAGCCTGGGCATTTGCTCTGCTGCTCCGCTCGCACTCTTACATGCGGAACAAAGTTCACACATGCCACTGACTGGATTTACCCCTCTTATTTCTGCAACTCTTGTAACGCACGAAGGGTTGTCTGCTTATCTGAGGGCCGGCTGGAGTGGGCCACCTGGTACAAATTCTGCAGATTAAAATCAGTGCCTAATTTACAAGTATGAGGTAAATTTTTTCATGAGAAATAGTTATTAGCTAAGGAAATTTAAAGGTTAAGGTAATAGAATAAGCTGGTATAGCTCATGTAATTAGCGATCTAGTGAATTCAGTCGATCCGTGGAATTCAGTCATGTTCAGCTATCGCAGATATTACTAAGGCACGTAAAATAAAATGCTGATAGTTAAAAAGGGAACACTTGTTCTTAAAACTCGACCAAATTCATAAAGCAAAACTAAAGTTTCACATACGAATTAGCAGCTGTATGATTGGACTACGTAAGTAGGAATGTTGGTGAAGAGTACTAAGTAGGTGAGACTTAAGGATAAAGAAAGAGCGTGTACTTCTAAACTCCATGTCTTTCCGTTCGTGTCTTTTTTTCCTTACAGAACCGATCATTCTGTGATTAATTGTTGGCAGCTGCAACGCTTAAGGACCACCCTGGGCTTATATTGATTTAGCGGTCACCGTCAGGGAGCTTTCCGCTAGGCGTTTTTGCGGTTCACTGCAGCGTGTGCTTTGGATTGTTATTATGTAAACGGTTATTTTTACTTTCTCTACTGGTAAGTAGGGGAAGTATTGTATTCCACCCAAAAATTCCATCTCGAGATTTCACCGGAAATATATGTTTTGAGATCCCCTGAAACAAAGAAAAGCATTTTTAGAAAAAGGCCCGCGTGTGTGTGTTGGTGTGTCTGTGTGTCTGTGGACAGAATAACTCAAAAACGAAAAGTACCAAAATTGGCATTTAAGTTTAATGTTTTTCATGTATGCGACACGAAGATTTTGAAGAAAATAGCCCCACGCTGAACTACAGTTTACATAGAAAAGTTTTCGGAAATTTTGATTTTCTTGAAAATGGCTCTAACGATTTTGATTAAAATGTCATATGTTTAAGATATTTTTATGGCAAATGAAATGTATATTTTGAATTTTCTGGCTATAGCCCCTGTAGTCGTATTTACTCTGGACGACTTTTGCATAACTAGTAAACCGTTAGAGATAGACCAAATCATACTGTACAAAAAATGTAGACCTTGCTAAAATACATAATTTATGTCTCAATAAATTTTCTTGTAAAGTGAACCATTTTAGAGGTATTCCTTGTTATGTCTGTGAGTTTCGGAAAACTTAAAACTTTCGTGAAATGGAACATCCTTGTTCATTTCTTTTATATGTTAAGTGTGCAAAGAGAACATCATTTCAAAGCTTTAAAAGATTTCACTATCGCACTAAGCCTATTCTGTTCTAATATTCCCCTTGTACCTACAAGGAAATAAGCAATAAGATAATTTGTACAAATGTTTATCTTAACACGAAGAAGATGTAGGAATAAGAGTTTGTAAGAATGGTTAGTACAAGAAAAAAGAAAGTCATGTGAGTGCAACGCATCAGATTTTTAAACATGAAGTCTGGATACGTAAGAAGTTAGCAGCTATTATTCAATAGTTATAATGTCCAGTTACAAGGTCTAGAAGCAGTTTAATTCTTCAACATCAACGCTCTGCAACTTGCTTCAAATAGAACACTGTTAGTCTCCATAAATTTATTAGTAAACTTAATTGATGTTGTTTATCCTTCACACCCGTCCACGCATACCCTGAGATAAATATTGCACAGTTCAAGACTAGAACAGCAGGCAGCAGATACATGGAAGGAGACTGAAGATAGCGTCGGAAGTGACCAACAGCTCACATCGACATCAAGGTCATATGCTTTCTTTATTACTATTATTATTACTACTACAACTACTGCTACAACAACTACAACTACAGCTACAGCTACAATACTACCACTATTAATATGATGATGATGATGATGATCATCATCATCATCATCATCATTATTATTATTATTATTATTATTATTATTATTATTATTATTATTATTATTATTATTATTATTATTATTATTATTATTATTATTATTATTATTATTATGATTATTATTATTATTATTATTATTATTATTATTATTATTATTATTATTATTATTATTATTATTATTATTATTATTATTATTATTATTATTATTATTATTATTATTATTATTATTATTATTATTATTATTATTATTATTATTATTATTATTATTATTATTATTATTATTATTATTATTATTATTATTATTATTATTATTTGTTATTTTATATAAAAGTGGAATTTTTTTCATTGAAAGATTCCTAAACTTTTACCCGTTTCTCCCATTGAAGAGCAAAGAGTTTCGTTGGGTGTATATTTGAACCTACTTTGGACACTTAGTCCCATTACCTTTTATTTCTCTACATTTTTAATAATAAAGTTAATGCTATTTATTTAACTGTAATATATGTACATGCTTAGGATTGAACATGACGTGCCAAGTGCGAGGCGTGATAAACAGTTACACTTTGCTGCCTTGTGTATGCGAATTGCCGCTCCCACACACCGACAATGTATTTTAAAAATGCAGCGACAGTTTTCACTCTCGCCTACATTGTTTTCACTTACTGGTCAGTTCTGCATGAAACGCTATGGCTATAAATTGTGTTTTTCTTCAGCAAGTGATTTAAAACGCACTCCATCCATAATGGTGAATAAAAAGTACATGCCAACCTTGTGCATATTCACGTGGAGGAATGAATGCAGCGGTTAGAGATGTTTATGGCTGTCATAGCAGAGAACAAATGCTCTGTTAAAGTGCCAAGTGATGCGCCAAATAGGGCATGTGTAAAATTTACTGTCATTTCTGGTTTATAACGCTGGACATTCAATACGTAACATACCACGCTGCTATGTGTGCGTCTGTCATGGCCAGTATTTTTCGTACCTCTTTTAGTTTTGAGCGGCACAGGGCGCGCGTGAATGACAACAAAATTAATAGTGTTGCTATGAGACCATACAGAACGTATGATAAAAGGAAAATGCATAAACACGAGTCTTCCAAATGTAACTGCATTAAGCAGAGTGGTTAACATCAGCAGTGTTTTATTATGAAACATCCTAGACTCGCTTAGCTTTTATATCTTGATATGATAAGATAAACGTATAAAAATTACTATGCAAGTCATCAAATAATTTATTCAAAATTAGTTTAGGGATTCTTGTTATGATTCATCATGATCTTCTTCTTCCTCCTCTTCTTCTATTGTGTGATAAGTTGCCTGGTTCGTCTTCACAGATTCTCCAGCCATCTCTTTCTAGATCTGTCTACATGTATTTTCCTTGTTAGAATGTATCTCCATACTTTTTTTGGCATTCTTTCTGCGCGTCCTCCAACTGTTACTCAATTTCTTCCAGTTTGCCGTCCATATTACAAATCTGCAAATCTTCTTTAATGTCTTAATTTATACAATCTAATTTTGTGCATATTTCAGCTCTCCTTACAATTCTCATTTCCCATTTTTAATTTATTGTTTCTTAATTAGGCTGATCGGTATAATAGAGCAATATCCCAGGGCCGCCAGCTATTAATTATGTTCTGAGTAACAAAATGTGTCGCACAGAGTAATATTAGTTTATACTCTGTAGGTATACAGACCTACCAGCTAGGGCCAGTTTACACGTACCAGGTGCTAAACGTACATAAAAACATTGGTAACTTTTCTTAATGTCTGGGTACTAATTTGTATATATGTTTTACACAATATCATTAAAAGTTAATAATCAATATTTTCAGACAGTTTTCGTGGGCGGTAATTTCCGCCAGACGCTTTAAAGTTCTAGTGAGTGAGTGAGTGATTAGAGTTTAAGGGCCCGTCGACAGCTAGGTCATTAGAGCCCCCTTTAAAGTTCTAAAAGCGAAAAACGTTCGTACGTTTCCTTACAGTCTGAGTCCTGATTGTTATATATGATGCTTAGGGAACTATTTCAGTACTAATTGTAAGTAGCCAGACAAATAGTATGGGCCAAACATCCCTCACACACATTGAAAATGTCGCCGTGAGAATGAGCACGCGAGTGATAATTAGAAGGCTCGTAACACTGACCCATTAACATTGTTTTTTATGGTCTAATGAAACTTTTCAATAAGAATCAAGCCATATTTTAATGATGTGTTATAAATTACAAATTACAGTATAGTAATGAAGTATACCTATGTCGCTTCTGTTTCTAGTTCTTCAACTCCTGCATAACTAAGTAATGCAATGGCCATACCATACATGGATAATTTTGCGACTGCTTGTTAAACTCTTCAAAGACACTCCAAGCATAATCCTTTTTGACATTTTGACTTTGCTATTATAGGCAGCATATACGATGTCCTCACAATAAGATTTGACTTGAAGAACACAGTTAGGATTTTCCTTGCATTTTCGACTGCTACTGGCTATCAGAATGGAACAAACTCCATTACTTCTTCTAGAAGTGATGCTTCTCATTCCTTTAAATTTTGTACTAATATATATATATATATTTTAATTAGCATCCTCCAGCATTGTGCCATATCGGACGGTGAATGAATGAAACGGGTGAAATGATGCTCAAATGAGCCCGAGGTCCATGGAGCTTTAAGTTACTCGACATTCGTCTTCTCAAGATAAGAGAAAACCTCGGAAAAAACCTTACCCGGATAACTTACCCTAAGCGAGATTCGAACTCGCGACCTCTTGAACGTGAGGCAGACACGCTAAACATCACACTACCGAGGTGGGCTTTTGTACTGATATATGTTGTGGTGACCGCCTCCGTAGCTCAGTGGTAGCACACCTGCCTCTAGCGTGGATGACCCGGGTTCGATCCCCGGTACCGACATGGGGATTCTTCCCCTGCTGTTAGGACTGGCACGGGATGCACTCAGCCTCATTAGGTCCCGGAGGGGTCAATTGAGGAGCTACTTGATGGAGAAGTGGCGACCCCAGGTCATGAAAGCCACATGACTGGCCGGAAGGGCTCGGGACGCTGACCAGCACTGCAGCCCACCAATGACGCCTGTAGTAGGCAGAGATGAGGGACGCAGCGGCCAAGCGGTAAGCCTTGACCCTTCATGGGTTGTTACTCTGGGGTTAAGTTTTTAGTTATATGTTGCGGCAATGTTTTCTTCTCGGTTTGCAAAGCGGATTTTCTCAATAATAAAGCAGCTTTGGCTGGCCGTCTTTATCCACTTATCAACACTTATCAAGTTTTTTGGAGCTAATCATTTTATTGTGTATAGCAAAAACTTTAATCCCTTTATTAAATGATTTTGTTATCTTAAGTTCTAAATTGTGTGGTGTGAAATTCCCTTTCACTTCCCCAGAGTTTATTCCTGTTTCTCTAATAACTCCATGTAATATCTATGGAGATAAGTCCAGAAAAAACACCGTCCTTTTATATTAGGTACATTTCTTAAAAAAAAGAAGCACATATTTCTTCAAAGGCTTCATGCCGACTTTTAGTGTCTTTTTTTATTTGAAGATGCCTTTTGATAAAAGTTCAATTGACAGGTATTGTGATAAACTTTTAAAACTGGGTAATTTTTCATTTTATTAATTGATTCCGTAAGGTTTTCATACTCTTGATCTACTTCAGAAAGAAAACCTTTTGTTGGATGAAAATAAAGGCAGTGTTTTTGACCGACGTTTTTTGATCTTTTGATCACAAAATATACAAGTAGCATTGTTTGAAGCAATACTTACATCACTTTCAGCGGAGGTATTATTCTCAGAAGGGGAAGTTATACATTATTTTCTTGTGCACTTAATGGGATCCGTTTGACTAATTCAGGTATAACATTTGGCTCAGGTATGATATTGTAGTCAGGTATAAGAGAAGTTGCTGGACCAAGAGGCTGTAAAATACATGATTGTGGCTCAGTGTACTCTGTATCTAACAGAGATCTTGATGAATACATTGTCGGTGGATTCTCTCTAATATTTGACGATTTTTCCTCTGTAGTAGCCTTTTCTGTTTTTGTAGATTTCGGCAAATAAAATTTTTTCATGAATCCTGTAAAGGATTTGTAACACTGTCTATTGACAACCGCTTTCAAATAAATCAACCGGCAAAACAACGTCCTTGAATTTTAGCTTATGTTCCTTCCTATGTTTTAAAACTCTTCAACAATTTCCGTAAATATCGTTAAATGCAAGTCGGAATTATTACAATAACTCTGCCACGATATTTTTTTAAACACTGCAAATATAATGATATAACTGTACATGTTGTCACCGTTGCGCTCAACGAACTCGTTACGACCGAATACTACATACTATTGTAGACCGAAAGAGGGAGAAATGGACACGCATCTCGCTCTGATCTCTCACTCTTACTCACGGCGACATTTTAAATGCATCTGAGGGATGCTTGGCCCATACTATTTGTCTGGCTACTTACAATTAGTACTTGAATAGTTCGCTAAGTATCACATATAAAAATCAAGACTCAGGCTGTAAGGAAACTTAAACTTTTTTCGCTTTTAGGACTACAAAGCGTGTGGCGAAAATTGCCGCCGACGAAAACTGCCTGGCAATATTGTTTATTAAGTTTTAATGATATTGTGTAAAACATATATGCAAATTAGCGCTCAGACAAGAAAAGTTACCAATATTTTTAGGTACGTTTAGCCCCTAGTACGTGTGAATTGGTCGCCGGCCCAAGCTAGCAGGTCTGTATATCTACAGAGTATATAATAATACTACTCTTTACGACACATTTTATTAGCTAGAAAATAAATAATGTCTGGAGGCCCTGGGATGTTGCTCTACAATGGAGCCATGGCATAAGCAAAGTATATTAAATGTTCCATAAATTTTTAATTATGTTATATTTTATTTTCTTTATCATTAATTTCTGTTAAGGGTAACTCAATTTACAAAATAATTGAAATGTCGGAGACGTTCTATTATTGAAGTGTCATTAGTTTAGTTTATTCGATGTATTAAGGAATACAGCTTATAATGTCATTTTAAATAATTTTGTGAGCATTTATATATGAGCTGTACATTTCTTTCCGTAATTCAAACCAGAAACAACTTTTGCTCTACATTTCACGAGTATTCTATTTTGATAAATCAGATGTATATTGAATTAATAAGTATTTTGTATATTCCATATCAGGGTTTTAGAAGAAAGAAACCACGATTTTAAGACATCAAAAGTTCTGCTTCGCAGATTTAAATTCCACAATTTAATTAATACTTTCAGGAGCAGTTATGAATGTTAAGTCTTTACCTGTTTGATACTGTATGGGTATTTACTGCTGACAAAGATGTATACTGGTAATAATAATAATAATAATAATAATAATAATAATAATAATAATAATAATAATAATAATAATAATAATAATAATAATAATAATAATAATAATAATAATAATAATAATAATAATAATAATAATAATAATAGTAATAATACCTAATAATAATAATAATAATAATAATAATAATAATAATAATAATAATAATAATAATAATAATAATAATAATAATAATAATAATAATAATAATAATAATAATAATAATAATAATAATAAACAATAATAATAATAATAATAATAATAATAATAATAATAATAATAAACAATAATAATAATAATAATAATAATAATAATAATAATAATAATAATAATAATAATAATAATAATAATAATAATAATAATAATAATAATAATAATAATAATAATAATAATAATAATAATAATAATAATAATAATAATAATAATAATAATAATAATAATAATAATAATAATAATAATCAATAATAATCAATAATAATAATTAGCTAGAAAATAAATAATGTCTGGAGGCCCTGGGATGTTGCTCTACAATGGAGCCATGGCATAAGCAAAGTATATTAAATGTTCCATAAATTTTTAATTATGTTATATTTTATTTTCTTTATCATTAATTTCTGTTAAGGGTAACTCAATTTACAAAATAATTGAAATGTCGGAGACGTTCTATTATTGAAGTGTCATTAGTTTAGTTTATTCGATGTATTAAGGAATACAGCTTATAATGTCATTTTAAATAATTTTGTGAGCATTTATATATGAGCTGTACATTTCTTTCCGTAATTCAAACCAGAAACAACTTTTGCTCTACATTTCACGAGTATTCTATTTTGATAAATCAGATGTATATTGAATTAATAAGTATTTTGTATATTCCATATCAGGGTTTTAGAAGAAAGAAACCACGATTTTAAGACATCAAAAGTTCTGCTTCGCAGATTTAAATTCCACAATTTAATTAATACTTTCAGGAGCAGTTATGAATGTTAAGTCTTTACCTGTTTGATACTGTATGGGTATTTACTGCTGACAAAGATGTATACTGGTAATACTAATAATAATAATAATAATAATAATAATAATAATAATAATAATAATAATAATAATAATAATAATAATAATAATAATAATAATAATAATAATAATAATAATAATAATAATAATAATAATAATAATAATAATAATAATAATAATAATAATAATAATAATAATAATAATAATAATAATAATAATAATAATAATAATAATAATAATAATAATAATAATAATAATAATAATAATAATAATAATAATAATAATAATAATAATAATAATAATAATAATAATAATAATAATAATAATAATAATAATAATTATAATACCTAATAATAATAATACCTAATAATAATAATAATAATAATAATAATAATAATAATAATAATAATAATAATAATAATAATAATAATAATAATAATAATAATAATAATAATAATAATAATAATAATAATAAACAATAATAATAATAATAATAATAATAATAATAATAATAATAATAATAATAATAATAATAATAATAATAATAATAATAATAATAATAATAATAATAATAATAATAATAATAATCAATAATAATCAATAATAATAATAATAATAATAATAATAATAATAATAATAATAATAATAATAATAATAATAATAATAATAATAATAATAATAATAATAATAATAATAATAATAATAATAATAATAATAATAATAATAATAATAATAATAATAATAACAACAACAACCACAACTTACCCAACTTCGGGTAAATACCGAAACCCTAGCCATTACACCGAGGCTCGCCTCCCTCGCGTCATAACAGTTTCTTCTTTCCTCTTTTACTTTCGGTTTGTTTTGTTCGTTTATTCACACTGTTCTCTTTCAGTGCTTTTTCCTTAGATGTTGACAATAATTTTTTCATATGATCAGCAGGGCTACAAAGTTACTGCTACCAGCCAAAGCCTAAACTAATTAGGGAACATCGTACACAGGGAACCTCTGCTACTTTATATAATAAAGGAAGCATATTGTTACATTAGTATTTGATTCCATATTTTAAATGTTATTTGAACGTGGAAAAATTAAATAGCTGATGTTTCTCACGCGCATGCATGCTTACATGTACACATACCTACCTCGTATACGTATGTAATACATAGGTCCATATACACGACCTGCAAGGACTCGAACAAAAGGTACTTGGCAGCACTGTATGTCATTGCGTGCGTCATCCTGTGTAAAGTAACTGGATCATTTTTAGGTATCTCACTTTTGGAAAAAGAGAAACAAGGAAATGACCTTGCGAATCTACACGACATCTATTTATACAGTCGTGAAACTTTCTAAGGGTTTTGCTCTCTGCCACTTTCAAGTTTTGTGAATCTCTATTGTTTAGATAGCAGTGAGGTTGACGCCGATAAGGAGTTTGGGCCAGAACCGGCTTTTGAGTGTAAAGGATTAAAGTACGAGATCAAGGTTTGACTTTGTGTAACTAAACCTAATCCCCTAGCGCAACAACCCATGAAGGACCAAGGCTTGCCACCCAGCCGCTGCATCCCCCACCTCTGCCCACTACAGGCGTTATTGGTGGGGTACAGTACTGGGGGGTGGGACGTGGTCAGCGCCCCGAGTCCTCACGGCCAGTTATATGGTCTTCTCGACCTGGGGCCGCTACTTCTCCATCAAGTAGCTCCTCAATTGGTCCCCCCAGAGGTGACCAGACCTCCCAGAGGGAATAAAATCCCCATGCTGGTACCGCGGCTCAAACCCGGGTCCTCCGCGCCAGAGGCAAGCGCGCTACCAATTATGCTACGGAGGCGGTCGACTTTCTGTGACTGTATCGTAAAAATGCAGCAATTTTCATATGTGCTTAACATGATTAACACACTTCATTTTATTGCAGGACAATGACTTTTATTCCGAAAAGGATTTTGTATAAATAAGTGCTTACACTAAACAATTAGAAAAAAATCTGATGTGTTGCACTCACATGACTTTCTCTAATCTTGTACTAACCATTCTTACAAACTCTTATTCCTATATCTTCTTCGTGTTAGTCAAGATAAACATTTGTACATAATTATCTTATTGCTTATTTCCTTCTAGGTGCAAGGGGAACATCACAATACAGTAGGCTTTGTGGGATAGTCAAATGTTTTAAAGCTTTGAAATTCCATTCTCTTTGCACACTGAACATACAAAAAATTAACTACGGTGTTCCATTTCACGAAAGTTTTTTTTCCGAAACTCACACACATAACAACGTATACCTCCGAAATGGTTCAACCTACAAGAAAATTTATCTGGACATAAATTGTGTATTTTAGCAAGATTTAAATTTTTTGTATAGTATGACTTGGTCTAGCTCTAACGGTTTACCAGTAATGCAAAAGTCGTCCAGAGTAAATGCGGCTACAGGAGCAATAGCTAGAAAATTCAAAATATATATTTCATTTGATAAAAATATCTCAAACATATGGCATTTTAATAAAAATCGTTAGAGCCATTTTCAAGAAAATCAAAATTTTTTAAACATTTTCCATCTAAAGGGTAGTTTAGGGTGGGGCTATTTTCTTCAAAATCTTCGTGTTGCATCCTTGAAAGACTTAAATACCAACTTTGGTTTTTAACCAGCTTTTCGGTTTTGAGTTATGCTGTCCACAGACACACACACAGACACACACACAGACACACACACACACACACGGACCTTTTTCTAAAAATGCTTTTTTTTGGGTTCAGGGAGCCTCAAAACATATATTTCCGGTGAAATCTCGACATCGAATTTTTGGGTGGCATACAATACTTCCCCTACTTACCAGTAGAGAGAGTAAAAGTACTACTCTTCTATAAAATTGCTAGCTAGTAATAGACGACTGGGTAAATATTGTGTTTAGAGCTCTTCATTGAAGACACTAGGATTGATCTTGCTATTAGTCAAAAGTACCGAACTCGAGGAAGTAGAAATAAATAAAGCTGCCGAAGAACAAGACTAGATTCGTTTTAAGGCATTTCGTTGTTTTGCTTTTTGTAAGGGACGCAGTTGTCCTGCTTCAACTGATACAAAGCGCAACGTAAACACAAGACAAAATGTGTCATTCGGAAAGTCCAAATAGTTACTTTATCTTCTCACACACATGCAGCTATACATCCTACTAACCGGTGGAGTAAACATTGCATTTAATACAAAAACTCGATGTTGCTACTTCGCACAAAATACATATTTAAATGATTAAATAATTAAAAATGAGTGTTTTTAAGACCTGTAAATTAAATAACGAAAGATTATAAGCCCTGAAATCAGAATTCAATCTCACAACTGAAAGAAAAAGAAGAAAAATCCCGCTCACTTCATTCACATGAAGAAAGTGGATGCTTTTTTTTTCCCAAAACTATCCTAACACTTTTTGTTCAAAATAGAATTTGTTCTGAAACAAAAAATACCCAGCTAGAATTTTTTGTAAATTTAAGTTCCTTCACTCTCGCTACGTTTTATATAACTTCGTACATTAACCCTAGCATTACCAAACCTTATTCCATAACTGACATTACCAGGGGGGGGGGGGTACTTTGTGACCACCACTAGTAACAAAATGTCTCACCAATTTAAAAAAATATATATTTTGAAATTTTTATCATATCTTCTCATGTTTATAAAGGTAATATATAACATTGTTTAACTATTCCTTTTTTACTTTTTTACAGGAATCAAATTAGATGTTATGCCAATCCTTATTACTACCAACGGAGGTAATGCTGGTAACCAAATATCTCAGCAATTTTAAAACAAATTTATTTTAAAATTGGATGTTACACCTTGCCATGTATGAAAGGTAATATTTAACATTGTTTAACTATTTTTTTTTTACTTTTTTACAGAAATCACATTATACGACGGGGCAGTACTTTATGACCACCTTGACATTTGATTATTTTTCAAGACCAACAATGAAAAATTGTAAACAAGTAGGCAATTCAGCCTAAGAAACAGTAATTGACAAGAACTATTAACTGAACAAAATTAAAAGACAGGATTTAAAAAAATTACAGATGGTAGGCATAAAGTAATGCGAGGGCTAACAGATAACGAAACGTTATCTAAATAAAAATGTTTACGGCTTATATTCAGCATTAATTATTTGAAAAATATTCTTATTGCTTGTTTAAGCTTTCTTACAATAAAGATTATTTTTCTGTGCTGTGTACAATTGTTGCCTTGCTTTCGTTTCACTTGTTTTGATTAAAACTTTTTAATACGAATTTTTCAGTTATGTTAAAAATCAATGTTTCTTTTTCGCTTCTTGAGCGACTGAAACCTATATCGTTTTTTTTTTCTTTTTTTTTTTTCTTTTTTTTTTTTTTTCCAACTTTCTTCTTTATTAACCTAAAAATATTATGAAAGCAAAATAGAACTCAAACAAAAAGTGTTTAAAATAACGATATCTATCGCATCTTGTATATGTAGCCGTGTATCACGTGGCGTTATTTCGCATACACTGGATCAAATATTTTATGCCTTCTGCAGTTTTTATTTCTCTGTTTTTTTTTTATATTTTCTTTTTTTTTTTTATTTATTTTTTTTTCTTTTTTTTTCAAGAAAATCAAAATTAGATAAAATTAGATAAAGATAAACTTAAATATCAACTTTGGTTTTTTTTTTATCTTTTTTTTATTTTATTTTATTTTTTTTTAATTTTTTTTTTTTTTTTTTTTTTTTTTTTTTTTTTTGATATGTATATATTATTTTGATTATAGTTGCATTGTCGTATTTAAAGTGCAAGGCGTGTTATGTACGGCTGCATTGATTTGCTAAGACCAGAAGTTATCAGTTGCCAGCGTGCCTGTCTCAGAAAACTGACCCAATCCTTCCTCTGCGCCACTGGGCCATTATTCTGTTTAAGGATCCAGTACATTGTTCCCATTACCAGCCAAACTACACAGCGTTGGAGTGCAGTATTCTGAAAATGAAATTCCAAACGCTGGAGCTTCTCAAGGCATGGTGGAGCTTGCGGTGGGCACCATTTGGCGACGTAGGTCCTGAGCTCTACCCAGATGACTTCAACCTGCTTACAGGAAGCAATCCGGTGGTCCAGTGTGTCGACGGCGGCACAAGATGGACATTGGTTTGACTGTGCCCTTCCATGTCGCCAGAGTTTATCCGCTGTCGGTATAGTCTCATTTAATACTTCATAGGTGGTTTCCTGCCAATCACTGGGCACATGTTTACAAAATAAATTCTGCCAGATCACTTTCCACTCCCTGGTATATTTCTCTGTCACTCTGGGCACCAGATGAACTGTCGTGAGCATACGGTAGTGGTTCCGGGTGCATTCGAAGGCCGTAATGTCATCGTTGTTGTCCAGAATTCGTTTTAGGTGAAGGACAGTGGGTTTAAATTCGTTGAGTGCCACCTGAGGGTTATGCAGCTGTTCCTTCCAGAAATTTTGGTCAATGGATGAGCCAGATCCGCGCAATGATTGTGTGGCGGTTTTCCCCAATAAGGCCATGCATTTCTTGGCAATGTCCACTAAGCCGCAACCACCTTTGGACGGAGGCAAACGTAGTTGAGGCCGGCTCACCTTATATGCTTTTCCAGTCCACAAAAAGTAACCAAGGAGTTGTTCCAATTTCTGTGCGTCACGTTTTGCAATCGGCAGAATCTGTGCCACATACCAAATTTTGCTTAGACCATAAGTATGCAGGTACCAGATGCGTTGTAGCAAATTCAGGTTCCGGATCCTCTCCATGGATAAGGAATGGCGTAAACTATTAATTTTTTCCCTCCAGTTAACTGCAATCGTATCTTCTATATTTGCCATAAAGCATATTCCAAGTATCCTTGTAGTAGTCACACATTGCATCCCCAAGGTCTGTGGCGGTTCCGGCCAATTTCCTAATATTAGGATCTCCGATTTCTCAGCATTTAACACTGCACCGGACATCGTTGTGTACTGCTCCAATCCCTGTTGCATGGTCGTCATGTCTTCATTATCTGCAGCCACCACAGTCACATCATCAGCATAGGCTGTAAGTGTGAACCGTTCATTGTATACACTGACTCCTCGCATGGTTTGTTGCAACCTCTGGAGTAAAGGATTCAATGCCAATGAAAACAATCCCATTGACAGCGGGCAGCCTTGACGTACTGATCGTTTTATTCGTACCGGCCTGGAAAACCATCCGTTCCATAAGACTCGAGACTGTGCCGTGCCGTAGAGTCCCTGAATAAGGTTGATTACCGGCACTGGAAATTTCGCAGCCGTTAAGCAGTTCCACAGATACGAATGGCGCACTCTATCAAAAGCCTGTTGAAAGTCGAGATTGATCAAAGCCACCGCTTTATTTTCTCTGCGTAGATGGATCAGCGTGTCACGCAGTTCCGCCAATGTGTCAATAATGTTCTTTTTCGATATTGCCGCTTGGTTACAATGCATGATTTCTGCATATGCTCCTTTTAATCGGTTAGCCAGAACTTTCGCAAATAACTTATAATCGGCGTTTAGCAGCGTTATTGGACGATAGTCCTTCATGGTGGCGGTTTTCTGTTTCTTCGGCACCAGGGTGATCACACCATCCGCGAAGGTTTCGGGAAACACTGCTGTATCCCACAGTTCCGTATATACTTCTATCACTTCGTTCTTGATTATTGGCCAGAACTTTCTATAGAATTCATAGGTGAGCCCATCAGGACCTGGTGATGTGTGTCGACTGGCTTGTTCAATGGCGACCAACACCTCCCGCTCCGTGATAGGGCTGGTAAGTATTTTTGCGGATTCCTGGGTGATGCCGGTGTCAAACAGTTCATGTTCCACACGCCTATAAGGGGTGTCTGCTTCTGGCGCTTCTTGAAATAAAGCCTGAAAGTGATCCGCTATAAGCTGGAGCTGGGCGCGCGTTCCAACATGGGCAGTTCCAGTGTGCGCGTCCCGTATTGTTTGAGGATATCTTCCATGTCCCTTCTGCCGCTCCTTTGCGAAATAATAAAATGAGTTCTGTTCCGCTTCATGCATGGATTTCACTTTGGCTCGAACTTTATGTCCTTCCAACTGGTGTAAGTGTTTTAATTTGATGATTTCTTTTACTTTTTTTATCTCCGTCTGCACCTCATAGCCCTCCCTTTGCTTCAGATGCAGCCCCCACAGCGCCTCATTGTAAAAATGTAGTAGCTGCTTCTTGGCCTGTGCCCTCACAATACCCATGGATTTAAATAGGGAGCGAATCGCTGGTTTTGCCGTGTTCACCCACCAAAAACTCTTCCGAGTTGAACTTCTAAAGGCCGACTGTAACTGAAGCCATTTGATTTGAAATTGTTCCCTTATGTCTGTGTCCTCCAGCATAGAATTATTGAGTTTCCAGTAGCCACGGCCGGCCGTCTCAAGCCTTATTTCATTTATTTGCAATTGACATAGCACTGCATGATGGTCACTAAAAACCACCGGAATGACCCAAATTCGATGGACATTTGGAGCCATTCCGGGAGATAGATACTGTCGGTCGATGCGTGAGGCAGAAGTGTTGCGGATGAAAGTGAATTCCACTTCGTTCCCATGCTTGATCTCCCATGCGTCAAGCAGTTGCAGCTGTGACACTAGGTGTTGTAGCATGATGCTAAAATTCGTAGCATCTTTTTGGTCCTTCGCCTGCAACGTGCAATTGAAGTCGCCTGCTAGCAGAAGTTCCTTGCCTTGTCGCAAATGCGGGGTTACATCGGTTTGGAAGAAACGCTCTCTCGCTTGTCTATTCTGTGACCCAGCTGGAGCATATATGTTAACCAGGACGGTCTCTTCCAAAGTAGCGGAGAGGACCCGTCCGTCGGGATCCATCTGAAAATTCTGCAGGGGAAGTCCCTTCCTGTACACTATTGCCGTTCCTCTGCCGTTCAAACCTAGGTTAACTTTATAGTCGTAATTGTAAAGAGCATCCAAGTTGTAAGTATTTACTTCTTGGAGAAAGCATATGTCAATGTTGTTCACCTGGAGGAAACTATTGAGCAGTTTTTGGGTTACTAGATTTCTGCACCCATTCACATTCACTGTTGCCACCGTTCGTAGATAGATCATTATGAAAGCGACTGTCGCAAAGATAGTGTAACTCGGGCGTCTACGTCCTTGGCCTCGTGCATTGCTGCTAGTGTGCTACTGTTCGGTCTCTGGATGTCTAGCTGTGGTTATCTGTGCCGGAGGGTTTCCCTTAAGCCTTGGGTCACATAAGGACACCTGGGGCTTCCGTGTCACCTGAAGTAGGATCGGCGACTCCGCTTCTGTGGCCCTCGCATCAGGTTGAGAGGGATGAGATCCACCAGCCATCTCTGCACGCCGATAAATTGCGACTGCTTCAGCTGACCGTGGTTGGTCCTCTTGGGATCTGTGTGGCCGTTCGAGTACTTGCGGTCGAGAAACACTCGCAGATGGTCGTGCCGCTACGGTGGTGCCGGGTGTGTCCTCCCGGTCATGGGAGTCAGCTCCTATCTCCACCGCTGGGCACCTCACACTTTGTTGTAACTGTGCTGCTTCGTAATCACTCTGGGGGTTGTTTCCCGCGTCCCTCCTTGCAGGTAGAACCTCACAGGTGTTCCTGTCACCTCCCTCCTCCAGGATACTGCTGCCAATCAATGCTGAGGCAGGCTCTTGCGTCAGTACTCCAGCCGTATCTGCTGTGTCTGTGGACGGGACTTGCAATAGACGTGCCTCCTCATGGGCTTCTTCCACAACTTCCTCCAGCTCCATTTGGTTATTCCAGGATGGTTCTTCCTTCTGGGCTTTGCTTGTCTTCGCCCGCTTGGCCCGTTTCTTCTCGGTCGGGCGTTTCTCTTCTGCTGCAGCTGTCTCCGTTACAAGTGGACCCACCTCGGGTGGTATTATCTCCTCCGGATTGGCCAGATGTACTCGTTTCCCTGTGGTATCTCGAACTATGGAGGCATACTCCCTTTGCGGTGCAGACCTTGCTGCTTCCTGTTGACTGTCATTCACCAGGGACGTTTGCCTGTTTTCATCCGTAGGATGCGCTCCCTCACTCTGCGTGTCCACTACCACCTTCGTCGGTTCTGTTTCGTTTCTCCGTCCAGTCGCCACTGGGCGTGTTGCGGTCGGACGGTGGGGGCAAAATTCCTTTAGATGTGCCGTGCTACTGCAGACGTAGCAGGATCTGGGTTGGCCGGCGTAGGACACCGATAATCTGTAGCTACCAATGATGATAAAACTAGGGATGTTCGTCTTCAGTTGCATCTTTACCGCTCGTACCCCATTAAACACCGGGACGCGATATTGTCGGCTCCATTGTTCCTTCCGGACGTCATATACCGTTCCGTAACGCTGCAACGCTGCTTTTAAGACCTCTGCCGGGAGCTCTGGGGGTACATCAAACACTCGGACATTGACAGCATTACCGGTCACGTGTTCGATAAGCACTTTAGTCATCTCACCATTCATATATGTGAAAGGTGTTTCCGCCGAGAAGGTATTGAGGGTTTTCTCCAGCAAGAGTGCTGATATTAATTTAACATAAATTGCCCGTTCACTTGCAATTAACTGTATTGTATCCACTTGTTCCGCATTTAACCGTAATGTATCTGCTATGAAATCATGCACTTCATATGCCGACGGTCGCGTTGCACTTAAAGCAAACTTGATCCTGAGGGTATTTTTCCTCGCGTACATTTCCATTTCTTTTCACTGTTAAATTTAGCTGAAATACTCACTTTAAATTCCTACACTTGGTGATCGATAATATCACTCACAGTGTGGTATATGTCTTTCTTGCGCTCACTCACTATCAGGCCACACACGCAGTAGACAAAACAACCGGTTCTCCTGGTACGTCCGCTCTGTCCCAGCGCACTGGCTTGACTGCAACGTTGATAAATAATGAGCAAGGCAAAGCAATCTTCATCTATATCTACATCAGGGCCTCATCTACCTAAAAGAATTAACAACTAAACAAATTTGACAACGAAAATATGGTATATGAATCCTTGTTATTTGTGATTTTCTTCTCTGTATAAAATAATTTTCTTGGAGAACGAGCAACAGTAAACATATCCACATCTCAATGAAGTAACAAATAAATAAGGCAGCTGATAAACGAAGCACCTCCTTCTTGTTGATCATGTTACTATACTATAGACAGAGATGACTACCGTTTAAAGCCATGACGTCAGCAGAGTAATCGGTTCTGTTAGTACAACAGTGTATTATCTTCGCTTATAAGAGATATCTTACAATATATTCCTAAATTTCTGCTGTATTTCACGTGCATCGGAATGCAATTGGTTAGCAAATCGTTATGAATTTGAATTTTGAATTTGGGGTAATAACTACGGTGACCATATGTATATACCTACGTGTGTAGTATTGGAGGGGGGACACCTCGACCCACCGCGAGCCCGACATGGATCTATTGCCAGGGGGAACGGATAAGGCAAAGTGAGACTGTATGCTTGTCATAGAACTGAGCCAGTTAAGCCCAGAGAGCACAGAAGTTCCTAACAGTTACAGGTATTGACACCTGGCGCACAACCGAAGTGTTTCCTCTACTCAGGGAGAGGGCGACGAGGCGAACCTTGCGGTCCAGTTAGCAACTTCCAGAAGGGGGCAGGGAAGGAGAGTTTTCAGAACGCAGGCATGTGTGCCATCTGTCGGCATCCACCGAAATGTACCGCGCTACCCACCAAAGCTGAAAGATAACAACGAAGGGAAATGAGAAATGAAGAGAAAGGAATTCGTGGAGCAGAGAATTCACACCAGCATTCACCTAGTGACAAGGGGAAACCACGGAAGAACCGAAGTCAGAGTGGTTGGTTGACGGGGATCGTACCTGGGACCTCCCAAGTGCGAGTCGCACACGTTGCCATGGCGCCACCTCGCTCGGTGCGGTGACCATACATCCAACTCTTCGAACTCCTAGATCTGAAATTGAGATTAAACACGTGTACAATAATATATGTGTATGTATGTGTGTGTGTGTGTGTGTGTGTGTGTGAGAGAGAGAGAGAGAGAGAGAGAGAGAGAGATCATAGGCGTTCGTTCTTTGCATATTTTGAGATTGATAGTGTTCTATTGATGCACTCAAACAAGTAGTACTGTGAAAAGTGTTTGCTACAGAGGACACAAGCACATTTACTGTCGGCTTAGTGGAAAACTTTTCTGCTGCAGATGCCCTCCTGGAAGCCATGGATAGGTCCTCGGGTGTAGAGATGGAGTTCAAAGCCGGCTGCCTTCCATTCCTGTACAGTTGCAGCTAGGGTGCGGTAGAAGGCGGGGTCGATTTCTGGTGCTTTCTGTTGTGGTTCTTCCAGAGAATTTTTACTGCCTTGGGTTGGTATGTTGATTGCAGAGCTTCTATGAGTGTTTTTATATCTGAGAGCTGGTATACCAGTCAACTTGCTGCATATTTTGATACTCCAGGTGTGCGTTTTAGGTATCTGGTCTTCTGTCCAGGGTTTTGATGTTTTTGCAGGTTAGGTGCGGCCATACTATTTCAGTAGCATAAGATGCCACTGGGACAATTTTAAGGTCGAACAGGAACGGGTGTATTGCTGCTTCTAGTGATGTCTTCTGATATTCATTGTCACTTTCATTGGGGGGATTGTTCGGTCCTTCAAATGTCTGGTAAATGTGAATCTAGTGGCCTGTAGAGTTATCCCTGGGCATTTGTGTGATTTCACTGCTTCCAGGGTGCAGTTTCCAAACATTAAAACATCCTTTATGGAGATTTTAACTTCCTTTGGAGAATTTCATTACCTTAGCGTTTCCTAGATCTAGTTTCAGCTCATTTTCTCTCGACCACCTCTCTAGGTTATTGATAACCTGTTGCATCGATGTCATGTGGTTGCTTAGCACCACCAAGTCATCTGCGTACAGTAACAGTTGAACGTCTTCGTTTTAACCTTTTGAACGACATCGTTTGTCAGTATATTAAACAGTGTTGGGCTCAGGGAGTCGCCTTGTAAGACCCCGTTTGTTTGCAATATGTCCCTTGACTCTAGATTTACGTCGCTTAACCCTACTATAATTTCTTTCGGGATGATTGTTATGGGTCGCCTGCGTAGCGCAGTGGTAGCATGCCTGCCTCGGGCGTGGAGAATTCAGGTTCAACCCCCGGTACCGGCATGGGGATTTTTCCCGCTGGGAGGTCTGGCACGGGATGCACTCAGCCTCGTTTGGTCCCGGAGGGGCAAATTGAGGAACTACTTGATGGAGAAGTAGCGACCCCAGATCGTGAAGGCCTCATAACTGGTGGAGAGGGCTCGGGGCGCTGGTTACGTCCCACCCTCCAGTGCTGCACCCCACTCATGACGCATGTAGTGGGAAGAGGTGGGGACGCAGCGGCCGGGTGTTAAACCTTGGCCCTTCATGGGTTGTTGTGCAAGGGGTTTATAATTGTTATGAGTTGGAGCTTTTTGGTAGTCCACGAAGGCCGCATAGGTGTGCCCTCTGGGTTGTTTTATTCTTTCCCCTGCATATTCTAGTACTTTGTGTACTACCTGCGTCGTTGACCTTCCTGGGATGAATCCATGCTGCTCTTTCGGCACGACATCCATTAGCCGCCCGAACACTCCTTCCCGTATTAGTTGGATAGTGCCTTGAAGGCCACACATTCTAACGTAATCCCTCTATACGAGCCGGGCGCATCATGGGGTCCTCTTCCTTTGTATATCATTCTGCTAATTTCCTTCAGACGTTCGATATGTTTTGGAGCTCTATGCATTTGTTGTGCCGGGCCGTCCATATTCAAATTGTGTATGGAAGAGAGGCCTTTATGAGTTCATTTGAGATGTGTGGTCCTCTTGCTTTGCGAAGTTTGCTTCCTTCCATTACCAACCGGACCTCTGCTTCTTTTACGGTGTGTGGTGTTTCCTTTTCCGTGTGGTTTCTTGTTTCTTCATGTTATTGAATAGCAGCTTGTTGCAGCAGTTCTGTAAAGTGGGTTTCCCAAGCTTCCAGTGGAATATGTGGCATCGCCCTGTTGCAGCTTGGTTCTACGGCTGTTCTAGTGCTCATTTATATTTCGCATCTCTCAGTAGTCGTACTTCTTCCTTGAGTGCATCGTCCTTCTTCTTTGTTCGAAGCACCTTAGTGTATGTCATTCTCACCTGATTATACATTTTTATTTTCCTTTGCCTGGTTGATTTCTCGTGTATAGTCTATTTAGAACTTTGTTCCTCCCTTAGTAGCATTGCGAGTCAAACCACGCCTTTCTTCTTCTAGCAGTGGGCTGGCTCGGAGCTTTACGAGTCACACCACGATTTGCCTCTTCTGGCAGCAGGCTGCCTCGGAGCTTTGCGAGTCAAACCTCGGCTGGCTTCTTCTGGCAGTAGGCTGCCTCGGAGCTTTTTGAGTCAGACCACGGCTGACTTATTCTTGCAGTAGGCTGGTTCGTAGCTGCCACCAGTAACCATTCTTGTAGCACGCTTGCGGTGGTATCTAGCTGTCCTGCTTCTATGTAGTTCATTACTTGTCCCTGATCGAGCGTTCTCTCGAGGGATTCTATGTCTAACGCTCTTGGAATCCATCGGGTTGCCTCCCGAAATTCTTCCCCTGTGTTCTTTTGTAGGTGAATGGTAGCCCTTACTGGAATGGGTGGTGTCCCAGGAGTTTTTCTCTAATACTGCATGTCCCTTTAACTCGTTTTTCCCTACGGTGGAAGAACAAGTTAATTCATAGATCTGACCGGGTGTACGGAAAAATGAATGAAAATCCACAATTTCATTCTGCTTTAATTGTTCATCTATTTTATACATGAAGGAATCACTTACAGACTCAAAATTACGGATACAGTCACTTTAAAAATTGGCATGGATTACTATATTATCAGGTCTATAGACTATAGACTCCTGGCACACTGTGCTAAGCTAGAACTCATAACTGAAGAAAGCCTAGCCTAGGACAATTATGCTGTTTTCAAGGACTTGAACAAGCAAGACATAACTGTTCCAAACTTTAAGAAAATTAGTGGATTCTTTGTTATTTCCCTGAACCAATGGCTGCTTAGAAAGGGTATTTCCAAACGTCAATAATCTATGGGACCAGAGAAATCATCAATGACAATAATTGGATAAGCTAATCCTATTGTGTATAAATATATGAAAAAATAAGGAATAACAAAGGGCCGATAAAGAAGTTGTCTTTGTCAAAGAAGTGTGATTGGCTCACAGTGTCAATATCTTCACCACATCAACTTTAAATTTAGAGTAGAATGGAATGGTAACCTTCTATAAACCTTAATTTTTCAGTAAATCAATACCTTTTATACAAACTTGTTGTGGTGTTAGTATTCTCAATTTTTTAATACTATAAAGCCTAATCGTACTAATGTTTCCAGTTTATGATTTTTATGCAACAGAACGCGTTTTTTTAATTTATAAGTGGTACTGAAAATGCCAATTATTATTTATTATTGTACATAATTGTTATGATTACTATTATTATAATTATTATAATTATTATTATTATTATTATTATTATTATTATTATTATTATTATTATTATTATTATTATTATTATTATTATTATTATTATTATTATTATTATTATTATCATTATTATTATTATTATTATTATTATTATTATTATTATTATTATTATTATTATTATTATTATTATTATTATTATTATTATTATTATTATTATTATTATTATTATTATTATTATTATTATTATTATTATTATTATTATTATTATTATTATTATTATTATTATTATTATTATTATTATTATTATTATTATTATTATTATTATTATTATTATTATTATTATTATTATTATTATTATTATTATTATTATTATTATGATTATTATGATTATTATGATTATTATGATTATTATGATTATTATGATTATTATTATTATTATTATTATTATTATTATTATTATTATTATTATTATTATTATTATTATTATTATTATTATTATTATTATTATTATTATTATTATTATTATTATTGTTGTTGTTATTATTGTTGTTATTATTGTTGTTGTTATTATTATTATTATTATTATTATTATTATTATTATTATTATTATTATTATTATTATTATTATTATTATTATTATTATTATTATTATTATTATTATTATTATTATTATTATTATTGTTATTGTTATTGTTATTGTTATTGTTATTGTTATTGTTATTGTTATTGTTATTGTTATTGTTATTGTTATTGTTATTGTTATTGTTATTGTTATTGTTATTGTTATTGTTATTGTTATTGTTATTGTTATTGTTATTGTTATTGTTATTGTTATTATTATTATCATTATCATTATCATTATCATTATCATTATCATTATCATTATCATTATCATTATCATTATCATTATCATTATCATTATCATTATCATTATCATTATCATTATCATTATCATTATCATTATCATTATCATTATCATTATCATTATCATTATCATTATCATTATCATTATCATTATCATTATCATTATCATTATCATTATCATTATCATTATCATTATCATTATCATTATCATTATCATTATCATTATCATTATCATTATTTATTATTTATTATTTATTATTATTATTATTATTATTATTATTATTATTATTATTATTATTATTATTATTATTATTATTATTATTATTATTATTATTATTATTATTATTATTATTATTATTATTATTATTTTATTATTATTATTATTATTATTATTATTATTATTATTATTATTATTATTATTATTATTATTATTATTATTATTATTATTATTATTATTATTATTATTATTATTATTATTATTATTATTATTATTATTATTATTATTATTATTATTATTATTATTATTATTATTATTATTATTATTATTATTATTATTATTATTATTATTATTATTATTATTATTATTATTATTATTATTATTATTATTATTATTATTATTATTATTATTGTGGCTCGGAAAGTTCATGCCCTAAAAACACTGAAATATGCATTCCAATATGCTCTTAAAAACTTGAAAATATGCCAAGAAATATGCAGTATTTAATTAAAACAATGTCCCTTTGCAGTAGACAAGACGAGTTAGTATAATATAAATAAGTAAAGTTACCTGATTCCTTAGACCTTGAAGCAGAAGTGGTCCCGCTGCTAATATTAACTGCTAATTTGCAGTTCACAATCAACACTTTGAACAAATTTTTGACTGTAAAACTTCGTCTGTTGTCTCGCAAAATACTTTTGTAACGTGAAAAACTTCTCTCCACGTCACAAGATGTTATCGGGGCATATTTAAATGATATTAACTGCTTCACAGAGAGAGTCAAGTCTCTTGGTGTGACAGATGGTTTTCTTTTGAGGATGTCTTGATATCGCACATCTGTTTATAACCAGAATTTTTTGAAATTACATAATTCACTTTCTCTATACTTTTTGTCCTGTGCTACCAGGAACCGAACTTAGATCACATATTGTTTTTTCAAAGACAGTAAGTGATTAATGCAAGGGAGATCCTAGAGCTCCCAATGTCGTTGTAGCTAATGGTAAGAAAGAAAAATGGGCAGACATGAAACTAAGATCCTCTTTTAACTGAGTGCCTGACAGAATATTTTGCACAGCTTCTATTTATGAAGCACCATTCGAGTCCAATGAATTAACAACCTCTTCGACTATTTATATGTGCTCAGCATAATATAAAACTGCATCGACCCATGCTCGCCATCGAGTTAACAGTGGTGCAGGAGGAAGTTGGATATTAGGTGCTGTTGATCTAAGCAACTTAACTCTTTTAGGAAATTTAACAAAAATTCTCTTTGTACTGGACACAAATCTATCTACCAATGGGAAATAATCACGTATTGTCTCAGAAATGCGATGAAGAGCGTGTTCCAAACAAGTTATATGAAATAAGTTAGGAAAAATACCTTTCCGAGTTTGTCCTGATTTTACCATATAAAGACCTGCATCAGTAACAAAAGTAACCGGTCGTACCTGATTCCACATGGCCATAGTAATTTCAAAGAGTCCATCACAAACTGGGTCACAGTTGCATTGTCACAATTCGCACACATTAAGAAGATAAGGTGTAGTCTTTTGTTCATTATTTATATTAGCAATAGAACGGCGCTCAGAATCAGGGATTTCATCAACAGGACAGCCACACAAACTGATCCGCTAATTCATTTTGTATATTTGACAATACGTTATTGGACCAATGTCCTACGTAAGTCTTACGCAGTGTACTTTCTCCAGGCACATATTGTCGAATGCACTTGACAAGAAAGTTTTTAAATGTCGGATTATTAATTTTGAACAAAGGAATATCAGCAGCTAAAAATGCTTGGCACAGGTCATAGGAAAATTCAGTAACCTTACTTCCTAAATACCTACTCGACTAACTGTTTTTGAACAAGTTCTTTGTTTGCGAGTTTTCTGATTAAATTATCTTTATGTTTTGCTGTGTTTATGTGCTGAACTATTTGAAATCTTTTCTCACTCCCTACACTTTTCTCACACGTTCAACAAAAACAGTACCCTATTATATGCAGATATTAAATCACCCGAAAACTCTTTCTGTAAATTAATTAATGTAGCACTCGAAGTTGGTTTTATTTTCGGCATTTGAAGAGCTTTTTAACACTTTATACGCCTAATTTAATTTGGTGGGAACCAGTTCACAACACTGTTACGTTTGAAGACCACGACAGAACTACTGGTGGGCAGGCAAAAGTTGCTATAATCATGCTGTTCAAAACGGTGACCTGCATTTTATCTTTGTTAATATAAATCTCTCAGATAACGCACTGATTATTCTCTACGCACATACAGAGGTATTTTTTAGAGGTGGCGTGTGACGTAATGTTGCGCAGTGGTTCATGGTCGAGTCCACTTGTCTATTGCAAGATAAAAGGGGTGTCTGGTTAGTATCTCTTCGACTTCTAGCCCACTAGCCAGCAGGCTGCTGGTGGAAACTTACCCCCACCATCGCTTTGCGTGATGTCTCTCGCGCACATCCGACAAAGGTCACACGCCACCTCTAAAAAATACCTCTGTGCATACAATGAAAGGATGGAAACAGGGAATTCACTGCATGACAACATGACTCAGCATTGCTTCTCGTCACCTCGTGAGTTGCATCATCATGTGCAATACTATCAATATGAAAAATATAATCCAGATGGGGGAAAAAAAAAGCATAAAAAAATAAAAAAGCATAAGAATCATTAAAATATGCAATATAGGGACTATAATATTGAAATAATATGCATTTATCAAAAATCAAGAAAATATGCAGTTAAATGCACCATAAAATCATGTTCAAATAGCTGAAAATTCCATAATTCGTGCACATAGTGTAAAAGCATACATTTTTAACCCCTATAAAAAAAAACATGCAAATGCATGAACTTCCTAGCCCTGATTATTATTATTATAATTATAATAATAATAATAATAATAATTATTATTATTATTATTATTTTTATTATTATTATTATTATTATTATTATTATTATTATTATTATTATTATTATTATTATTATTATTATTATTATTATTATTATTATTATTATTATTATTATTATTATTATTATTATTATTATTATTATTATTATTATTATTATTAGTATTATTATCATTATTATTATTAGTATTATTATTATTAATTATTAATTATTATTATTATTATTATTATTATTATTATTATTATTATTATTATTATTATTATTATTATTATTATTATTATTATTATTATTATTATTATTATTATTATTATTATTATTATTATTATTATTATTATTATTATTATTATTATTATTATTATTATTATTATTATTATTATTATTATTATTATTATTATTATTTGCAGTATCACATTTTGAAGTAAGTAACTATGTCAATGACTACTGTAACAGAACCGGGAAAAAGCGGGCGCACTAGTTTCCAACCAATTTGGTCCATTTATGTATGTACAGGGTAAAGGGAATTCATTACATTCCTTCTAATATGTGCTTCACTGAAACATTACAAACAAAAAAAGTCGAATGGCATTTTGTTTTTTGATAGACACGCTTAGTATGCTGTGCGGGACGTCAAAGTGTTAGATGAGTGTGATTTCACATTTTGTCAATAAGCTCAACATCGACCTGTCTACATTAGAAACGGGCTTCAAACTGTGTATTTTCTACGTCATTCCAGAGCCTTTATCGCCAGTGGTAATCCTCATGCACATGACCCAGTACGTGCAGTTGTCTTTGAAGATTTCCAATCGCTCCGTGGACTTGAACAATAAGGTCCTCCGCTGACGTTACAGGAGTGTCATACATCATACTCTTCATACAACTCCACAGAAAATAGTCGAGCGGAGTCAGATCTGCGGCCTATACAGGCCATGGAACTGGTCCACCTCTACCAATCCATCGATTTGGACACGCGGCATTGAGGTGATTCCGCACATTCACATCAAGGTGTACTGGAGCTCATGTTGGCCATTTCAGCAGCTGTGTTCTTGTACGCAGTGCTGTTTAAAATCCTAATGTACTGGAAGCTACACAATTAGCGTAGAAGATTGCGCAACAAGGACTATAAGGAGGAATTTAGCGCATGCACAGGTATGTTATTATGCTCAGATCATTCATCCCAGTACACAGACTGTTAAATGGTTCCATACTTTCCGTATTAGGATTCCAAAAGGAATGTTAACAAATTGTCACAACCGTTCGTTCTCAAACTTTCACACTCTCCAGCGTCCAAACCGTGCATTTCCGGTCAGGGGTTCCTACTTGAAAACCGATCAGTTTGCCATTCTGTACCTAAGCGTTGTCGGTGTTTTTTTGGGATACCTTATATATATATATATATATATATATATATATATATATATATATATATATATATATATATATATATATTAACAAAGCGAAAAGCGCGAAGTTCGTTTCTTTCCTAAACCTTTATTTTGTCCTAAGTCTTGCTACAAATGCACAGTTTCCTTCTGGTTGCTAACACAGTTTATAGTCTTCTCTACTACTGCTATTCACAGTTGTTCTACCGATTATCCTCAGGCTCTCAATGTATTCTCCAGTTTCACTGTCTCTCATATCTTTACTATTACGACACAATCACTCGACGACACATACATAATCACTGACAGGCTGGTCGACGCACTTTCGTAACTAAAGCTATCTGCATACGACGACTTAAACAACTATCATTCACTCAACTCTAACACTCAGCTCTAAAAACTCACTGAAACACTGTTCACTGTCTGTCCTATTTATACCGGAGCCGGCGTGACGTAACCTCCTTTGAGTGCTTTCCTTAAGCACCTGTGCATGACTCAGCAAAGAAGATTCTAGAGATTGCTGGACACTACGATGTTATCACGCTGTTGCCAGGTGTCGTTTAGCTCCGGACCTCCCCGGCCACGCACACACATAGCTGCTCACCGCATCCAAGGTCACCCGGCCTCCTCTTGCCCGTATATTGTTGAACGAACCAATGTCATAATATAGTATATACTCGGAGAATATGCTTATATCATAACCATAACTGACGCTTTAACGGTTCAATGCAGACATGTTTAGTTCTTTCTTGCAATGTCAATCGACGTTTGTGGGACCAACATTGCTAAACGAAATAATGTGTGTGTGTGTGTGTGTGTGTGTGTGTGTGTGTGTGTGTGTGTGTGTGTGTGTGTTTGTAACAGCACAATATCAGTATGTGTAGCAAACCACAATTTCATGCAATGTCAGTTTGTCTTCGTAACGTCGTTCTAAATATGTATTTTAAAGAAATATGAAGGTAAAAAAGAATCTATTTCATCGCATAAGCCCATTTGTATGCGATGCTCCACAAAGTGTGCTGGAATTCTAAGCACGAGCAATAAACGTGCAGTCTTAAGCACCTTGGTGCCCTATTTCCTTTTCAGAATCGCTCTAGTACTAGGAGTAGTATGTCTTCCGCTCTAAATATCATTCCTTTTCCATTTATGTGCACAGAAAGCCAGTCTCTTGTTGCATGGGGATGACCTGGTTAGCATAAGAAACCTGTGGAGCGGCTCGGGTATCAACATTGTAGTCAGGCTATCTGCTCTTCTGTTTTTCGGCACATTAGAGATTTCTCTGAAACATGCAACGCATGCGATTTATTGCTATATAATAATATTATTGCAAAAATCTAATTTGCACTTCTCTACAAATTATTCTAACAAAAGTTTATTCTTCTGGTTCCCTTATATTAATCAAGATCACATTTGCAAACAGGTTTTTCTGCACACTTCTTTGCAGCTAAGGCTATAGTCAAATCTTTCAAAAGTGCGGTGCTGTGTGGTGACCTTATATTTCCGTTCTTTGCATTTCCACGAAAAACAAATAATGACTAATCATTTGTAAAGGAATAAACCATTTTACATTTCAAGACAATTATAAAGAATATATTGGAAATGTTTAAAGCCAACAAAACGTACTTAACAAAACTTAAGTGCTTTAGCGCTATCTACAGATGTGGATGCCATTGCTAGGATCTGCGCGAGTGACGTCCTGCAAATTAACGATGGGGTAACATCTCTGGTTCCTTCCTTGAAATAAACAAGACACTGCTGATAATGCGAGCAGGTACTGTACTTAATCACGCACTGTTCCCCATGTTTACTGCACGGAAGTCGGAGAGATACTAACCTGACACCTCTATGTCTTGTAAATATAAAACTGAACTTGATCACAAGCTACTGCGCATATATCGGTCATTCGCCACGTTTAAAAGTACCTCTGTACATTCTTGTATAAGTTTTTGTCTACATCTTACGGTTTAAAGCTTGCCCTCTGTTTCCTCATCACTTCCTTTTTTTTCTCTTTAGCTTTATGAGTCCTTTAGAAAATTATATTTTAATTTACATTGTATGTCTCTAATATAATTCTCACATTAACTTCTTTAAATACATAATATCTTCTGTTTTGCGTGTTTGTATTTGAGTTTGCTTTGGTTATGCGTTGATGTGGTAGGTTGGTGAGTTCTTACTTGATCTTTTTGCGATGTGTATTCCGAGACTTAACATCGTGCATGTCGTTCCTCCTCGTCAAAGTTCAAACCTGTTGTATCTTACTGGGTGGGCCTGGGTAACTGGTACTCTCTGAGCGTAGTCAACACACGTCCTTACACGGATAACTATGTTTAGCAGATAAAATAATGAGGGTCGCTCAAGCTATTCCCCGAATTACCCAGGCCTGTTATAGGGTTCAAGAATCTGCCTACGGTACCTTCCAATTGTTTTCTTTCACCTGTGAGTTTGTATGTATGGCCTCCATATTATTAACTTCAGACCACGTACAAGCTCCATAGTGAATATCCCTTACTGCCTGCTTTAGAGATTATGCGAATTTTCACTAACAAGTGTTCTCTGACCTCTGGATTTTACTAAGATCTATGTCGTTGGATTTTCTTATTTCTTTCCTCAGCTTTCTTTAATGTTGCTGTAATTAATTTCTTATTTGTGTTTGTCTGATAGCTCTGCTCTAGTTTATACAAGGGCTGGATAAAAAGGTTGAGAACTATTTTTTCTCTCAAATGACTTTATTGACAGAGGTACTATCGGTCTGGGTGGCTCACTTGGTTAGATGATGGCCTATTGTTCCCAAGGTCACGGGTTCAAATCCGGTCAAGACCGATGGTTTTTAAGTGTGCTTAAAAACGACAGCTCCATGCCCGTAGATTTACTGGCGAAATTCCGGCACACCGACGTCGCTGATATGATCCTGGCAATTGACAGCGTCGTTAAACGACAAGATAATCTTAAAATAACTTAATTGACAGAGGTACTTACAGTTACACAATTGCCCCCGTTATATATGACCTTTTGCCAAATGTTCGGAAGACGTCGTATACCATCTGTACGTCTGTTTCTGTTGATATCCTATATCTACCGCCCTATAACATGGATAATGTGATCTGTGGTGTTATACCGGATTCGTCGCAGTGGTTCTTTCACTTTGGAAAAGAGATCGTAATCACAGGGGCTCATGCCGGGTGGGTACGGTAGATGTTCCAGAATCTCCCATTGCTAGCGGCGCAAGAGGTCCTGGACAGTAGCAGCGGTGTGGCATCTATCATTGTCATGAAGAATGATGGGGTGCTGTTCTATGAAATGTCATCACTTTCACCTTTGCGATGGACGAAGGTGGTTCTGCAGGAAGGTGCAGCGTCCGATTTCTGCTGCTAACTCACCAGCGGTCCATTGGCGATCAACGTCCATCAAGGAGTTGAACTGTATTGTTCTCCACGTAGGTGATGTTCAACGGTTTACACACTGCAGTAGATTGGCTCGCTGTACAAACTCGTCTAACAGGCCTTCGTTTTGTCAACACAGATGGCCAACTCACCAGTTTTAAGTTACAGCGGTATTATCACTAGCTTTCATCCAACCCTTGTATCATTGGTGGTATATTCTTTACTTTCGGTTCAAGTTTCTTCCCGTCATTAAGTCTGTCAGAAAGAATCCGGTCGTTGGACTTGTTGCCTCCGTCATAACGTCTTCAATTGCTTGTATGCAGTCATACCATAGTTTGTAGTGTTCGTTACAGAGTAATACGTTCCTATGTTTTTCATGATCCGTTCACAAGAGTTACTCTATGGGCAGTACAATGATCTACGATATAATTGTATACTGTTAAGTTGTAACGCAGATACAGTACTTTAGACTAATGGACTGTATCATTGTCTGAAAACATGGCTTGAATCTATAACAAATTTGGAATATAATCCTTTATTATTTTGTTCCAACAGGCTTTACTATTCACATTTTTACAGATTAGTAAATATTACAGTTTGTTGTTGAACATTTTAGTGTTCTTTATAAACATTCTCTAGTTTCATTTTCTGCTCAACATTTAGTCCGCAGCTATCTCTGGACTTTTCTTTTCTGGTATTTCTTAGTTGATTAACCAGTGCGTCTTCAATGTTGCTGTTATCGACATTGTGGTTGATTATTGATATGTGATCTATCGCTACATTTGGCGAATCGTTCAGGCAGTTTATATAATATGCATTTTCACATGCGTCTTTTCCGTATCTCATTCCATTACTTACCCTTTTCGTTGTAATTATTCCAAGTTTATCATTGCATATTTCGCTGCTCCCTACGTAAAACGTACTTTCGTTATTTATTACGTACATAATTAGCAGTCACTGCTACCGTCACTGCTAGTCTGTTTTTCCAGCAGCATAACACCTTCTCAGTCAGCACAATATGCATGATATTGTGAAAGTCTGACCATGTATAAAAGTTCATTCAAAGCTCAATAATCAAATCACTGGTTTAAAAATAAATGTTAAATGCTTGGCGAGAACAAAAATAAGGTCTGCATAATAAATTGAGCTAGTGCACTTTAATCAATGCATTCACTTCAGCTAGGGTATACTATTGGTTCATTATTCTGTGAAATGTTTATGAATCGCCATGCTCATCAGCATTGTCGTCCGACAGTCTCAGGGTATGATAATTTGGCATAGAGGTTTTTGAACTCCATATAAGTACTCCAGTATCATAACTCGGAATAAGGGTTGAGGAGAAGACAGGAAGGCAGGGTCAACAGAGAAAGAGGGGAGGAAGCACGCTTTGTTGTATAAACGGGAGGAAGGAAAAACTGACCTGTTTCAACTCTCACAATTCCTGTTTGCTCCTTTCTGCCTTTTTCTTTCTTGTACTTCCCAAATTAGTTGCAATTGTTGTTAATGTTATTCATGAGCGTCGGCAGACATTTTTCCGGGGGGGGGGGCACGTGTTTGAAATTTGCAATCAGGTAATATCAATTCACTATTTTATTGTCAAAATTTATAATATTCGTTGCATATAACCATGTTAATTTGTGTTAAATAGAAAGTGATCTTTTAAAATAGTAGTTTAATAGTCAGTAATTGATTGCACATTAAATTGACCAACTTCCAGGGAGGGGCCGCGGCCCCCCCTTGCCCCCCCTTCGCGACGCCCATGATGTTATTGAGCTATAAAGTTGAATTACTAATCGTCCTCTGTTAGAGGAAACAACTGCTGTAGTTGTCTCAGAAGTTTAGCCATGACCTTGTGGTTGACATAAGTGAACCTGAGATATGACGCTGTTGTTTTTTCCTGTCGCGTTGACGTTTTACGCCCCGCTTCAAAAGCAACTTATCCTTTCTTTCCCGGTACAATAAATATTACTCGAAAGAACATCACTAATGCATTATATTACCGCACCAAACAAAGTAATTATGCTCATACTTTCAGCAATATCTCAAATGAATTATATTTATTGGAGACTCAAGAACCACACGATATAATATTGTAGCAACAGTGGCACTACTTACAGTCCAACTGTCTTGTAGACAATTTTGAACTGCTGCTGTTACTCTGTTTACATCGTACCGAGAAGATCCTCACTCTACATCGCGATTGCGCTTTCAAGGACAAAGACATTCTCCTGAGGTAATGACAGTATTTTTTTTTTACTCTGATTCTACCTTTTTGGTATTCTTTAATTTTATTTATTTATGAAACGTTCACGGAGCCACTTGGAAGCGCGCACGATGCATCTGGGAATCCACGGAGCAGAGGTCCTTTTACTTTCTCTACCACCTGCATAGAAAGTAGGGGAGGTATTCCATTCCACGCAAAAAATCCATATAGAAATTTCGCATGTGAATGAGACTGAGGCTCAAAAGTAATAAAATTGGAAAAAACAAAAATTTGTATGTAAGTGTAATATGTTCCATAGATGCGACACGTAGATTTTGAAGAAAATCCTCCATTGTATTTTACATGGAACATTTTTGGAGGTTTTTTATCTACTCAAAAATTGCTCTAACGATTTTGATTAAAACACCGTATATTAAGATATTTACATAAGAAATAAAATTTATATCCTACATTTTCTGGAAATAACCTGTAAATTTCTGTTTATTCCGAAGGAATTTTATATAATCTCTTATAACTGGAAGCGACTTGATTAAGAAGTAGCGGCTCCAGGTCGCGAAAACCTCATAACCGGCCGGGAGGGATCGGGGCGCTGATCACGTCCCACCCTCCAGTATTGCACCCCACTCATGACGCCTGTGGTGGAAGAACAATTATATCGGTATTTGTTTGAGCCAATTTAATATGATTTTGAATAAATTGCGTATTTTAAATATATTTAAATGTTTGTACAGTACGTATTAGTCTATCGCTTAACGTATAACACTTGGAGAAGAAACTAAACCCTAGGGCAACAGCTCTTAGCGGGCGAAGGCCTAACGCCCGGCCACTGCGTCCCCCACCTCTGCCCACCACACCCACCGCAGACGCCATGAGTGGGGTGCAGTACTGGAGGATGGTATGTGGTCAGCGCCCCGAACCCTCCCGGCCGGTTATACAGTCTGCTATTTTTCAATGAAGTAGCTCCTCCCTTAACTGACCCCTCAGAGACCTAACGAGGCTGAATGTTCGCCGGACCAGGTCACCCAGCGGGAGGAAAATCCCCACACCGGTACCGGGAACCAAACTCGGGTCTTCCGCTTGGTAAGGAGCAGAGCTACTACCACGCTAATTAGAGATCTAATCCATGCCTAACCTGAAATTTGCCTTTAAAGAACAAAATTATGCAGGTCTGTATTTCCCTCTTCGAAAAACTTTATTTTTCACAAATTGCGCAGAAATCTCTCCCGTAGAGAACCAAAATGTGTTTGGTAGCGAGAGTCATGAGTATTAGCACTATGGTATTGAACACCACCACATTTTAAACAACCTAGTGTTTTGTATATAGTTCATATTGGCTGTAATTGTGCTACACGTGATAGCAGTCACTCATGTTGTCTGAGTGAGAGAAGCAATCAAAGTGGACTTTGCTTCCCCGATCAAGACAACTTCAACCAACTGATTACATACTTCAATTTTGTACATTGTTGTTTGCATATATAGTAAGGCATAGTTGCTCTGCTTTAGTTTGATATTATTTCGGAACATTGCATGATGCTTACTTTGTGATTTTATTGCAGTCAAAATGTATGCTTGTATTATCTGAGTCAGAAAAAAAAAAACATTTTCAAATAATAACGTCGACAATTGTCACTAAAAACTTCAGCTGGTTCCAAATGCCACCAAATACAAACATTGATGTTTCCTAATTTTGAAGCATCTCTAGTGGGAAGGAAGTGAATCAATGTGATTTGCTTTAATTGAAAAGTAATATCTCAAGCTGTCTCCATATTATTATAAAGTAAAGAAAACCCCAGCGCGGCAGCCGCCCAGCCGCTGCGTCCCCCACCTCTGCCCACTAGAGGCGTCATTGGTGGGGTGCAGTACTGGAGGGTGGTACGCGGTCAGCGTCCCGAGCCCTCCCGGCTAGTTATGCAGCCTTCTCGACCTCAGAATATGCACCTATAACGAGACGTTAATAGAACCTTAAATTTGAATTGGATATAAAAATATGTATATTTTTAAATAATATTTGAATATATGCTCTTAACCTAATTCTCAAGCATCATAGTTTCAGAAAATGAGAGAAAATGACGTGAATAAACTGACGTTTGATTCATACAACTGACTGAATGGAAGCGAAGTGACCTTTTCTGTCTATCGTGGTCAGCTCGACATTTACATCGTCGTTGTCTTGTACTGACCTTTCGATGGGACAATACCCAGGAGATCGTTATGTTGCACTTCAACTGCAGTTACATTGCGCACATCATATTCCTCAGAAAATAGTCTGACTCATCTTAAGCAGTGATCAGAAATTCCCAAAGATGTTAAGATAAAAATAGCAACGAATGGACGTGCAGCAACCATCACCAATGTTTAGATGCCATAAGTAGGTCAGTAAGAACAATCTACAAATCAGCTGTAATCACGAGCACTAGCGTAGTGCACCTAACATTTCATCTGCATAGTTACAATGCTGCTGACGACTATCCTCGATTAACACATCACATTTTTCATGTTTTATTGCTTGCCTCATATTTTTAGTTTCTCCATGGCTGGTCGCAGTAATAGTAACAGAAAAGTATTTTTCTAGGATTACAACTCCTAAATCAACTGTAACTTAGGTTTCAAATGTACCGTTTTTATACTAATGTTCATTTTGCTACGAACCTTTTTTTAAAACAAGATGGAGTTGAAAAGTACTACTGTCCTATTAAACACTTCAGAGCATGAAATATTGAATTTTCTTAATACACAGCCTTAAAAGTCACATATATACTAACCAAACTACCACAGGTAACCCATAATATTCAGTAGATACACATCAGCGGGCAATGTTCAAAAGCCGTTATGGTGTGAATAAGGTCTATCTTAGCCAGTGAAAAGTGGTTGCAAAGCAACATTCTGAGAACTTCTAAAGGTGGAAATGTGACACAGTGCCTATCCAGGAGATGCTAGAAGCTTCCTACAAATGGACTAACGTAGGAGTTGATGCAGTATTATTAGTTATGGTAGGCGTTGTGTTGGAATGTTTTGTTTCCCATTGTTTGATTGTTTGCATTATATCGTTTGCAGTTGGCCTAGTGCGATTATCTTTTGTCTTCGTTGTAAATGTTATATATTAACGAATAAAATTGTGATAATAAATATACTAATATTATTTCAATTGTGGCCTCCAGAGCAAAGAAGACTATCTCATTAGAAAGACTAAAAGTTAATACATCGACGTAACATATAATTTTCACGGGGGTCGCGTCTCAAGAAAAATTATTAGCTGTAAATTGTGAACATACTTCATACCCGTACCACGACCGAGATAGGAGAGAAAGAGTCATCGCAGTTCATCGAAAGAGTTAGCCGGATCTTTTATACGAGAAAAGAATTCATCATACCGACCCTTCAAAGTGACGACGAGCAGAAGATTCCCTTCATACTGGTGACGGGAGATACCAGCCGGAAGAGACTCCTTCATACTGGCGCCCAGACGTGCGACGGCTCGAATACAGGCGTATAGAGTAAAAATATGTACCTGGACAAAGAGTGAAAAGAAGACATTTTGACGGAGTATCCTTTTTCTTGTGCTCCAGAATTCGAGTAAGACTAGTACTAATTTATGATACTACGCAATAAGAAAATTGTACAGAAGATGGAAAAAGTTGATAAAGATAATGATAGTGTAGAGAGGGAAGTGAGTGATAAGTTATCAGTAGAAGGTAGAAAGAATGTAGTATGTAAGGAATCTGAAATAGGATTGAAAGAAATATTGGAAGCGATGAACAAAAATACAGCAGATATAAAAGCAGATTTAAAAGCAGATTTTGTTAGAAATGTAGCAGATTTGAAGGAGGATAATGCCAGAAATATAAATAAATTGTCACAAGAAATTGAATTATGTAAGAAGGAATGTACAGAAAGAATTGAATCAAGTAACAATGATATAGCTAAATTAGGTGAGTTAGTAAGCGTGATAAAATTAGGACAGGAATCAAACACAGTAGAAATAGCTAGGCTAGGAGAATTGATAAATGAAGTTAAGTTAGGACAGGAGAAGACAGTGGTAGAAATGAAAGCTGAATTAAGTAAAGAATTTAATGAAAAACTAGCAGAACAGAATGCAAAAATTGCAAAGGTAGGAGATGAATTGAGAACAGAGATAATCGTGGTAGAACAGAGTTGTAAAATGTATCAAGATGGAATTAGGTCAAAACAAAATGACATTAATGTAAAAATTGATAGTTTAGAAAATGTTGTAAAGGGTATAAGCGCTGAGATGCAGTCACAGCGAGAAGAATTGAATAAAGTAAAGGAGGAAGCCAATGTAAGTGTAAATAGAATAAATGAAACGGTTACAAAGGAAAAAGAATTTACAGGAAGGCTTTCCCAAGTTGTGATTGCTCTACAGGCTGATAGAGTTAATGACAATCATGATCAATTTGTGAGTGAATGCAAAAATATGACCGATACTGATGCACTTGACAATAACAGTAATATGGCGGACTTTCAGGAGAATGATTTAGCTATGCCAATGCACTCCCCTAGTCAAAACCATAATTGTCACGCTAGTCACTTGTTCCATGACCTAACCCCTCCGTCATTTGACGAAGAAGCCGGTGACAATCCAAAAATTTTCATAAAAGAACTGGAGGATTATTTTAGGATCAAACGAATTACGAACGAGATACGAATGATGGTGGTTAAACGCTGTCTTAAGAAAAACGCATTGGAATGGTTAAGACTAACTTTGGCGTCTCACGAAACATATAGTATGTTTCGAAACCTTTTTATAAATAGATTTTGGGGACCGGGACGTCAAAACCAGATTAAAGTCGAACTGGCTACCGGACATTATGACAGTAAACGTGGTATTTCAATGATGGAGTATTTTTTGAAACTGGCGAACAAATCGAAACTACTCCAACCTCAGTTGAGTGAACAGGAGGTTATTGAAGCACTTATTCGCCATTATCCACCGCACATAAGAAAAATCATAAAACAAATTTTAGTGGGGAGGGGCATAGAACCCCTGAAAGTTGCAAAAAAAAAAAAAAAAAAAAAAAAAAAATCGAAACATTGTCAAGAGAAAATATTTTTGTATTCAACGATGACATGTTTTTCAACACAGTTGTTATATTGTTGTACAATTACATTGTTGTGGGGAGATCATCACAGTACATGCAACATTGTATGGCTGAAAACAATTTTCCCAAAATAGAATTAGTTGCATATACTGTGATGAGGGGCATTTGATGCAGTATTATTAGTTATGGTAGGCGTTGTGTTGGAATGTTTTGTTTCCCATTGTTTGATTGTTTGCATTATATCGTTTGCAGTTGGCCTAGTGCGATTATCTTTTGTCTTCGTTGTAAATGTTATATATTAACGAATAAAATTGTGATAATAAATATACTAATATTATTTCAATTGTGGCCTCCAGAGCAAAGAAGACTATCTCATTAGAAAGACTAAAAGTTAATACATCGACGTAACATATAATTTTCACGGGGGTCGCTTCTCAAGGAAAATTATTAGCTGTAAATTGTGAACATACTTCATACCCGTACCACGACCGAGATAGGAAAGAAAGAGTCATCGCAGTTCATCGAAAGAGTTAGCCGGATCTTTTATACGAGAAAAGAATTCATCATACCGACCCTTCAAAGTGACGACGAGCAGAAGATTCCCTTCATACTGGTGACGGGAGATACCAGCCGGAAGAGACTCCTTCATAGTCTCTTCCGGCTGGTATCTCCCGTCACCAGTATGAAGGGAATCTTCTGCTCGTCGTCACTTTGAAGGGTCGGTATGATGAATTCTTTTCTCGTATAAAAGATCCGGCTAACTCTTTCGATGAACTGCGATGACTCTTTCTCTCCTATCTCGGTCGTGGTACGGGTATGAAGTATGTTCACAATTTACAGCTAATAATTTTCCTTGAGAAGCGACCCCCGTGAAAATTATATGTTACGTCGATGTATTAACTTTTAGTCTTTCTAATGAGATAGTCTTCTTTGCTCTGGAGGCCACAATTGAAATAATATTAGTATATTTATTATCACAATTTTATTCGTTAATATATAACATTTACAACGAAGACAAAAGATAATCGCACTAGGCCAACTGCAAACGATATAATGCAAACAATCAAACAATGGGAAACAAAACATTCCAACACAACGCCTACCATAACTAATAATACTGCATCAGAGTGCAACCACATATTGCTTTGTTGCTTTTCTTTGTCATAAAGAAAATATAGTAGATAGTCATGGAAAGAACTATTTCAATGATTGGGCTTTCTCACTTTACCTTGTATTTATATATTATCTGTTTTAAAATGCTAAGCACTTAAACGACATAGCCTTATAGTAAACATGGAAATTCATAGCATTAACACTAGACAGAAAGGAAATATCTATTCATCGTCCCACTTGAAACATTCGTTGCTGTCAGAAAGGAGTATGTTATGAAACAATCAATATATTAACGTTCTCCCCAGTAAACTCAAGGAAAAGTTAGCAATCTCAAGACTTTTGGGGCTTCCCTGAAAGAGTAGGTACTTATGCAAGAAATTATTTTACTTTGTGGAAGAATGCTTAACTAACAAATCCATCTGAGAATATTTTAAGAACTAATATTGTAATATTCATCATAATGTATTACACTTAGTGCATATTGGTGTATCTTTTAGGTGCGTGTGTGTGTATGTGTGTGTGTGGATAACCAGTTAGGTGTCATACACAAATGAAATTACTGTATACTTTAGGCACTAATTTCAGACAGGCGCAATTATCTAAATTAGATGTACTGGGGTGGGCCAAAAATCGTGATCAGGTAATTTTCATATTGAAATTACTCACTTTCCGAAACTTAAAACTAATTAAAAACTATTAATGGGTTGAGATGGACATTTTTACGCTTCATATGCTTTTTGTTGCATTCGTTTGTCAATTTTTCAATAGAGCGAGGGCATTCTTATCTTATAGCGGCAAGCCAGATTTTTCGCGGATTATTAGTTGATGTCAATGTAAAACGTTATTTGTGTTGTAAGCAATGACTAATACAAGCAAATATACGATTGAAGAACGACTCATTGTTTGTGTGTGGGTTCATGAGAAAGAACGAACTGGCGAAACGTACGATGAAATCAGTGAAAACTTCTTTCTCCGTTTCAATAAAGCTGCTCTCATCAACGGAAACTGGAAAGAAAAACTTTCTCAACAGGCTCTGTATTGAATGCAAAACGCAGCGGGAGATCTAAAAAATGTTGCAGTGAGGATGTTAGTAATCATGTCCAAATCATTGGAACGTTCGCCCAAGAAATCATCAAGGAAACGATTGGCGGATATGCAGATCCCAAGAACCTCGTTGCGCCGTTGGATGAAAAATGAGGGTTATCGACCATACAGGCCCACCACCAGAAATGAATTAAGTAACAGGGATATGCATGTCAAATGTTACTTTCTGCTTTTCCCACCTTAGTGGTTCTTCGTAACGTCTTGGTGACTGACGAATGTGTCGTGTATCTCAGCTCTCGTTCGCGTAATGTTTACATGTGGGCCACACATAACCCTCACTTCTTTGAAGAAATTCAACATCCCCTTCATGTCATGATGCGGGCCGGTATTACCAGTGAAGTTATTGTCGGGCCAGCTATCCTATGTGAATTGGGCGAGGTGGACCTCTCATTTGGCCTCCAAGAAGCCCTCACCTGACAGCGTGCGACAACTGGCTGTGGTCCTACTTAAAAGAAAATATTGGAAAGATTCGGATGCCTTCCGTTGAACAACTGAAGAGAGAGATCATCCGCGTCTTCAGAACGGTCACTCCCGAAATGCTCAGGCGGGCAAGCAGACAGACATGGCGGCGCGCATTCAACTGTGCGCTGAAAATGATGCTGAACACACCGAAATATTAAATGTTTAAGAATGACGCTGACTGGCCCAGTTGTGTTTATCTTTTCATATTTCCATTCCTTATTAGTGCAGTAATCAATAAATAACGTTTTTACGTCATTTGTAAAAGTTTATTATTGCTACACAAACTTAGAAAATATCCGTTCGCGACTTTTGGCCCACCCCGTAGTTTCGGTATTTATAGCGCATTCCACCCTTAGAAGACAGTACACGTTAAATGGAGCGCAGTGTTGCAACATGTACTAGTTGCGAATCTTTCTCCGCGCGCTACCGCGAGGTGGCCTGAGTACTGTACTAAGTCCTTCACTTTTAACTTTAACATCCCTCCACACCTTTGTCACTGTATAGCCTACATTTACAAATGACTCGTCTGTATAAACAATTGATTTCCCCTGGTCCCTAAGCCTTTTTATGTCTTTTAGATATTTATGTCGCCATCTGATGATATCGTATCTTTCTATTAATATGCACTTGTAACCCCTTCTTTCATATTCGAGCCCCAAATCATGTAAGAACCGACTAAGAGTGGCCCTTGAGAAATTTGGTAGGATCTCAACACTGTTGACCCGTGACAAAATTATATTCAGCGTGGGTGGAATATTTGCAAACTGTAAAGAATGAACAATTCGCCGCACTTCAGTTTGTACTACTCCATCATATTGCGTTAACCTAGCGGTTTTTCATTTTGCCACCCTTTTTGCTTTCTTTTTCGATGGCGTTCTTAGAGGTCTTTTCATTACTTCCTTTTTAATCCTACACACTACTGCTTCTGAACACCCGATATCCTTAGCTGTTTCTTTTACTGCCTTACACGCATTTTACTTGAAAAATAATCTAACACATTCATAATTATTTGGTGTTCCTTACTTCTTAATTTACCAATATATCGTCTCTTCCTAGCTCCCCCTCCATAACTACAAAATTTACGAAAGTATTAAACAAATAAAGCAATAACAGCTCACATATTCCACACAGTTACACACAGGACTTCTTTCGAACTAATGCTACTGCTGCTCCTTATACTATCTTCTGTGTCAGGCCTGGCGCGAGAATACGCTGAATAGATAAATACTTTTGTTTGCCTTACTGGATAAAAGAAAGAGGTTACGGCCGTTTGGTTTATTTTAAAAACTTTCTCCAACTTTTCTCAACATTTGTTCTCGCTTGGTCCCCGATGTAAACTCAATAACAAAAAAGTTTCACACTGCGTAACTTTTGCAGTGCACAGACTTAAAATTTTCCGAAAACATTTAATTTAAAAATTTGTAACACTTAACTGAGTAAACATAGAGAATTCAAAGTAGGCAGGTAGTAGCACTATAGTTTACTCTAGCTAAGAAAAAAATATAGACGTATTCTAGCAGTTAGTTTGTTAGTTGGTGCGTGATGAGTATAGAAACAGCAAACATCGGACTTCAATTGAAAAAAAAAAACGCTTTCTGAAGAAATATGGGCCTATAGAAATGTATAATGACTCTAAAAGGTATATAACCTGATAGAGAGAAACATTCTGCGTAAGATAATGTGTTCAAACCTGAAATTTATAACAACTGAATATTTATACCATGCTATTACAAACCTGGCAACAGTGCGAGGGTAGAAAAGGACGAGGCTAATGGCAACTCGTATGCGTTAGATAGAGACAGCTATATCCCATTTAACTCCACACTGTCATCTAAGAGTGGGACAAGGTATAGCAATGGCACTTATAGTCTGCAAAAGCCAGGTACTGTGATAACATCTTATACTGTTGTATATTTATTTATTTAAATATTTAAATATTTTAAAATAGCACAACATTGGAAATCTGTGTAGGTATTTTGTATTGTAAACACTGTAACTTATTTGTAAATATGTATTGAAATAGTGACATGTGTACGTTTATGAGCAACCATCCAGTGACGTACATGCTACAAAATCCAAGTGATTTAATTATACATGAGTTATTGTTATTATTATTATTATTATTATTATTATTATTATTATTATTATTATTATTATTATTATTATTATTATTATTATTATTATTATTATTATTATTATTATTATTATTATTATCATCATCATCATCATCATCATCATCATCATCATCATCATCATCATCATCATCATCATCATCATCATCATCATCATTATTATTATTATTATTATTATTATTATTATTATTATTATTATTATTATTATTATTATTATTATTATTATTATTATTATTATTATTATTATTATTATTATTATTATTATTATTTCTACATAACACAATAATCAAAATTTTATTTTATACGACTACTAGTAGCAATCATTATGATGTACCTAATTATAAAAGTATTATTTGGCATTTGATCCATTAATGAAATAATATTGTACCTATATATCTTAACAGTAAATTATGATAATTTCGTTTATATGTGCATGCTCGTAAATAAAGACGTGCATATGGTTTATGAAGAATGTGAAATATTGTGTAGGGAAGTACATGTGATGGATGTTATTCCAACCTACACATGTTAGCTCTTGAGCTTGGTATGTTATATTCTCATAACATGTAGGTAAATATACATATACATGTAGGTATCACTTTGAGAAACTATATTCAGTGGCTTTCCTGGTCGAAGCAAGCCTTCGGAGTGTTTCTAATCTAGTCTAAACAAAAAAGAAATATCTGTTCAAGATGAACAGTTTTGTGGAGCAGAACGAAATATTTATTTCTCAATATATAACTATTAATGTAATATATGCACAATTATTGTATTTAAATGTGACATAATTCATGTGACAAGGATCAGCTAGAACAGTGCTTGTCTCAACATTTAGGACAGTGTCCACTCTGTCTCCCCTGGTGCAGTTTTCTTCCAAAGACCCATTCAGACACACACACACACACACACACACACACACACACACACACACACACACACACACACACATGTAAACAGATGTCTTAAGTCATGTGAATTTTAATTTTATTGTGCTTATCTTTAATGTTGCGAAAACCTTTCTTTAATAATTCCCTGCCCCGTTACTTTACCCAGCTTTTATGTAATACCAGTATCATAGATATAGTTATGAACGTCAAATTCAGAACGTACATTTTTACTTTCTCTACTACGTATAGTAAGTAGAGGAGGTATTGTATTGTATTTCACCTTAAACTACGATGCCGAAATTTCCCGGAAATATATGTGTTGAGGCCCCCTGAATCCAAAAACGCATTTTTAGAAAAAGGCAAATGAAATGTATAATTTGAACTTTGTGGCTATAGCCTATATAAACCGTAAGAGATAGAACAAATCTTACTATACAAAAATGTACATCTTGTTAAAGCACACCATTTCTGTCCATATATATATATATATACATTTTTTCTTATTTTTTTTTCCAGGAATGAACCATTTCGGAAATATTCCGTGTTATTTGTGTGAGGGTTCCAATATTTATACTTTCCCCTAATGGAAGGTCATAATTCACTGTTATTATACCTTAACCGTGCAAAGAGAACGGAATTTAAAAGCCTTCATATAGCGACTGACTTTAAAAGATTTGACTATCGCTGAAAGTCTACTGTAGGCCACCACAAGGCATTTGATTTTCTCAATACTGCTATAAGGAGTTTGAAATAAAATTAAACTTTTACTTGGTGACATATATACATATTTCTTGTTCGTTTAAGTTTAGAAGATAGATACTAGTTTGTGGAAATATTAGTAAGAAGATTTTTATGTACAGGAATAATTAATTTCAATTTATTGAAACCTGTACATTTCGATGGTTTCAAAACGGCAATATTTACGAACGTTCACAAAACGTCTTCTAACATTTTTATGAAAGAAAAGACGCAACTGTCATTGACATGGAACAAAATAGGGGATTAATGCTTTACCCTGCAACCCGATTTGAAAAAAAAAAAAAAAATCTATACCAAATTAAGGAGACTGATTAGTGAAGAAAACAACATTTTGAGACCTGCATTCCTTATTCAAGAGACAAATACAGAATGTCAAATGGGGAAGTGGTTGGTCTACTTTTTGGTTCTCGTAGAGTGATTACTAAATTTACGTTATGTTTTAGAAGATATTGGTTTACAAATTATCTTCGATTCTTTGTAAATTTTACAGAATTGTGTATATACTACACTAAGGTAATAAATAAATGATTCTAAATTAGCTGTCTTATTTGCAAATTGTATAACAATTTTGAGTATTATTACACTTTATTTGTCAAATATTCTTACATTATACGATTTGTTATCCTTTATCTCTCATATTTAAAATTGCCTTCTTCAGATCTATTAGCAGGCGTGTCTTTATGAAAATCCTGAAGTAGGTTAGCTATCCAACTACTGGATTTTCTCTCGTATGCTCCTGGCACCTACAAGAATATTAGAATAATTTATGCAGTTTATCTCAACTGACATGAAAAAGATAGAGAAATATGTGTTTGTAAGAATAGTTATTACAAGAGTAGACAAAATTATGTGAGTGCAACACATAAGATTTTTTTTGTTTTTGTTGCTACGTTTTTGCTGTTTTTGGTGGTTTTTCTGTATTAACCCCCCCCCCCCCCCCCCACGCACATGCACAGACATTTACAAATGCACAGACACCCATGCCCTCGGCGGTACTCAAATCCGCAATTCCCTCCATCACGAAGCACCAAACCTCAGCTCATAATATTCCCTGAGGTGCTGAGGACGGAGAAAACATTGCGTTACATTTACGTTACTTTCTGTCGCCACAATCCTTTGTTTTTATATCTCTTATACAAATTATTTTATAGCTACTTCGTATTAATCATAGTTTCATTACAAATACCCTTTTAAGGTACAAAAGGGATATGTGAGTTTGAAAGGATAGTCAAAAATTTAAAAGGCGGATTACTATTTGCGATTTCAAATTCCATACTCTTTCCATGACATCAGGAGAAACAACTGAGTGATGTCATTTCATAAAATGACAGTATTACAAAGCTGTAACCAAAAACAACGAATGCCTTGAAAGTGACTGATATCACAGCAAAATATATTTTAAATAAATTATGCGTCCTAAGGAATTCTACATTTTTGTGCTCTTTCTCATATGGTTGACATCTGCATATGAAGTTCATGCCGAACAAAGCGGACTTCACAGACTATTATCCGAAAATTCAGGGTACCTACACGTTTTATTACTTATGTAAATTCCTACAAATTATACGTATATGTTTATAGTTTTAATAAAAAGCGTTAGATCCAGTTTGAGGAAATAAAAACTAAAACACATTTATTTTATGCAAAGAGAAGAGTAGTTCAGTGTGGGGATCCTCTTGAAAATTAATTTTATGTCGGATTTTTGGACGATGCAGAATTTGAATACCAAATTTTGTTCTTATCCTACACTTCGTTTTTGAGTTAACTGTTAGTAAGCAGACAGACAGACAGACAGACAGACAGACAGACAGGCGGACGGACGGACAGGCAGACAGACGGACAGACAGACAGGCATACAGACAGACAGGCGGACGGACGGACGGACAGACAGACAGACAGACTGACAGACAGACAGGCGGACGGACGGACGGACTGACAGACGGACGGACGGACGGACAGACAGACAGACAGACGGACGGACGGACAGACAGGCAGAAAGACAGACGGACGGACGGACGGACGGACGGACGGACACAAGGAATGCGCACAAAAACACATACACACAGGATATTTCCTATTCTTTTAATTCTGTTTAGGTAGCACAAAACATGAAATCTATATCACATATTTTTGAGGTCGAGTTTTCGGTCGAGTGAAATATTTTCATTAACTTAGCTGTTTTTTTTTTTTTTTTTTTTTTTTTTTTTTTTTTTTTTTTTTTTACCAGATAATCGGATTATTTAAAACAACACAGCAAAGACTTAATATATTAAGTGGGATATCAAGCTGATTTTTGACAAGCCTCTAATATGATGATAATACGCGTTCCACATTTCCTTGAGAAAGTTCTTCAACCCAAAAAGAATAGTAACTGGTGCATGAGGTAAACTAAAAAAGATCTTAACATTATCTAATCTATTTGATTAGAGAGGTCTACAGCTGTGCAGAAGGGACTGACGTACTTCGCTAACAACGTGTGGCTCTGTGTGTGTGTGTGTGTGTGTGTGTGTGTGTGTGTGTGTGTGTGTGTGTGTGTGTGTGTGTGTGTGTGTGTGTGTGTGTGTGTGTAATTTAAGGGAAGAATAAATGGCGAAAATTGCATTTTTAGTAGCTCGTGCAGTCTCATAAATTGGAGTTCTGTCTTTAAAGTGATACATATTTTATCAATAGTCACAATATTTATATTTTAAATATGTAGTTTCTGAATGACGTTTATACTGTAAAATCTACAACTACTCCAGGAAAGTGCCTTACGCGTACGCACTTTAGATAGCTAAACTTTAGCTCAACGTTTAGGGCTAAGCTGCACAAATTGTACTATTAATTAACATGGCAGCTTTTGTTTTCAAGTCATGTGGTTCTTTCTCTGCAAATAGTAAGTTTGTTTTCTACAGTTTGTCTTTGAGCAAATTTTTAGGTCAATGACATTTTTTAGTAAATACAAATGACTCGTTTTCCCAGCAACTGCTGAATATAGCTAAATTAAGTGTTGGGATGATCAATGCAAAACCTAAATTCTGCTGTGGATCTACTTTGGCGTAAATAACAGGTTTGATTGTTTCCAAATAACAATTGCTGATAAATTTCAATCAAATAATAGTAGATATAGTTATGAAAAATCATATCTTTCTCGATAAAGAAACTTATTTATTCAAGTTCATCACTCTGGGAAAGCACTTTTGGAAAGCAAGGGTGCCAGGCCTATGTTTAAGATGTTTCATCGGCATTTACCAGTTGTGATGACTGTGGAAAACCGGAAAAATCCTAACCGAGGGAGGACTGTCCTGGCGGGATTTAAACCGAATGCTCCCAATGAGAGCCTCACGTTATCTCGCTCGGTAAAATAGTTCTGAGTTAGTGGGTAAAGAATTTAGCAGGTTGAACACAAGCGAGATAGGGCTTTATCTTCCCCTTAATGCATGACATGTTTTTATATATTTTTATTTTAGCCTTTTTATAGTAGCTTTAACTTAAAAGTCATATCGCGAATTTGCAATTATTATTTGTATATTTAATATGGAAATTAGAACATAACATTATATATTTATATACGTTTAACATTAACATTAGAATATGGTATTATATATTGGTACACATATTGATACTTTTGAAGAACTGAACTAACTTGAGGCAATCAGTTGAAGTGTTAAGCGTGGATTGAAGTTCGCTGGATAGCTTGTAATGCTGTTGCCATCGGCTGAAGGGCTGGCACTTTGTAGAGCTGATAGTTATTACTTCTTAAGGAAATGTGTAGTGCACATATTTGAAGCGTTGTCCCATGTTGAACTCCGCAAAGTGCCCCGAAAATGGGGCACTCTTTGTTTCACCTAGACTAAGCGCTTTCGATATTTTTGGTAAAGCAGCTTATAAGGATTAAAAATGTTACTTATTTACTCATCAAAATAGCACGATAGGCTTAAGTTCGCAGCTCAGTTCCATGTGGGCAATCATTTTTATTGAAGCATAAACGCTGCAGTTAAGGGTAGTTAATTTGAAGTGTAATCCGCAGCGTTTCCTGCAGCGAAGGGCAGTTCCTTTGATATCAGAAAGGGGAACCGACTTGCCTGTCTCGAGGGGATCTACAACAATTTCCTTTCCCCTTTCTAATGTCACAACGTTGACGCACAGTAATCGCAACAATCGTCGGTGACATTTGTTGTTTCCATTGTGTAGCCTCTTGTGAATGGCACGGCAAGGAAATTGCTTAAGAGCCATGTACAGAATGCCCATCGCGCACGAGCGTTAGGTTGGTTCTCTCTGTAGTAAACCTGTAGACGAAAAACCAAACTACGTAGAAAATGGACGAGGGTTAAACAGCTGTTTTTCAATTACGGACATGTTACTCGTCCCAAAACTGCTTCTTGTGTTTGTGAAAAGTTGGGAAAATATGACCGCGATGTCCATCCTACAGTCCAAAGCTTACACTGCCTCATTTTCACCCTTTCCAGCAACTGAAAGAATTCATACAGGGTAAACGCTTGGTTCAGATGAAGTTAGATTAGTTGTCTGTACCTGTCTAGTCTCCCAGGAAATGGAGTGTCATGAATTGAGCATATTCTAATCATATTAGACTGTAACAATTAGAGAGAACTTGGCTGATATGCTGAAATACAGCCAAAGCTAAACCTTTTGAATAGAGGGCACTGATGATACATGGAATGAAGATGAAGCACCGGTGGAATGAGATGGCAGGGGAAACCGGGGAACCCGAAGGAAACCCAACCCTGCTCCGCTTTGTGCACCACAAATCCCACATGCGGTTGCCTGGGATCGAACCTCAGCCGCTTTGGTGAGAGGCAAATGGTCTAACCGGTCGGCCACACCCCGGCCTCTTTGAGCAGTTATTTTCATTTTTATTTTCTCTAAAACTTACCTTTAGTAGGTAGAGAAAGTATTGTGTTCTACCCAAAAATGCGAAATTAAAATATTCCCGGAGGTATCATGATAAAGATAAACAAAAAATGCAAAATAAATAATCTACTTTTACACAAAACTGCTCGTTAAGGTCAGAATCCTAGACCGTTATCTCACAATCTATGATAAACCAATAAATAATCATTGTTTAGTGGTTGCCCAGTGTAAATCACCATTACAAACGCACCAGTCGCATTCCTCATTGATTGGAGTAGAGTTTCTTGCTCTCCCGCTTCCCTGTAGTAGAAATTGATTCATGGCTACTTTGACCAATCAGAAAGATCAGAATATCTTCCCCGTGTGGAGTAAATATCGTGATAGGAGCTGGTTACGATTTACGGCTTTGAACATGTTAGATGCGATTCAGTCCAATTATAAAACGGGCTATATCTAACGTCTTCAGCCTAAGAGATACAACGTTAGAGAAGCCGCCCGTAATATCGATTATGAATCAGTGGAAGCCGGAAGATTGTGCATTTAATGTACATGTGTTCTACTGTTCTACTTGCGCATGTACACTGCTGCAGGCGTCTGCTGATGCGCGTGCATATACGACGGCTGCGCAGTGGCGTCTACGTCATTCATTCTCCGTGTTCAACTAACCCTTATCACATGTAATCCCATGCGGATTCGGGCTCTATGAATTACATTAATACATGTGATAATAATTACATTACATGCATTACACAAACCTGCTTTTCATGTTTGCTACAACAAAAGTGTAATTGAAAATCATTTCAAACAACATTTAACTTTAATAAAAAGTAAGCTTAAACACGTTTTCATACATATAAGTAAATTACGGCAAAGGAAAACAGTGTTATGGTTGTAACTTTCGGAGATAGCCTATCCTTATTTTTCGAGTTAGATCTCGATATGGGATTAGGGATTATGGCGTTAAGTACAATTCATTCCTTATTTTAGGTTAGAAGTTAAAAAAAAAAAAAAAAAAAAAAAAAGTAAAATAAAAACGATTATATTAATAATTCCTTAAATTTGCATGAAATGGTAATAAGTAATGAAATTCATAAGAAGGATATATATGAGAGTTTGAGTTTTTATTATTTAAAGGGGTACGTATTTGATAAATTGCCCATTGGAATAAAGTGAGTATGAATTAGAGAGCGGAAGATCAGAAGACGACCGCATGACAAATACATCCACATCCTTCTTGATATTCATTGATCGTCATAAGCAGTTGCGCCGAATGTTGAAAATGGTCCGACTCAGCTTATTGCGGTCTCCTTTTGATAACCGATAATTTCATTTACCCAAGAGCGAGCTTACCGCATGCCAGGAATCACATTTCATCCCTTCCTCCCTTTTCTAAATCATCCCATTGACTACTGCTCCGCGTCGCGAGTGTTATCAGAACCCGCCACGAGAGGCAGCACTGGCGCCAGTCTCATCCCCAACCTTCGCTTAATTAACCAGGTTAATAAGACCTCAATTAGCGGAAATAGGAAGTCCTAATTAGGACAAGGGCTCTCCTTGAGAAGCTTTAGGAGAGCTGCTGTTAATATGAAATGTGTGCGGTCTGTCGAAATGGAACGACGTCGACAAATGTCTTTTGTGTTGTTTTATAATACTACCTGAGATATATTTATACACACTGCTTCCGCAGACAGCTAAGACGGTCATACAGAAAATAGTGGATTGTGGTGTGAGTGTAGGAAATGCAGTATTACAGAATCGAGCAATAGTTGCAAAATACGAAACAAAGTCCAGTCCTTCCATTTCTCACGTTCTGTTATACAGGTTACAAACAATTACTGCATTCTGTTTATATTGGTGTGTTGTGAAATAGCTGTTATTCATGTGACTTCCTTTTCTTTACATTTCTTGTCTTTCGAGTTCACTACAAATATTAGTTTTAACACCTTAACTTTGTGACCTATTTATGGCATTTAGAGGGTATTTTGTGCAAGCATAAGGGGAGTCGTAAAGCTATATATTACCTACATTAAAATGGCGATACAAATGCCCCATTTTCTCAGGAGCTATTGGGCAGAGAAATTGAAATTTATTACAGTGTGTGTATTCGTCTTTCCTAAATATACCTATCCTCATTCACATCAAACTCTAAAATAGCACATTTGTTATATTTTTACTGAGACTCTAATTTTTACTTTCTTTACTGGTAAGTAGACGGAAGTATTGTATTCCACCCAAAAATTCGATGTCATGATTTCACCGGGAATATATGTTTTGAGACACCCTGAATCCAAAAAAAAACCATTTTTAAAAAAAGTCTCGTGTGTGTGTGTGTGTGTGTGTGTGTGTGTGTGTGTGTGTGTGTGTGTGTGTGTGTGTGTGTGTGTGTGTGTGTGTGTGAGTGACTGTGTGTCTGTGTGTCAATCTGTCAGTCTGTGGACAGCATAACTCAAAAACGAAAAGTTGGTTAAAAACCAAAGTTGGTATTTAATCTGAGCTACCCGTTACATTGAAAATTTTTCGAAAATTTTGATTTTCCTGAAAATGGCTTTAACGATTTTGATTAAAATGTCATATGTTTAAGATATTTGTATGAAAAATGAATCTATATTTTGAATTTTCTGGCTATAGCCTATGTAATCCTGTTTACTCTGGATGACTTTTGAATAACACGTAAACCATAAGAGATAGACAAAATCTTAATATACAAAAATGTGGATCTCGCTAAAACACACGTTGTGTCTAAATAAATTTGTTGTAGACTGAACCATTTCGGAGATATTCCTTGTTATTTGCGTCAGTTTCGGAAAACTTAAAACTTTCGTGAAATGGAACATCGTTGTTCATTTTTTTTATACGTTAAGCCTGCAAAGATAACGGGATCTTAAAGCTTTAAAACATTTCACTATCGCTCAAAGCCTACTGTATTCAATTATTTCCCTTGCACCTACAAGGAAATAAGCAATAAGATAATTTGTACATACATATGTTTATCTTAGCTAACACAAAGAAGATATAGGAATGAGGGTTTGTAAGTATGGTTAGTACAAAAGTAGAGAAAGTCATGCGAGTGCAACACATCAGTTTTTTTTCATTAAAAGCACAACTTTTATTTTTGAAAAAAAAAATGATCCGTCTTCGGAAACTGAATTTCTGGGGATCCGCAACATCACTGCAAGATGCAGATTATGTGTGAAGAATTGTAAGGAGATATTACCAATGGTTTATGAGAAAACGGGGCTTTTATACTGAAAAATGTGGTCTTGAGAAAATTGATAGTCAAATATAACGAAAATATGTGTTCATATAAACTCACGTGAATTATACACTTACCCTAAACTCCCCTCCCCCCACAAATATTGAAGCTGACAAAGTTACTAAAAACTGAGCTTAATATATTAATATTTGTTTCATATTCATTAATGTTAATATACTTTTTCTGTGTTGTGTAGTTTCTTTTTAGAAGCAAACATTCTCTGCAGGGTTGTTCAACGCTAAATTGTCACCTTGTGGTGCAGTTACAGCTCGTTGTACCACGGGATGTCCTATACTATTGATTTCCTTTATTTTTCCTCTTTTTAAACGAACATTTAGGCTTCGTGATTGTAACAAAAAGGTTGAGTACAATGTGAAAATATACAAATATCTAAGAAATTACCACTTAGTTATATAATTAAAGACAATCTCACCTCACAAATATGGTGCCACGTTGACTATGAATCGGGCTTTCCCCATAAACATAGGCTAAACCAATCTGGACTAGTTAGTTCCGGAGTTATATTTTCTTCTATAAAATATTGCAAGGATTAAAAATAGTGGATTAGACTTAAAAATAAGCAGTAAATATTCGTCTACTGTAATAAAACATGTATCATCTTAATCAGAATGGATCATATTTTGATAATACGCAAAAAAAAAAAAAAAAAAAAAAAAAAAAAAAAATAAATAAATAAATAAATAAAAAAAAATAAATAAAAAAAATAAAAACATAAAAAATTGTGATTTAAGGGCTTTATGACGCCGTATAACTGATTCCAACTCAAATGCAGTAAATAAGGTTCAAGAAAGTTAAGTTACTATTTAAGAACCGATCTCACGTTATTTCTTCGTCACTAAACTGTCGTTATAGCATTCAAACAGAACACCTCTAAACGTAACACATATCAAATCTATAAGTCCTAGGGCACACTAAACTAAATATTATGTTAATATCTTCTACATGACGTGATTATGAATATTCCTTTTGGCTGTAGCCGTATCTCTTAGTTGAACGTATTGTGACAAAATTCAGTGCGGTTTATTTTATATCACTTTATTGTCTGCTAACATTTTATCTCAAATACACCGTCTTCTTCTCGTCGTTAACATAGTCTACAGACTTTCGTGCTATCGTAACTCCCACTTTTACTTCCATGACATTGCTCAGTACTTTCAGTGGCTTTCTTTGCTTTCTCTGTGTCTCATACAGTCAATACGACGTTGCAATCACTCGATGCCCGTTAGAATCTTTTTCATGACGACCGACATATCTTTCACGACGACATACATGCACAGCTGTCTTGTATTCATTGTTACACTGACCGACTCATGTCTGTAACAGTAAACTCACTCACTGCTGTTTTCTGGTCTCCTTATGTAGTGTGGATGACGTCACGCGAACCTTTCTCGACTTCTACACACACGCACCGGCAATGACGCTGTCAGATCCTCAAATGCACTAGAAAACACCCTTTTGCTTCTGTCGCTTCGATTGTTGTTAGTCACATACACACAGCAGTCGTACGAGGCAGCCTGATGAACGCCTTTGCTTACTCGCAGGCACGGCATGTGGTTAGAAGTACCTTGGCCTCGTCCGTCCTTGTTATGCGCCGAGGCCGACGTCACACCATTCCCCAGGTTTATACATCAGCCATTTTTTGAGCTGATTTTGAAATTTAATGCTTATGATGAGATTTAGAAGGTAGATAGGCTTAGCAGATGTAGTAATGAAGTTTATAATATCAGCTAGAAAACTGGCTATAAAAATATGACTCTTAGCCGTCAGTGATTCCAGTACTATGGCTATCTTTTACACTTTTGAGAAATTATTCTGCTTCCTCTACCCCTCTTGCAGTTACAATGAAATGTATCAAGAAATCCTCTGCAAAGATTTACCATAATTAACATGAACTAGTTGAATAATAAAGTTTGGTAAGAACAGCTTGTAAAAGTTCAATCAAAATAAATGATACCGAATAGATAAAGTCATGTATACAATGTTTAGTAATATGCACTGGTAGGGACTATCTCTCAGCTTCTTATCGTCTTACGGGGTCTTAAAGGGGTGACAATAGCTGGTGAACAATTCTTACATTTGCAATACGGGGCAACTGTAATGAAGATAAGCAAGTTAGTTACATCTGGCCTCGTAAAGGTGTGGCACCTTTTTAATTTTCTTTAAACTTATCTCCAAATCCTTAATGCCTGTTATTGAAAAGGTTGCAAATGTTGCTTGAAATACACAGACTTTATTGAGTTAAAGGATTCTGTGTTACAAGAAAAGCTGTAACTTTGTCCTTGGAATCACAAAAACCTGTAAAGCTTTGTAGTACACATAATGCAATATTATATTGAAAAATATAAGAATGTTTCATCCTTTTACATATTCTCCTTATATTTATATTGGAATTAAAATTCTTATCGAAATAACATTAAGCATGTTTGTCTATTACATAATGTCATAGAGCGGTATTTAGATTTAATGAAATCTTCTTCTTCTCTAAACTCACAGTCCGCTCAGTACTGTGGCCTCCCTAATGAATATCCTTCATTCCCCACCAACTGCAAGCTTGTGTAACTTCTAGGGATGAATATTTAATTACATTTCTGTGAATTTGCACAGTTTCTAAAATTTGTCGATCTGTGTTACCAGCTTGTCATATACCAATAATCTGGTCACGTGTTGCTTCTGATGTATACGACATAGTGTGAATCAAGCAACAGTTGAATAACGATTTACTGAGCGGTCAGAAATAATCAATGCTTCCCTTTCATGACTTTGGTTATAACTATGTCCTGCCCATAGTATGAATACCGCTGTCATTGGAGAAAGATGCAGAGAGGAAAAGAAGAGGAAACTACGAAGGTCTCGTTAAATAATCACGATACCTTTGCATTTTCTAAATTCGCTTTCTCTACCATCGCATATTTCTTAAACACAATTCAACACTGGTGCTCTCATTCCTCCATAGACTTTAATTTAGGGTCTTATGTCTTAATGTCATTTTTAGATTCTGCGTGTATTCTTTGTGATTTAACCTAAGTAAAGGAAACCATAAACACAAAAAAATGTTGAACTAAATATACAGTATCTCCCATTTTATTTGAACGAGGAAGGTGGCATGCTCTACAAGTAAAATGTCGTCAAACAGGACAGGCGTATTTTTCCACTGCAACCACCTATCTCTATCAACTTCATTTTGTTGCTCTCGGTTGCTGTTACAATTTTTGAAGAGTACATTTTTAATTCACTTGTAAAAATGTAGTAAACGGAAAAATGTTTTAGTGCAATGTTTGAGATTTTAATTGAATTTTATAAAATGCATTCGTTTTGCATCAAGCTAGGTAAATATTTAGATATATCATGGGCAGCGCGGTATTTTAATTAATGGGTTTTGAAAAACGAGCGTGCATGCCAGCAATGTTCAATCTTTGCGAAAGAGGGGAGTGTGGGTTTACCTCTCTCCAACATACCCAGACATTGCATCTTTTAACCCCTTGCCGGGCCTTGTATTGCAGTGACGCCTACGTTGTGTTTCATTTACGAAAATACATTCAAATCTTATGCGATAAACATCTGTTCATTAGTGATTTTTGGTACTGCTTACGTTTAAGAAGTGTAACAATATTTGACATAGGCTTAGAAGGTTCAACAAGTGACGGTCGCGTAATATATTGCGATACGGACTTTCAATATGGTTCAATTTGGATAAATTCTGTTCGGAAATATATGCAGAGCTATATTCAGTCTTATGCACGCTGTTCTTGCAAATGCTTATTCCTCTATCTACTTCATTTTAATCGACATAAGCATTTTCAGAAATTACCTTATTGCGAATATTCTTGTAGGTACAAGGGGAGTTTGGGAATACAGTAGGCTTAAAGCGATACTGAAATGTTTTAGGAACTGGTTGGCATGTGTTGCCTTTGAAATTCCGTTCACTTTGCAAGGTCAAGGAGATAAAAAACGAATACATATTCTTATTTGAAAAAATATAATTATTGGCAAATTCAAACAAAGAAGAAAGAACATCTCGGAAATGGTTCACTCAAAAGAAAGAAGAAGTATTTGAAATAAATTGTGTGTTTTAACGAGATCCATACATTTTATTCAGTAAGCCTTTGTGCGTCTCTTACTGTTTACCAATAATGTAGATCTAAATTCTTCTGAGAACATTCCCAGAAAATTGAAGGCATGACTTAGAAACTTCGATGGAATCGCCTGTTTGTGTGCGTCACTGGATACTCACCACCTCTCCCTCCGAGGGTTATTGCCGCTCGCTGCGTACGGTTCTCCAAAGATAACATTTTCGACATCCCTGGTGTATAACATAGGGCATTTTCATAGCCATTAACAAAAACGCTACCGGGGTATCCCAATGCTTTCCTCTGTGGCTCTCTTGCCGAGGGTCAGTGGTTCACTTCCCGACTCTAGGGTGGCAATTTTATGTCAGCCCTATCACAAGGATGAAAATTGCAACAGAAGCACAGAGCTTACAAAACACAAAGGTATTGGACAACTTTCACTGCATAGCTTACCAAATCAAGTATGTTTCTAGACAGTATGTCGGCCTTTCATCCTGTGTTCCTACATTAATACAATATTAAGTATCTAAATATTACATACTACTATTTAGCATAAGCGAATAGAGGTTGAGTCTGTATACGGAAGGAAGTGTGTATATTAGTATATCATGCAACGAGAGTGTAATGACAGTAAATAAGGTGGGCGTATATTTTAAGAAATTCACTACCGTTTGTTGCATAATATTCATACTAACGTCCTAATTGGCACTATTCTCAAGTTTCATACGACTTTTATGCTCGGGGATGAGTCAAATTTAACTTGTGTCCGACATTTTAATCATGTATTTGATTGTACATATGTATGAGAATCGATGGGCACGCCTTTAACTGTTATTGTTACGTTGCCCTTGACACGATGATACAGAGAGTACGTATGCTATAATCTTTAAAAAAGAGTAGCGTTTCAAAACTGAGAAGACAATTTGAATATATTAGAATGTTATTTACAATATTAACACTAATTATTAAATAAAAGGAGTAGCTTTGTGTCATATATGAGAATCGACAGTTTCGCTTTCAGCTTCGAGGGAATATGCGCAGACGGCGAAGTATTGATTGCTACATGCGGATCTTTTGATTGGTGGTTAGCACTTTCGTTATGAGCAGATACAACTTTGATTGGCGGGTTAGCAGTGCCGTTAAGAACAGGTGCACCTTTGATTGGTGGATTGGTAGTATCGTTATGAGCTTGTGCTCCTTTGATTGGTGGATTAGCAGTATCGCTATGAGCTGGTACACCTTTGATTGGTGGATTAGCAGCATCGTTATGAGCTTGTGCTCCTTTGATTGGTGGATTAGCAGTATCGCTATGAGATGGTGCACCTTTGATTGGTGGATTAGCAGTATCGCTATGAGCTTGTGCTCCTTTGATTGGTGGATTAGCAGTATCGCTATGAGCTGATGCTCCTTTGATTGGTGGATTAGCAGTATCGCTATGAGCTGGTGCACCTTTGATTGGTGGACTAGCAGTATCGTTATGAGCTGGTGCACCTTTGATTGATGGATTAGCAGTATCGTTATGAGCTGGTGCACCTTTGATTGGTGGATTAGCAGTATCATTATGAGCTGGTGCACCTTTGATTGATGGATTAGCAGTATCATTATGAGCTGGTGCACCTTTGATTGGTGGATTAGCAGTATCGTTATGAGCTGGTGCACCTTTGATTGATGGATTAGCAGTATCATTATGAGCTGGTGCACCTTTGATTGGTGGATTAGCCGTATCATTATGAGCTGGTGCACCTTTGATTGGTGGATTAGCCGTATCGTTATGAGCTGGTGCACCTTTGATTGATGGATTAGCAGTATCGTTATGAGCTGGTGCACCTTTGATTGATGGATTAGCAGTATCATTATGAGCTGGTGCACCTTTGATTGGTGGATTAGCCGTATCATTATGAGCTGGTGCACCTTTGATTGGTGGATTAGCCGTATCGTTATGAGCTGGTGCACCTTTGATTGGTGGATTAGCAGTATCATTATGAGCTGGTGCACCTTTGATTGATGGATTAGCAGTATCGTTAATGAGCTGGTGCTCCTTTGATTGGTGGATTAGCAGTATCGTTATGAAGAGGTGGATATAATGAGGTCTATGACAATGGCATATACGCGCTGCATTATGCCATGGTCGAGCATAAATAAATATGTATATGATAAATAAACAGTAAAGATCTTTACCATTATATTTTGGCAACACTAAACCCTCTGGAATTAAATTCCTTAAATATATTTACAGCCGGAGAATCTGCAGTGTGCTTTTAGGTTTCTTAATTTCAAAAAATTTAAGCTAGGAAACCGAAATTGAATAAAATGTACCGAGCTAATACAAGTTATGGATTTAACTTCCTGTGCACGAAGTTTGCTAGCGTTCTCAATGGTGGTCTTGGCGACCTATGGAAATGGAAGTAATTAAACGGTTTCATACATATAATATTCGTTAATATGTGCAATCCTTGAAATAGTATGTCACCTTGCATCTGTAATTGAATTAGACAGGCAGGTACAAGTGTATGTGCATTTGAGGACAACAGCGAAAAGGTATACAAAGGACTACGTCATACAGTATTGAAACCAACACGATTCAGGGATCAATAGATTCAAGGCAGCAGAAATTAGGTTTTTTGGATTACTCATGGAATTTGCTTTAAGAGAGAATACGACGTAAAACAGTAAGACAATAAAAAATCCAACAACAATTTTATTATGACCGGGGACATAATGATTCATCAGAAAAAAACTTATTCTGCCACAGTTAAACGACTTTCTCTACCAGTGATGGCTTATTACTTATCTGCCATCTATCTAGTAGATAGATAAGGTGTGTGTGTGTGTGTGTGTGTGTGTGTGTGTGTGTGTGTGTGTGTGTGTGTGTGTGTGTGTGTGTGGTGGGTGGGTTTTCGTGCGTGCGCACGCGTGTGTGTGTATATGTTTGGGTGTGCATGTGTGTGTGAGAGTGAGCGTTTGTGTAGGTTTCTCCAAAGATTCGACACAGATTTTTAAGAAAATCCCTCCAACGAAAACTAAACTTTATATGCAGACATTTTCAATATTTTCCTTTTCTTAAAAATGACTTACAGTTTGAATTAAAATACCGTGAATTTAGGATATTTGATTGATAAATAGAATTATCTTGCATTCTTGTAACAGCCTGTCAAATCCTTTTTATTAGGAACAAATTTTGTGTAACTGATGCACTTAACACAAACTTACTACACAAAAATGCACGTCGCTTTAGAACAAAGACCATTTTAAACAAATGTTTGCCGTAGTAGGCATTTTCGAGAAATCCATTGTTATTGGTTTGAATATTTCAGTAACTTTGCCATGTTTTAAAGTACTCTTGCTACTCAGCTGTTAGTCACGATGTCATGGAAAGGGTTGGAAATTTCAATTCCATTATAAGGCGCCTCGCTTTTAAATATCTGACCATTGATGACCTTTCCTGTACCTCTTATACCCACAAGGAAATGTACATTGAAAATATTTGTGTGGAGTTTTATCTCGAATAACAGAAGAGAGTAGAAAAATAAACTTTCATGGGAATAGTGTGTAACAGTGAGCGATACAATTTGCAAAACACCAGATTCCAACTATCGTCTACACATTAATCTTAAAAACTTAATTACTTCCTCTACTGGTAAGTAGAGGAAGTATTATATTCCACCCAAAAATTCAATGTCGAGATTTCACCGGAAATATGTTTTGAGACACCCTAAATCCAAAAAAAGCATTTTTAGAAAAAGGTCCGTGTGTGCGTGAGTATGTGTGTGTATGTGTGTGTGTGTGTGTGTGTGTGTGTGTGTGTGTGTGTGTGTGTGTGTGTGTGTGTGTGTGACAGTCTGTGGACAGCATAACTCAACAACGAAAACTCGGTTAAAAACCAAACTTGGTATTTAAGTTTAATGTCCTTCAAGGATGCGACACGAAGATTTTGAAGCAAATAGCCTTACCGTAAGGTGGCAAATACATGGAAAATTTTCGAAAATTTTTATTTTCCTGAAAATGGCTCTAACGATTTTGATTAAAATGCCGTATGTTTAAGATATTGTATGATAAATGAAATGTATATTTTGAATTTTCTGGCTATAGCCTATGTAGTCCTATTTACTCCAGATGACTTTTGAATTACTCATAAACCGTAAGAGATAGACCAAATCTTACGCTTGAAAAAATGTAGATCTTGCTAAAACACACAATATATGTCTAAATAATATTTTTAGAGTGAACCATTTCGAAGATATTCCTTGTTAACTGGGTCAGTTTCGAAAAACTTAATACCTTAGTGAAATGGAATATCGTTCTTAATTTTTTTACTTTCTCTACTACGTATAATAATGTAGAGGAAGTATTCTATTCCACCTAAAATTTGATTTCGAGATTTCACCGGAAATATATGTTTTGAGGCACCTGAATCCATAAAAGCATTTTAGAAGAAGGTCCGTGTGCGTATGTGTGTGTGTGTGTGTGTGTGTGTGTGTGTGTGTGTGTGTGTGTGTGTGTGTGTGTGTGTGCGCGCGCTCGCGCGTGTGTGTATCTGTTATTCTGTATATCGGTCGGTCTGTGGACAGCATGACTCAAAAACGAAAACCCGGTTAGAAACCAAAGCTTGTATTTTAGTTTAATGTTTTTCAAGGATGCGACATGAAGATTTTGAAGAAAATTGCTCCACCCTAAACTACCCTTTACATAGAAAATTTTTCGAAAAGTTTGATTTTCTTGAAAATGACTCTAACGATGTCCATTAAAATCAAAGATGTTATATCTAGGAGTTACTTTTATGAGAAATGAAATGTATATCTTGAATTTTCTGGCTATAGCCTATGTAGACCTGTTTACTCTGGGTAGCTTTTAAATAGCTCGTAAACAAATGCTACTATAAAAATGTAGATCTCGCTAAAGCACACAATTCCTGTCCACATAACTTTTTTGTATAGTGAACCATTTCGGAGATATTCCTTGTTATTTGTGTCAGTTTCGGAAAACTTGTAACTTTTGTGAAATGCAACATCGTTGCTCATTTTTATGTTAACCATGCAAAGAAAACAGAATTTGAAACCTTTAAAAGGTTTGACTGTTGCTCAAAGCTTAATGTATTCTCATATTCCCCTTGCACATACAAGGAAATAAGCAATAATTTCTGCAAATATTTATCTCAACTAACAAAAAGTCTGTCTGTCTGTCGGTCGCTCGGTCTGTCTGTGTGTCTGTCTGTCGGTATGTCTGTCTGTCTGTCTGTCGGTCTGTCCGTCTGTCCGTCCGTCCGTCCACCTGTCCGTCCGTCCATCCGTCCATCCGTCCATCCATCCACCCATCTACTCTTCTACCCATCCACCTATGCATCCATGCATCCATCCACCCATCTACCCGTTGACCCATCCACCTATGCATCCATGTATCCATGCATCCATGCATCCATGTATCCATGCATCCATGTATCCATGCATCCATGCATCCATGCATCCATGTATCCATGTATCCATGCATCCATGCATCCATGCATCCATGTATCCATGCATCCATGCATCCATCCACCCATCTACCCGTTGACCCATCCACCTATGCATCCATGTATCCATGCATCCATGCATCCATGTATCCATGCATCCATGCATCCATGCATCCATGTATCCATGTATCCATGCATCCATGCATCCATGCATCCATGTATCCATGCATCCATGCATCCATGCATCCATGTATCCATGCATCCATGCATCCATGCATCCATGTATCCATGCATCCATGCATCCATGTATCCATGTATCCATGTATCCATGTATTCATGTATTCATGTATTCATGTAATCATGTATTCATTTACCCATTTATCCATTTATCCATTTATTATTATTATGATTATTATGATGATGATGATTATTATTATTATTATTATTATTATTATTATTATTATTATTATTATTATTATTATTATTATTATTATTATTATTATTATTATTATTATTATTATTATTATTATTATTATTATTATTATTATTATTATTATTATTATTATTATTATTATTATTATTATCGTTATTGTTATTGTTATTGTAATTGTTATTGTTATTGTTATTGTTGTTGTTATTATTATTTATTATTATTATCATTATGATTATCATTATCATTATCATTATCATTATCATTATCACTATCACTATCACTATCACTATCACTATCACTATTAGTATTACTATTGCAATTACTATTACTATTATTATTACTATTACTATTATTATTATTACTATTATTATTATTATTATTATTATTATTATTATTATTATTATTATTATTATTATTATTATTATTATTATTATTATTATTATTATTATTATTATTATTATTATTATTATTATTATTATTATTATTATTATTATTATTATTATTATTATTATTATTATTATTATTATTATTATTATTATTATTATTATTATTAAACAATTAGTTTTTAGGTGATATATGCCCGCGTAAAGAGAATATAAATTTGAATTTATTTCGAAAAATTAGCAACACTCAGAAATTTGATTGAGTGATTTCAGTGTTAGATGCAGCCAAGGTGTCGTTTGAAATTGCATCTTCCTTGACGATAGAGGTAGTGAAAGCATGAAAATGTCTCGACAAAGGGAATCTTACGGAAGAAGAAGTGTATGAAAAGAGAGATTAGAGAGAGTAAACGTATGAGAAAATGGAAATTGCCTACATTAATATTACAGCAAAGAAAGACTAAGGGAGGGGAAAAAAATGAAAAATTTCCAACGTTAACGAGAAATTCGCTGCACATGGCACTCGGAGTAAGTAGCCATTGTTTTAGTGAAAGGGAGAACCTTATTAAAATGTGTCACCAAGTTAATGGAACAAGCAGCCGCCGCGACAGAAATCGATTTCCACTCCAGGCTGGTAGAGTGTCGTTTGTTTACAACAGGCGTGAGGACGGGATATTTCCACGTTAACCAAACATACCATGCTTTCAGGTATCTTCACAACAGCTACTACAATACATTATCTGTATTTTCTATTACTAGAAAGGAGCACTTCTGAACCCTTCCTTCCCCAAAGTTGAATGTATGTTGCAGAGAAATTTGGTAATACTTTTTTTAAACTCATTGACCATCCCAGCGCTGCAGTGGTCATATAAATAATGAAGTACACAATACTCATTTAGTTTACTAGTTTTAAAATATACGTGTTTGTGCATAAAAGCCTTAAGTGATCTATAGGGGAATCCCAGCTACATACTACAGTATGTGTACATCACTACAAAGCTCGAAATGGGGGAGAGGTTTAACTTTGCTGCCAATAACTATCCCTTTAGCATACCTATAAAACAGCAAACAATTATTTTATGGAAGTGCAAAAGCTTTATTTTCTTATGTAAAGAAGCATGGGTCCAATGTGTAATTGCGTTGTTTATATTAAAATTTATTAGTCAAAATAAAAGTGTATATTCTCATAAAATCTTTATTTTTTAAATAAAAAATAAACTAGTAATGTAATAAAACTCCAATGCTGAAATTATAGTTTTTCATGCAAAGTATTTAATCAACGCAGCACATAAAAATTCATGGTGTCCAAAATATAGCTTTACCCACCTTACGAAAAGAATATTTTGCAGAAGTTTATTTTAAAATATGGTGCAGTTTATTATCCAAAATAGAGAAACATTTAAAAAGTTTGTGTAAGTTCGATGAAGCGACAACCCAGAAAAGTTTGTTAGTAACCTTAAGTAACACACTTTCTTTCTCAAGTTAAATAAGTAATTAACAATTTCTAAATATCCACATACTGCTTTATTGCAAAGGCATTTAATGAATACGATGACCTATGGCATAAGTAGTATCTAACTGGTAATAGAAACTGAATTCACAGCAATCTTTTCAACTATAAAATAAAAAGTGTGTGCACATACGCAGGGATCAAGTACGCGATTTTGTGTGTGTGTATGTGTGTGTATGTGTGTGTGTATGTGTGTATGTGTGTGTGTATGTGTGTGTATGTGTGTATGTGTGTGTATGTGTGTGTATGTGTGTGTATGTGTGTATGTGTGTATGTGTGTATGTGTGTGTATGTGTGTATGTGTATGTGTGTGTATGTGTGTATGTGTGTGTATGTGTATGTGTGTGTGTATGTGTGTATGTGTGTGTATGTGTATGTGTATGTGTGTATGTGTGTGTATGTGTGTGTATGTGTATGTGTGTGTATGTGTGTATGTGTATGTGTGTATGTGTATGTGTATGTGTGTGTATGTGTGTGTATGTGTGTATGTGTGTGTATGTGTGTGTGTATGTGTATGTGTGTATGTGTGTATGTGTGTGTATGTGTATGTGTGTGTATGTGTGTGTATGTGTGTGTATGTGTGTGTATGTGTGTATGTGTGTGTATGTGTGTATGTGTGTGTATGTGTGTATGTGTGTATGTGTATGTGTATGTGTGTGTATGTGTGTGTGTGTGTATGTGTGTGTATGTGTGTGTATGTGTGTGTATGTGTATGTGTGTATGTGTGTGTATGTGTGTATGTGTGTGTATGTGTGTGTATGTGTGTGTATGTGTGTATATGTGTGTATGTGTGTGTATGTGTGTGTGTATGTGTGTGTATGTGTGTGTGTATGTGTGTGTGTTGGTGGGGGGCAGGGGGCTATCTTGATTTTCTTGAACTTATACAGCTTAAAAGAAATTAGGACTACCAATATGGAATAAGCAGCTGAAAACATTAATATACCATTTACAAACAAAAAGTGGCAGAATCAGAGTTAATTATAAGAGTAGTTGTGTAATAGTAAAATGAAAAACCACGAAGTGCATAGAGGCAGTTTGGACAAGTATATTAGTAAAATAAAAGCAAATATTTACTGCGCAGAAAATATTACATTTCAAATGATGCAAAAGCTAAACAAATATTAAAGAGACGAAATACAAATGGTTAGCATTATTATAGGTAAATGGATATAATATTTTAAAGAATTAGGGACACATCCTAATCAACAGGACAAAAAACCATTTTAGAAAATACGTTTTATGAGTTTCACCATATCCAATTAAAAGGGATTGAATCTACCTTAAAAGAGTGCAACAACCGAAAATCACTAGGGAACAACAATTTGAAATTGAATTGTATAAATGCTCGATGTCTGAATTTAAACAAATGGTTTGTGAGTTTGTAAATCAATGTGGGCTAAGTAGCGGTACTTCAGAGAAATGGCAATTTTCTATTGTAAAATCATTATTTAAGAAAGGTAACAGAATAAAACTTAATGTAATAACTATTATAGGGGCATGAGTCTACTACCCGCAGGGTAAAAAATATACAGTAAAATTATTACCCGCCAAATTGATACTATTTCTGAGCTGCTGCTGTAAAAACCTAGAATGGGCTGAAAGGAAAGATCGTGCACAGATTTCGATTTTATAATTACACAAATAGTTGGGCAAAGAATGGGACTTAATTTCGAAACACAGTTTTATATTTAGATATTAAAATGGCTTTCGATTGTATATTAATAGGTAAATTATGGAGCACAATGGAAAAAATCCTGAGAAACTAAACTAATCTGAGAACCATTTTTTGAAACTAAAAGCTTCCATTGAAACAGCGGATACGATTTTCTGTCTTATATGTAGGGAGAGTTACGAAAAGGACTGGATATAGCGTAGAAAATGTGCAGGATGGTATTATGGAAACAGTATAGATATTATCAGTGACCTTAATTACTATGACAAGTGTTCTAAATCATAGGCGTATTATTTCGTAAGTATTTAAAAATAAACTTTTGTTATAAACAGATATATAAATATAATTAGATACATTCAAGGACATTCAGAGCAGTTTTATATTCGAGTCCAAATTATACGATCAAACGGTCCAAATTACATGATCTTCGTTCAAATTACTCAGTTGAAATTTTAGAGTTTTAATTTTCTTATATTGAAGCTTTTTAGATTTTCATGACGCTTGTTACTGATCGTTAGTCTCCACTGTTTAATATTTATCCCAAACTAAATGTATCATAAGACATAAGCCATGGGTACTTAACTACCGTAAAAGTTAAGTGGTCCAAATTACACGGACTTAGTCTAAGCTTTGAGGTTGCTTAGTACTTCCAAGTAGGCGTGGCACAGAAGGCATGACGAAGAGGGGACAAATGTCTCAGCCACGAAAGCTGTATCACTGTGAGACCCATATTAACAGGTCACATATTAAGGGTGAGCAAAACTGATAGTCTACCTGACAGGCGTTGTTAATTTCGCGGCGGAGTTACGATCACACAGACATCAGGTAATAAACTATGTAATTCATTCACGGGAAAACTGTTAGAGGAAGAGAAGGTGAAAAAAATTAACACACTGAAGTATACACACACCAAGCTACCGATTATCACATTTTCTGCACTTATACCCCCAACACCCTGTATATAATATATCTATGTGTGTGTGTGTGTGTGTGTGAGTGCATGTGTGTATGTGTGTGTGTGTGTGTGTGTGTGTGTGTGTGTGTGTGTGTGTGTGTGTGTGTGTACGAGTGTACCTTGATGAAATAATGAGGGAGTGGCAGAATGAATTAGCGGAGAATTTTTCAGTACATAAAATTATCTCAAGTAGAACAATTCTCTACGCAAACGATCAAGTGATAGAGATACTGAGAATGGACTTCAAAGAGCAGTTTATCTTCAAACAAAATAGTATCAACATAATTATAATCTAGAAATTTCAGCAGCATAGACAAAAAGTCTGGTCTTTATTAAAAAGCACCACGTAACAACAAATTATACATGTCAAAGTTATCAAACAGGTCTCAAACTGTGATTATTTAGACCGCAATATATCTTTAAAAGTAATATAAAAAATCTGTTGCGTTGCACTCATATGACTTTCTCTATTCTTGTACTAACCATTCTTACAATCTCTTCTCAGCTCTTCGTGTTAGTGGAAATAAACATTTGCAGAAATTATATTATTGCTTATTTCCTTGTAGGTACAAGGGGAATATGGGAATACAGTAGGCTTTGAGTGATAGTCAAATCTTTTAAAGCTTTCAAATTTCGCTCTCTGTGCACGGTTAACATATTAAAATGAATAACGATGCTCCGTTTGACAGAAGTATAAGTTCTCCAAAACTCACACAAATATCAAGACATATCCCTGAAATGGTTCACTCTACAAAACAAAAAAATATTTGGACATAAATTGTATGTTTATAAAAATTTAAATTTTGGTATATTACGATTTGGTATATCTGTTACAGTTTATCAGTTATGTAAAAGTCATCCAGAGTAAATAGGACTTCATGAGCTGTAGGCAGAAAGTTCAAGATATACGTTTCATTTGTCAAAAAACATCTCAAACATTTTAATCAAAATCGTTAGAGCCATTTTCAAGAAAATAAAAATTTTCCAAAAATTGTACAGGTAAAGCGTAGTTTAGGGTGGAGCAATTTTCTTCAAAATCTTCGTGCACATTCTTGAAAGACATTAAACTTAAATACCAACTTTGATTTTTAACCGACATTTTATTTTTGAGTTATGCTGTCCAGAGTGAAAGACACACTCACAGACCTTTTTATAAAAATGCTGTTCTGGATTTAGGGGCCTCAAAACATATATATTTTCGGTGACATCTGTACATTGAATTTTTGGGTGGAATCTACTTTATTATATGTAGTAGAGAAAGTAATAAGTGTTCAATGAGCTGAAAGAAATTTAATGCATGTCATGAACTATTGAAGAGACAATTGGGCATAACACCAGTAGGTAAAGCACCTGCATGCTGCGCGAATGGTCCCGGGTTCGATTCTCGGCTGGGTTGTCGGAACTTTACTCAGCCAAGACTAATCCCTATCTTCCTCAGAGTCTGGAAGTATGAACGAGAGTGTTAAAGTGTGGGTGAGCAAAGTTATAAACACCCAAAGAGAAACCATTGACAATAATTTGACATTATGCTTTGCCAATGAGCAATATATTCCAAGGATAAAATGTTGCATTTGCAGATAAAAGCGGGGTATAAGTAGAACAATAAATAAACAAAATAAATGAAAAGGGATGTGCAGTTAAAGTTCTACAAAACTATGGCAATTCTGTGTTTAATTTTGGAAGCGAAACAACGCCCTTGAGAAGAAGTGGACAAATAGAGCCAGCCGAAATTACATTTTATGTATGTAGCAGGCTGTACACAAGTGGATAAATAAAGAAGTGCAGACATACGCGAGGAATCGAAAGTGAAGAAGTTCAATGAAGAAATAAGGAAAATTAAATGGAATGCTGTTAGTTGCACCGAGAGTGACATCGGGATGAACTCTTGATCAAAGCTATTACCATTGGCCCGTACTGATGGTTTTTAAGTCTGTTAAAACCGTCAGCCCCATGACAATATATTTACTGGCATGTAAAAGATTTCCTGTGGACGAAATTCCAGCAAACCGGTGGCACTGATATTATCCCGGTAATTGGCAGTATAGTTAACATACAAAATATTATAGCAACCAGAGGAGAACGTGATTCTGGAAGGCCCAGGAGAAACTGGAAGGACATTGAGGACAGTACGGACTAATAAACCAAATCCTTGCACATGATGTCAATATTTCAGTAGTAGCAATATTTAGAAGATTATATCAATCTTTTATCACTCCAATTGCTGCACGTTAACCAGTTACCACAAGAACCACATAGTACCGATTGCATTAAGCACGTAGAAGGGCTACACCTTGGATTATAACTGTTATTCCCTTACTTACCTTTTAATTTCATTATACACCCAAGCTTGCATCATTATCGGTTTTCAAACATCGTATTTGTAAGTTTCACAAGCGGGCGATGAGCAGACCGAGGGGACGTCAAAACGCGGGAGAGAAAAACAAAAGGGAGATAAAAGCAGAGACGGAAAGATAAAACGAGGAAAGAAAAATAATTGCGACACTGAGTCAGAGAAAGATCGGTATTAGGTATTTTCGCATATAATGCAACCAATAACGTGAGCAGACTTGTGGCTTTGCTAGAAATTGTGAAACAAGAATTCATACTTGAAATAATAATAATAATAATAATAATAATAATAATAATAATAATAATAATAATAATAATAATAATAATAATAATAATAATAATAATAATAATAATAATAATAATAATAATAATAATAATAATAATGATGATGATGATGATGATGATGATGATGATGATGATGATGATGATGATGATGATGATGATGATGATGATGATGATGATAATGATAATAATAATAATAATAATAATAATAATAATAATAATAATAATAATAATAATAATAATAATAATAATAATAATAATAATAATAATAATAATAATAATAATAATAATAATAATAATAATAATAATAATAATAATAAAATAATAAGAAGGAGAAGAAGAAGGAGAAGAAGGAGAAGAAGAAGAAGAAGAAGAAGAAGAAGAAGAAGAAGAAGAAGAAGAAGAAGAAGAAGAAGAAGAAGAAGAAGAAGAAGAAGAAGAAGAAGAAGAAGAAGAAGAAGAAGAAGAAGAAGAAGAAGAAGAAGAAGAAGAAGAAGAAGAAGAAGAAGAAGAAGAAGAAGAAGAAGAAGAAGAAGAAGAAGAAGAAGAAGAAGAAGAAGAAGAAGAAGAAGAAGGAGGAGGAGGAGGAGAAGAATATTCTCATCCTGTGCGGGCCCTAATGACCTAGCTGTCGACAAGCTCTTAAAGCTTCTCAGTCACTCACTTCTCATCCTTTGGATTGGTAGTTCGGCAACCCTTCATTTTAGCCGCGATGCGAAATGCAATTGCTGACACCGCTGATATTGAGCTTTTTATTCATTTCTGTTTTTGTTTTGAGAACATTCCGGCAAGTCAGGTGTTCTTTCTGAATGTACTAGAAAGAGAATTTGCCTATAAATACGAAGTTTGTAAGTTATAACTGCAATGTTATTGTGCATTTATTTATGATGTTAATTAAAACATGCTCCAGCAAGCTGTGTTTTCATGAAATTCACATAAACTAATTAACTAAAGCGATACTTCCGCGCCAAACTATGTTGTTGCTACTGTCTAATGCCAGGCCTATGGCACTGAACCCATTTGAGGAGCGTTTTTTCAAAACATGATAGATGCAAAATTTTACGAAATTGAGTTGTATATAGTATCGGCATAATTTTCACCTTCTGCATCGTTCTGTGGAATCAGATTTTGCAAAATTCGATACGTGTCCTGTGTGTGATTTTGTGATCCCGAGTGGAGCAACCTCAATTCTATGAAACGCATGTTGGCATTGACTGCCATCTCACTGTTGCGATTCTTGGAATTGTCAATCATTTCTGCAAGCTTTGTACACTGCTGCATCGTTGGCAATAACTGCGAAATCAGGTTGTGCGCTTAAATTTCAGTCATTTCTGCAAGCATTTTTCTTCCATTTATATCCCACCTTTAACTGCAGAGGTCATATCAGCGACCCTGCCTATTGGCAATGGTGTTACTCGTTTAACAGTGGGTTTTTCGGTCTTTAGGGGTTTTTATACGTTGAATTTATACACATTCACACTTTCATTCATACTTCCAGACTCAGGGAAGGATAAGGAATAGTCCTGGCTGGAGAAAAATTCCTAACCCCCTGCCGGAAATTGAACCCTGGACCCCTTGCACAGCAGGCAAGTGCTTCTGCAAGCTTTGTTATACTTACATGGCAATTTTTATTCTTAGTTGAGACACTGCACTGTACTATGCACAATGGACAGGAGATCAGATTGTGAAACTGTACCAGTCATAGAATGCGCAGGAGGTAGGAATTGCAAAAACAAGGAAAGGAAACCAAAATGCAAGTCAAGGAAAGCTCATACTCCAGAAATTACATGTTCACATGGTCTCGAGTGCACTCCATAAAAGCCTAAAAGTAAAGGGTATAAGCACTGTGATGCAGCTGATGTGACTTATAATGATATAAGTGGATTTTACCAACATCTTTCCATGCTCAACAAAATAGATCAAGATAAATTTCTTATGAAATATATGAGTATTTCATCTCCTAATGCAGGGTGGTGAAGAAAGAGGCTGCAAATAGAAAGCAGACTGTTAGCATTAAATACAGTGTGAGAAGTAATGATGGCCGAGTATTGCCAGTATGTGCTGCAAGCTTCCAAGGAATAACAGAAGTGTCAAGAGATAGATTATCTCTCCTGGCTAGAAAATTTCACTTATTTGGGAATCCGCCAAAGGAAACCAGAGGAGTTGACACAACGGGAATATTACAGAAGGGCATTACTGCTGCTATAAAGCAATACATCAAGAAGTACAGACGTAGAGAAGGACACTATGGAAGAGCAAAATCAAGGAGGGGATATTTACCTCCAGAGCTTAATATCAGAAAAATGTAGACCAACTTTTGCAACGAAAGAAGATTAAGAAATCCACCAGTCTGCTCATTGTCAAAATATAAAAAACATATTTTACAACTTCAATCTTTCATTCCGTACACCACACACTTACACATGCTCAACCTGCAAAATGAGACATGAAGATTAAGACAGAGGCAGATGTGGAAAAGAGAAACGAACTAAGAACCGTGTACAGACTGCACAAGTACTAATAAAGGTGAGAGCTTACTTATTCATATTGTGTGAAATTTCTTTGTGTATATTCAATATGTTTGTTACATAAATAAAACAAGATATATTGTTATTCCGAATGTAGCAGTACTTAGTTTCTAAGTTTATACCTAATAAAATAATCCTTAAGAACATTAATATGTTGGTTGTATAGTACATTGTGTGTTATAAAAAGGTGAAAATAAATAAAAAGTAATAAAAACATAAATAAAAAGCAACAAAAACAATAAATGACAAACATAACAAAGCTTCATGTGTTAATTTCTCGCTCACGCAGAAAAGTTCATCAGCATCTATCGGTTTTTTAAAAAACTCTGCATTTCAAACCCCAAATTTGCACCTGTTAAACTATGCTATTTGTTTCTTTTCACATTCAATGAGACAGTTTCAGGAAGGAGAATTGAATGATTAATATAGTTGCTGTGCTAACCAATTAATGCCAATAAATAGAAAAAAGCGTTTTTCTCAGAAACGCATTTTGTGCATCCATCGAGTTTTGAAAAAACCCTCCTCGTTTGCCCTCGGGCCATCCAAAAGCTTTCTTCGATGGAACTGATAGCGGACAGTTTGTCGCAAGTCATACAGTGTTCTATCATTTCCTCTTCTTTATTGCACAGCGGACATTTGGGATTTTGGAACATTCCCATTCTGTTTAGTTGTTTACCTAGGTAGCCATGTCCTGTAATCAATCTGAACTTTGCCAGGGAAGTCTTGCGGAGGACTTCAGGAATGACTTCTGGATTGTGGATAGTATGGTTCCATGTTTTCTCCTTTGCTTTGTAATTCTTGTCAGAATGTATCTCTAAATTTTTTGTTACAATTAAATAAATTGTACAATAAATTTTGTTTTAGGAATGAAAGGATGAATTTTGTTTTTTGGGGGTAATTGTACAGCCTTTCTTTGCGACCTAAAATACCCTTTGCATGGAACATTTTTCAAAAATTTTGATTTTCTCAAAAACGGCTCTAACGATTTTTAATTAAATGTCATTTAAGATATTTTATGACGAATTAAATGTACATTTTGAGTTTTCTGGTTATGTAGTCCTGTTTACTCTGGATGACTTTTGCATAAGGGATAGACCAAATCTTACTACACAAGAAATGTAGATCTCGTTAAAACACACTAATTGTCTATATAAATTTTTGTGGAGTGTCCCATTTCGGATATATTCCTTGTTATTTATGTGTTCTACAGTGCTTATAGTTTTCGCAACGGAAATTGATCAAATGGACCCTAGGGCTAAATGTTGTAAGGATAAACCGTTAAATCATGGGTAATGCCAAATAAAATAATGACGTTAAAGTTATTTGTATAAATTTCTATAGTATGCGGGATAAAACAAATTTTTGATAAGTTACTATTCCTAGTCAAATTTTATCGTATGTCTCTGTTGGCAGATGACCGTACTGTGTAGACTATGACCCCTAGGGTAGTGTGTGTATGTCAACGGGATGACAGAAGGCAGTGTTATTGAAATTTAACCCGTGTTAGGTTACGACGCCTACGTTAGAATAGTGTATGTATATCAAAGGGATGACGACGGTTCCTGCATGATCACATCAGAGAGGCAACCTCTATTCCTGCCATCAATAACCGCAATTGTTTCTCCACTTTTACAAATTGATGCAGGTAGATACAATAACGTAACCCAAATTGTAATATTTTAGTAGTCCTGGTATCTCATTAGTAGAAGCCGGAAGAATTTGCGGTAAGCCACAAGTTTAGCGCACATGGGTTCTACTCTTGTTACTGACGCATCGACACAGCTGCAGGCGTCTGCTGATGCGCGTGTATATACGACGGCTGCGCGGTATAGTGCACACAGTTTATCAGCAGTTCCCAAGAGTTCAACATGGCCAACATTACACTAAACAGCAGACGGGAAAAAAAAAAAAAAAAAAAACAGTCGTGCCAACGTACATAATAAAGGCATTTCAAACCTCAAATGTCACAGGGTTAAAGTATCACGCTTTCAAACGACAATAATGCTTGAACATCGTTACCACACAACAAAGAACGTACTCACCTTCGGCAAATCTTGTCCTCCAATAACACTTTTGCATGAAATCACTTTCGAGTGCTAAATATCACAATGTATATTTAATGCACTACTGTATAGCGAGCGGAAAAATAACCACAGTAAGTATAACTGCATATAATGCTCTAAAACAAATCAAAGCAAAATCACGCAAACACGAGCAGTACGTCCAAAGATTAATTATTAATTAATACGGCGTCTAAACAGAATCATGTTTAAAATCTATTGGTTGGCCTCTCTGCAACGCGTTCATAAACAAGGGCTTCTGTGGCAACATAACAGACACAATAACACCATTTATGGCCGTAGCTTTACCATGGTTATATGTTACGAACAGTTGGGTGCACTAATGCAACCTAACGGATGGAATATCACTAACTATAACTAGACTGCACGATAATGGGGGGAAAATGTCAAGGTTGCTTTTTCGGGCAACTAACCGAGCGGGATAGCTCAGGCGGTAAGGTCTGTGGCCCGCAGCGGGAGGTTGCGGGGTCGATCCTCGTGACCGCGCACTCTGATATGTTTTTTTTTTTTTCTTTCTTTCTTTCTGTCTTTCTTTCTTCCCGGTATTCCCATGTCACTTAGACGAATGCTGGGGTGCATTATTTCATACCACGGTTTCCTTTCCATCATTTCCCTCCATTCCATTTCCTTATCATCTTTCAGGTGCACTTTCAAGCGTGTAGTGTTGACAGTGCTGGGCAGATAGCGTGGTTGATTGCGCATGATAAGTGCTGTTCTCAGCGCTAGGTGGCTTTTTGCGGCCCTTGTCCTCTGTCGGGGAGGGGGGACGCTCAGTGCGATACCGGATCTGCGGTGTGATGTCTGCTGGGCGGGGCGGGGCCTGGCGCCGGGATGAAGAGATCTCGGCACTTGTTAGGGACTTCCCCGCATCTCTGTGGCCTGTCTAGCTGCTAACCTGTGTGGCACCTTCGGTTCCCTCATTTCATCCCTGTTTCCGGAGGGTGGTAGCCACAATAGATATGTGTAAGTCGAAATGAGCGAGGTGTCCCCCTCTGTGTCTGTACCCCTTACCTTTACCCTTTGGGATTTCTCAATAAGCTGTGCCTACTATACCGGATAGTCATTCACTCTCCGTGTCCAACTTAACTGTATCGTATGTAGTCGCACGCGTACGACTCATTAGAAAGCTAAGTAAACTGGCGCATAAACTGTTGTTTGGGTTAGATGAGAACCACTGAGTGAACGGTAACCCAAATTGGGTTAACCTTATTTTTCTGCAACAGCAGCAGCAGCAGCGGTAGTAGCGGTAGCGGCGGCAGTGGCGGCGGAGGTGGTGGAGGCGGTTGTGGTCGTCGTTGTGGTCACGGTCGCGGTTGCGCTAGAGGTACCGGTAGTGGTATAGTAGTAGTAGTAGTAGTAGTAGTAGTAGTAGTAGTAGTAGTAGTAGTAGTAGTAGTAGTAGTAGTAGTAGTAGTAGTAGTAGTAGTAGTAGTAGTAGTAGTAGTAGTAGTAGTAGCAGCAGCAGCAGCAGTAGTAGTAGTAGTAGTAGTAGTAGTAGTAGCAGTAGTAGTAGCAGCAGTAGTAGTAGTGGTGGTAGTAGTAGTAGTAGTAGCAGTAGTAGTAGTAGCAGTAGTAGCAGTAGTAGTAGTAGTAGTAGTAGTAGTAGTAGCAGCAGCAGCAGCAGTAGTAGTAGTAGTAGTAGTAGTAGTAGTAGCAGTAGTAGTAGTAGCAGTAGTAGCAGTAGTAGTAGTAGTAGTAGTAGTAGTAGTAGCAGCAGCAGCAGCAGTAGTAGTAGTAGTAGTAGTAGTAGTAGTAGCAGTAGTAGTAGTAGCAGTAGTAGCAGTAGTAGTAGTAGTAGTAGCAGTAGTAGTAGCAGCAGCAGCAGCAGTAGTAGTAGTAGTAGTAGTAGTAGTAGTAGCAGTAGTAGTAGCAGCAGTAGTAGTAGTGGTGGTAGTAGTAGTAGTAGTAGCAGTAGTAGTAGCAGTAGTAGTAGCAGTAGTAGTAGCTGTAGTAGTAGTAGTAGTAGTAGTAGTAGTAGTAGTAGTAGTAGTAGTAGTAGTAGTAGTAGTAGTAGTAGTAGTGGTAGTAGTAGTAGTAGTAGTAGTAGTAGTAGTAGTAGTAGTAGTAGTAGTAGTAGTAGTAGTAGCAGTAGCAGTAATATTATTATGAATAATATAATAATATTTAAGTCTATTTGAAACGTTAATACATAATTCACGATAATACAGATGTAATAGGAACACGGAAAAGGTATATGAAACAGAAAAGTGATATGAAGAACAACATCCAATGTTAATATGGTAATATACTAATGTGTACAAGCAGAACATGATGATGCATAAGTCATAAAGCACTCCATCGAGACTGCATTCGTTGTTGAAGATCGTATTTACTTTTCGTTTTAATATTACAAGGTGGTCCATTGATTTTAGAATGATCGGAGTTTTTGAATGTACCAATATGCGAGTTGAAAAACCATCGTGAAATGCCAGGTTACGGTAGGCTCAAGTGTCTTAATGACACACAGCTACGTCCGAATTAAAACATCTGATATTTCACATTAAGAGGGCTTATACCCTCGCCTCTCACCAAAACGGTCCGGGCTCGATCCCAGGGGGCCATATGCGGAAATTGTGGTGAACAGAACAGCGTCTTAGTAGGCTTTCTCCGATTTCCCCGGTCATTCATTCCAATAATCGCTGCAGTATTAACATTCCCTTCAACCATTGCTCCCTCACTTCATAACTGCCTCTTCATATCATGCTTCGGGCTGATCACCCATCCTGGATACTCTCTGATCCAGAGTTTCTCTTCTACAAGGGCATCTGGTTCCAGGCTCCAACTTGTAGGGGAGTTTAGACAGTGAAAGGAAAAGAAGTCTTTAATATTGGAATAGACTGCTGTGATAAATGATATAACAATTAGTATGTACTACAATGTGTTCGTACATCAGCCGGATCGAACCGCGGTGGCATTGGGCAGGGCTTAGACCGGTGCGCCTTTCGCCAAAGTTACACGTAAACGACCGGCAAGTGATGCGTAAGGAACGCTAACTGTTGTACTAAGTTACATTAAGCTTACCTGCATCACAACAGATCTTGAAGTTGAACACATTCTCACATTCCCTATATCTCCGAAAACAATTCTGGTTTACTCGCAAAAGTTCACGTTCACTGATTCCCTGTATTTCTCTAATCATTCTTGTCCTTCAATTTTTGTAATATGTGCGAATTTAATGGTTACATTTCTTTATTCTTTAATGGTCCTCATAAATAAAAACCGCATGAAGATAGGTCAGAGGAACGAGGTGTCCACAATCCTCGACTAATTATTCTGTCACCAGACACATTTCCCAATTCATGCTTAGAATTCGCAACAGAATTCAGTACAGCTGAGTACTGCTGAAACCAGCCACAAAATATTTCATTTCTTGTTAGTTGCGGAACAAAAAATATTTAAAATAGAATTTACATAAACGTGTGAATCAACTCTCGTGTCGTAAACTATGGTACTGATAATCCTAAGCACATTCTCTGCCCACCAAACTCCAACTTTTGCAGCGTAGTGAAGATCTTCATGAATAATATGGTAAATCAGAATTGTCTTCGGAGATATATGGAATGTGTCTGCGTTGAACATCGTCAATTGCAACATCTATTGTGAATGCAGGTGAGCCTAGTATAAGTTGTTGCAGTTGCTAGTGTTCCATACCCATGACTTACCGGTCGTTCAAGCCTAACTTTGGCGGAGGGCGCGCCGGTCCTCGCTCGGTCCGGTACCGCCGCGGGGCGGTCTGGTCGAACATAGAACGCAGTGTATAAGTGAGCATATTATTCGTATTCTCTTTAAATATTAAATTTATGATTATTCTCATTATTAACCTAATCACCATTACCCTTGTCATCATCATTCTTATAGCATGTAACCAGCAAATGGCATTTTTTTTTAAGAAATGCAAACAAAATTCAGAAATGATTGCCCGTAATTTTTATTAATTCATTAAACTATTTTCGATAAAACTTCCAGAAATCACAGAGGAGACAAAAGTGATAGAAAAATATCCAATTAATAACAATTATCGATAAAATATTTTATAATACTGAGATACCTAATTTGTTTACTTACAATAGTGATAAAGTCTGGTCTTGGAACTGTCTATACTAAGACTTCGTTCCGTTGCAAATCCAGATTAAGAAGAACCTGCCTGTAAGGCTGAGGTTGGTGATAAAATACACACATGCATATCTCTTCACATGAGTAATTTCTTTAACAAGTGTATAGAGCAACAGAGATAGTGTTATATGTATATTTTGTAATAGCCTTCAATAGCGAATCAACGTTTTGAAAGGGAAAGTATTTGATGTGAACAATATTGCGCCTGAGCTGTAACACAAAAGGCATCAATGCAGCCGCTTCCCTATTTGTCATATTCCATGTACGCCTTTAATATATGCTTCATATTGTTTTCTGTTGGATGTTCGCCATCGCGTATTGCTATCATAAATTATTTGCTTTGATATAAACGTGCTCTCGCTGAGGCCAAGAATTTATGCCATCCTTATCAAAGCCTCTTTTGTGTAGTGCATATATCAACATTTTTCTTTGAATTTTTTATTTTGAGCGTTTTTTTAATGTTGCTGCCCTGTATTACGCCGAATATATTTTTTATTCGTTTTCTGGAAGCATTTCTCTAAATTCACGAAAACTGCGAAAAAGAATTTTGTTTGGGTTTTTTTATTATCTCCATTTGTTTTATTGTTTACAACATTGATACGTCCTTGTATTCACTTTCATCTTATTTTAACTAGGACATAATAGCAACATTGTGACAAAAAGGAACATACAATAATTAAAATAGTAGTAGCGGAACCACTACACGCGTTATTGTGTTAAATGCGGACGTTCTTCGTTTTCTGTTTCTCGTTGCGTCTCCCTCAATAGTATGTAATTTCTCCCCTTCTCAGCCTAAGTTATCGTTCATTTACTTGCCTCTCCGTTCTCTCCGTTTATCCCTATCTCTTTCTGCGTCTCCTTCCCTTTTCAGTACCTCTCATATTCTTACTTTTCTACGTCGCACTCTTACATTTATAGCTTTTCTCCCATGTCATATGTTGTTTGACAACTGGTGAAAAACTGTTTTTTCTAAGGTGTTAAAATTGTGACAAGGTGACAAAAATCAGGTCCAGTTACTTTTCAATCACTTTATTGTCTTCTAAAATGTTACCACAAATACTCAGTTTTCTTCTCCTCGTTAACACAGTGTACAGTCTTCCGAGTTATCACAACTCACAACTGTTGTTCACATAACCTTGCTCAGAGCTTTCAATGGCTTCCTTCACTTTCTTTGTCTCTCATGCACTAAACTACGGAGTTACAATCACTCAACTCTCGTTGATCTGCTTTCGATGCACCGACGCAAATTTCATGTTGACATACACATCGGGCCACACTCGCTGACACACCGAGTAACCCATGGCCGTAGTTGTAATTCTAAAACTAAATTCACTGTCTAACTGACTGACTGACTCTGCTGGTATCCCGTGTCCTTTTGTACCGGGGATGACGCCACACCGGCCTTTCTCGGCTCCGCGCGCGCGCGCGCACACACACACACACGTGCATCAGAAATGACGTAGCTGGAAGTATCGAGAAGGCGCTAGAAAAGTCCCGTTTTCCTGCCGCCTAGTACACTGTCATGTACACACAGCAGGCACGCGAGGTAGTCTGACGTTGAACGTCTTGCCTACTCGCCGGTACGTCACGTGATATGAAGTAGCCCCCTCCCCTCCGTACAACGCAGTGCGCTGGGCCCAACGTCACAATAACAATTACATCACAAGTAACAAGTGTTAAGAGTGCCCCAACTTCTGCATCTTCCTTATGCTTGTAATGTTATCTAACTAAATTGCTTCTTTTGCGTATTTGGTTCACGTTCACCCTATTAAAATGTTCTACATGGTAAAACTTCACATACATATTGCGGTAAAACCTTTCTTAAGAAAAATTTACTCTCATTTCTCCCTCTAAGATTATTTCTTATATCACAACTAGAAGCACTAGCACTCATATTATGCAAAGAAATGTCAGCTAATGCATTTGGAATCGCCTCATCTGTTTAAACTATATCACTGATATGATTACTACTAGAATTAGGTAGATTTGCATTTATTCTTAAATTTTCAAATGCTTCTTTCACACCTGTAATTTCTGTTGATACCTTTTTCATTTAATCTCTAATTTCTTCTAGATTTCTAGCCTGGTTTTACTGTGAAATGTAACCTCACTTTTCAACAACATTATTATTATTATTATTATTATTATTATTATTATTATTATTATTATTATTATTATTATTATTATTATTATTATTATTATTATTATTATTATTATTATTATTATTATTATTATTATTATTATTATTATTATTATTATTATTATTATTATTATTATTATTATTATTATTATTATTATTATTATTATTATTATTATTATTATTATTATTATTATTATTATTATTATTATTATTATTATTATTATTATTATTATTATTATTATTATTATTATTATTATTATTATTATTATTATTATTATTATTATTATTATTATTATTATTATTATTATGATTATGATTATGATTATGATTATGATTATGATTATGATTATGATTATGATTATGATTATGATTATGATTATGATTATGATTATGATTATGATTATGATTATGATTATGATTATGATTATGATTATGATTATGATTATGATTATGATTATGATTATGATTATGATTATGATTATGATTATGATTATGATTATGATTATGATTATGATTATGATTATGATTATGATTATGATTATGATTATGATTATGATTATGATTATGATTATGATTATGATTATTATTATTATTATTATTATTATTATTATTATTATTATTATTATTATTATTATTATTATTATTATTATTATTATTATTATTATTATTATTATTATTATTATTATTATTATTATTATTATTATTATTATTATTATTATTATTATTATTATTATTATTATTATTATGATTATTATGATTATTATGATTATTATGATTATTATGATTATTATGATTATTATGATTATTATTATTATTATTATTATTATTATTATTATTATTATTATTATTATTATTATTATTATTATTATTATTATTATTATTATTATTATTATTATTATTATTATTATTATTATTATTATTATTATTATTATTATTATTATTACAGTAAAATATACGAGTGCACAATATTCTATTGTATTAGTTGTAGCATCGAACGGCCATTCTCTGAAAATAAATCATCGTCGTCTTTATAAATCAATTACCAATGCTACCTGTTTTCCGCTATACCTTCAAAGGAACGATATTAGTTTTGTAATTCAATGTGGTGTGTGTATTTAGGGCAGTGATTCCTGTTTTCAATATCCTTTATAGTATTTCGAACGAACGATTAAATTTCGGTAATTTTTTTTTCTCCGAAAAACACTATTGGCTGCAATTTTAGTTCTGACCATACATATCCCATTCAATTCAAAGTATAAGGATAAGGGGGCAGTCTAAGAAATACATGGTCATGATTAGCAGGCAATTCACCAGTAGCGTGTATTTTGTGCTTGTACGTTTTTTATAGGTTTTTGCAGCGGTAGTGCTGTTGGTGGTGGCCTCTTTTACCATTCACTTGTAATGGAGAGCAAAACGTTCAACGTAACCTATACTGTTGACATACGTATTGTGTGTGCTGCTACGTGCCGCTTGCTGTACGGACCTCTCCCTCCCTCACTTTCCCTACCTGGTGGCGGAAAAGAACAGGAATGGACCGTAACTGACAACAATAGAGCGCGACAGAACAAAGTGTTTCGAGAGTGTTCGCGAGACTTCTGGCAGGCACCTTATTTGAGAAAGGTTCGAGAAAAGGGCAAATTTCTAGAATTCGTGCTACATTATTCTTGCGTATAAAAAGCTTGTGGGACGGCGAGACAGGCAGTTTTTGAGACAAAAGGGAAGAGTAGTTGTTGGTTCGTGAACGGGACAGAAATTAGCAGTACCTACGCGCGCGTTCGTGCGTGCGTGCGTGCGCGCGCGCGCGCGTGTGTGTGTGTGTGTGTGTGTGTGTGTGTGTGTGTGTGTGTGCTGTCGTCATGAGAGAACTGTATGTGTCGATAGAGACAGTTTGGGATACATTGCAGGGGAGTCTTGTATTGAATTGAAGCAGTTTACTAAGTGTTGAGTGACTGTATCGTCAAAGCCAGGCCTTTGTGAGACAGAAAGAGCAAAGAAAGACAGATATATGTGTGTTACGGTTACGAGAAGAGAGATCTGAGTTACAAGGTCACGGCGAATTGACGTTTGTATTAACGATAATCAAATTGAACTGTGTTATTTTGGTTCCATTAGAAGGAAAATAAAGTGACAGAAAAGGTAATTGGACTTTGTTGTCATCTTGTGACAATGTGTTTTAGACAGGCCACCGCGTCAGCCATGCTGCTGTGGTGTCCTAGTGGATGGGTCTAAGTGTCTTACTCATTAAAGAGGAATTGCTGCTAGGTACCTATACCATGGAGCACTATTGGACGATATAGGGAAGAAGGCAGAATTCAGTCTGTCAGAAACGGGAAGTTCACAGATACTGAGAGAGAGAGAGAGAGAGAGAGAGAGAGAGAGAGAGAGAGAGAGAGAGAGAGAGAGAAAGAAGTTATGGCTTATGTGAAAGGTAATTGGCAATCCTAAAATAAGTGCCTCAAATCTGAGAACCGAACTTCGTCAAACAACCGGGAAATATGACAAGCCAGAAACAGTTTGAAAGATCACTACTTACTAAAAGGTAAGACAATTGAAAGGGGAGAAACCTCATGCAAATAAAACTAATAAAGCAAAGAATGCTTAAAAGGGATCAAGAGTTGTGGAATGATGTAACTTGTATTAGTGAAAGTTCCTTTTATGTGTTTCACACAGAAGGAACGGTTCGCGTTTGGTGCAGAAACAATCGAGGTGGACAAGAAGGAATTTACATCCTAAAGTAAAACGCAAAAGTGGGAATGTGATGTTATGGCGGAGTGTATCAGCAGGTGATGTGGAGCATTCGTTTAGGATTAAAATCATCATTGACAAACATCGCCACCTCAACTTCCTCAGGGAAAACCTTCACCGATGTGCAAAGAAATTAGAATTACGAGATGCGTTTAAATTCTATCAAGATGTTGATCCAAAGCACAAAACATGTACTGTAGAGAATGGTTATTATATATGTGCCCTAATGTTATAAATTTGCCCACACGAAGTCTATATCTTAACCCAGTGTAGCCTATTAAAATATTCAGAAAGCCTTCCACTTGCTCGAAGATGCTAGAAGAACGGCAACAAATTGAGCTCGCCTATACGATAAAAATATTTTGTCGAATACAAAATCACGCCCACTGAAGTAATCGGGCCTTAGTACCCTTAGAAATATGAAATTCAACCATTGCGAGGGCAATATACACACCTTGTTGTCGATCAAATGTTTAAATGACTTAGAAATTCCAGCAGCTACTCTAAAATGCTTTTGACAACTGTTGTAACCTATAAGAATAATTCTTTTTGTTAATGTTGCAAAGGCCATGAGTATAATTATATTTATTGTTAACTTAATGTTTAATGCCACCTTGGAAACCAAAAGTTTGAGCTTGAGTTGAACTTTGACCGAATATTTGTATAAGTACTCTAGGTAAGAACGGTACAGCTGAAAAGGGTTGCGTGGTCTTGGCGGTGGAGAATAACAGTCGACATTCAGATGAAAGTCACGCAGAGTTTGCTATAGCTCAACATTGCCGTGCGAAAAAAAGGAAGGTTCTAGTTTTGTTTTGCCTTAAACCTGTCAATATATATATGAAATTTGACAATTGCTGCTTGAGTATAAATTGGGTTGAAGGGCTGATTCAATGAAGCCCAGGCTACAATCTTATTTTGTTAGACTGTTTCCTCTTTTGCGATTGAAAAGCAGGTAGGAATACTCTTATTAAGTTGACAGTTACACTTTCGATGATCAGTGAACAAATGAAAATATTTTGCGTTAGTGGTTAATAGAAAAGTACTTCCAAGCATTAAAAATTATATTGTAGAAAACCTTGCCATTAGGCTGGATGAAAGAAGTAGAAACGGATCTAAACTTGTTTTATGAAATATAAGTTTAGACGACAATTAAAGCGTCTACCAGTCACCCCAAAGTATGTTTTAATGAAGCATTTCCTTGGTAATGTAGTTGCGAGAGAAATACGATTGCTGACCATTTCTTATGTTTTGTAGAAAATAACGTTAACAATAGATGTGACTGCTCAAATCATATTACACATTTTCAAATGCACTAGAGACCACTAATTCACCTTGCATGACTCAGTTATTGTTAAAATGGGATATACTGACTGTTAGGGGTACACAGTTGCAGATGTATGTATTAGTAATTGATGACAGGTTGGACTTATAATTTTAATTATTAAGAGTGGCATATTTTTACGTTGATCAGTATCTACAAGAATGTGAAGAGAAAAAACAACTAACACGAAGTGGATACATATTAAGGTACCATTTATCAAAAATATTTGCAATTATTCCCCTTACTAACTTTATTAATTTTATTTGAGCAATCATTTCAGACTATCGGCAGAAAAATAATGAAATGACAAGAGAAAATAAGTACTCTTGGTCACCTAACACATTATGTTTCTTGGAATTGCCCGCATTCATAAGTCATGATGAAAGTTCTTCTACCCGTCAAGCTTATAATGTCACTGACTGGGAATTTTTTGCATTTGCAGTACCGGGTGACTTCGTGATGGTGTTAGAAACTTTCAGGGAGGATTAAGGAGGACAAATACAATAATTTGATACAAGGAACCTTGGCCCGTTAAAGTCTCCTTCACAAGTTATAGGCGAAAGAAGCGGATTAGTAATAAGGATAGATGACTGAACCACCATCTAGGAGAACCATGGGTGGTTTAGAATCACAACGTCATGAAGGCAATGCAGATGGCGTTTTAAACTTAGTACGGCAACAGTAGTTCAATGCAGATGGTGTGTGTGATATGTACTGTCTGTCTAACGTGCTGTCCTGTAGCATTCCACAGGTACAGATCAGAATCCGGTCGGTGTTTACATGAGGAAGTGTATCAATCAACCGCGGTGAAATGGAGTACACAGTTGCAGAATATGCACATATGGTATTCGTGTACGGGCAAGCTAATGGAAACATTATGGAAGCAGAAAGGCTATATCAGAACAAATATCCACATCGGAGACATCCGCCACATACCATGTTCCCGAGACTTTTTCAGCGGTTAAGGGAAATTGGCAGGTGCAACAACAGTATCTCGACCGAGGAGGAAGGCGAACTGTACGGACTCCCATCGTGGAAGAGGAAGCTCTTCGTCGTGTGGCTGAGGAGCCTTCAATAAATACTCGAACAGCTGCACGTGAAAAGTTGCGCAAAGTACTGTTTGGAACGTACTTCGTGAACAACTGCACCCCTACCACCCACAAAGAGTTCATGCTCTGTCTCCAGCTGACTTCGTACCTCGGGTCGTTTTCAGCCAATGGCTGCTACAGCACTGTGTGGTCGATGATCACTTCCCTTTGTGTGTACTTTTCGGTGATGAAGCCTGTTGCACCAAAGACGGCATGCCAAATATCGAAATAGTCACGTTTGGGCCGATGAGAATCCCCGCGCCTCAGTTGTAAGGGGCCATCTAAACCGTTTTGCATTGAATGTATGGGCAGGTATAGTCAATGATGATGTAACAGGCCCATTTCTTCTTCTACACCGATTAATTGGAGCAGTGTACACTGTGTTTTTCAGAGACACACTTGCCGGGTTGTTGGAACATATCCCACTTGCGGTATGTCGACGTATGTGGTTTCAACATGATGGAGCCCCAGCTCAATTTTCACATCATGCTCGAGAACACCTTAACCGGACGCACACTGAAAGACGGATAGGAAGAGGAGCTCCAGCTGCATGGCCAGACCTGATCTGATTCCACTTGATTCTTTCTTGTGGGGCCATGTGAAAAGTCTTGTATACGTGACACCAGTACAAACCAAACAGGATCTACTAGCACGAATTCTCGCCGCCTGTGACATTGTCAGAGAGACTCCAGGGTTGCCCATCCAAGTACGACGGAACATCGTACGACGTTTACAAGCCTGTATCACTGCTGAAGGACGCCATTTTGAACACCTCTTGTAGTAATATGACTTGTGTAAATCTAGATACACAGAAATAAAATATAGATATTCCTAGATTCTCATAACTTCATGTTCACAGGTATCCCAAAACGACTTGCCTGTAATCGTGCGAAGGAGACATTTCCCGACCAGTGTTCCTTATATCAGATTAATGCATTTGTCCTCCTGAACCTTCCCTGAAAGTTTCTAACACCACCACGGAATCACTCTGTATAATTTGAAAGCCGCCACCATCTTATCCAGTACAACTTTATCGCATGATAGTTCTATAATTTAGTTCTGAAACAGGCAGTCCCAACTAAATGCATTGTGACGTCATATTCTTTAGCCCGACGGCCGTATGCTTGGGACCGGGAGAATGAAAAGCTCAACATAGGCGAAAGAAAAGGCAATAGTGGCACACTTGTACAATTTGCAATACTAGGACGACTGAATATTTATTGATAGTATTCTCTATATATACAAGGTGAAATAAAAATATTATTTCATATTACATTCAACTGAGTGCTTAACATAGCAGTATTAACGTTTTATTGTGCAGCTCCTTTGCCATATAATATAGCATTCAATTGTGATTGAGATTTCGAGCTTCTTGTACCCGTTTCTCTTTAATTATCTTTGCAATATTTGGGTAATAATCTTTGTTGTATTGAGGGAACACTACATTTAAAATTGTCAAATAACTGACTTATATGAGCAAATTTGTAGCGTTTTATTGATGAAAAAAAAAAGCTCCTCAAACCAGTAGGAAGATCCAAACATGCTTAATTTTTGAGCAGCCTGTCTGTGTAGTCCTGGGAATTTGGACTGAGGAAATTAAGTAAAAAAATAATCAAGGCTCTGTTGTGAAGAAATGACTCCTTTCCCGATCAGATTGCCGATCAATAAGTTCCAATTGTAACTCTGTAGGAGCATTGTCGACATCCGCAGTAAAAGGAGTAACAGATAATTGAAAATATGTAGATTACAAATGTCCCGTTTCTTGGAAACCTACTTCGCTGCGTAGATCACTTAATTTTCTTCTTTTTTCTTTTGTGTATACAGTAGAGGAAGAAAATCCATGGCTTCATATCCTGCAAGAGTTCAGGGAAAACTTCATCTGCCATCATGTGTAAAGAAACATAGGCAAATTCGCCATCTTTAATTGGTCTAGGTTGCCTAGCAATATCAAGTGATATTTCAAAGCTAAGACAAAGCCAACTCACTGATTTTATGGTACTCATAATTTTCAGTAGATATGGTGTATTTTTGCCGCACACTAAAAATTTTCCTGTCTATAAAAGTTATGGGAATGAAGTACAAGGGCTGGAAGTAGTAGCCACACTTTGAGAAGTTGTATATATGCAGTTTTTCCAGTTAGGCTAATTTTGGTTGCTGTTGGTAATGATCCTGATCATAATTATAACGATGATGATGGCGATAACATACTAATTGCATCCTTAATCTCTGTACCATATTTGTTTATTTAGACTGGAAAGCTCACATGAAGTATACGTTACCCAAACTCAGCTCTGCCTGTTATGCTATCCGAGCACTGGCAAACGTGAGTTCTATAGACACACTCAGATTGG
>JAUKNM010000059.1:992500-1010000 GCA_030765045.1 Tenodera sinensis | reverse complement strand
GTATAACCCAATTGAGTTAATGTGAACTCAAATAAACGGTACGTTGAAAACAAAAATAACACTTTTAAACTGACTGACATTGAACGACTTATTCATGAAGAAATTGACAAGGTATGCAACGGAACTGGGATTCCTGAGTGCGCCATGTAGAAAAACCTCAAGAAGACGACCTCTGCAAAGAAATAGGTCGAATTGAGATTGTCACCAGGTGAATGCTGGGATTGACTCTCTTCTCCAAGGATTCCTTTCCCTTCATCACCCATTTCCTCCCTTGTCATTTTTCAGGTTAGGTTGCAAATAAAAAAATCTGATGTGTTGCACTCATATGACTTTCTCTACTCTTGTAGTAACCATTTTAACAAACTCCTATTCCTATATCTCCATGTTAGTTAAGATAAACATCCGTACAAACTATTTTATTGCTTATTTCCTTGTAGGTGCAAGGGGAATATTAGAATACAGTAGGCTTTGTGCGACAGTCAAATCTTTTTAAGCTTTGAGATTCCGTTCTCTTTGCACGATTAACATATAAAAAATGAACAACGTCGTTGCATTTTGCTAAAGTTCTAAGTTTTCCGAAACTCACACACACAACAAGGAATATCTCCGAAATGGCTCACCCTACAAGAAAATTTATTGAGACATAAATTGTGTATTTTAGCAAGATCCACATTTTTTGTATGGTATGATTTGGTCTATCTCTAACGGTTTACCAGTTATGTAAAAGTCGTCCAGACTAAATACGACTACAGGGGCTATAGCCCGAAAATTCAAGATATACATTTCATTTGTCATAAAAATATCTCAAGCATATGACATTTTAATAAAAATCGTTAGAGCCATTTTCAAGAAAATCAAAATTTTCGAATAATCTTCCATGCAAAGGGTAGTTTAGGCTGGGGCTATTTTCTTCAAAATCTTCGTGTTGCGTCCTTGAAAGACATTAAACTTAAATACCAACTTTGGTTTTTAACCGACTTTTCGTTTTTGAGTTATGCTGTCCACAGACTGACACACAGACTGACACACAGACACACACACACGGACCTTTTTCTAAAAATCTGATGTGTTGCACTCACATGACTTTCTCTACTTTTGTACTAACCATTCTTACAAACTCTTATTCCTATATCTTCTTCCGGTTAGTTAAAATAAACATTTGTACAAATTATCTTATTCCTTATTTCCTTGTAGGTGCAAGGGGAATATTGGAATGCAGCAGGCTTTGTGCGATAGTCAAATCTTTTAAAGCTTTGAGATTCCGTTCTCTTTGCACACGTAACATAAAAAAATGAACAACGATGACCCATTTCACGAAAGTTCTAAGTTTTCCGAAACTCACAGACATAACAAGGAATATCTCCGAAATATCACCCTACAAGAAAATTGAGACATAAATTGTGTATTTTAGCAAGATCTACATTTTTTGTATAGTATGATTTGGTCGATCTCCAACGGTTTACCAGTTATGCAAAAGTCGTCCAGAGTAAATACGACTACAGGGGCTATAGCCAGAAAATTCAAGATATACATTTCATTTGTCATCAAAATATCTCAAACATATGACATTTTAATAAAAATCGTTAGAGCCATTTTCAAGAAAATCAAAATTTTCCATATAAAGGGTAGTTTAGGGTGGGGCTACTTTCTTCAAAATCTTCGTGTCACATCCTTAAAAGACATTAAACATAAATACCAACTTTGGTTTTTAACAGACTTTTGGTTTTTGAGTTATGCTGTCCACAGACTGACAGACTGGCAGACTGACACAGACACACACACGGACCTTTTTCTAAAAATGCTTTTTTTTGGATTCAGGGTGCCTCAAAACATGTATTTCTGGTGAAATCTTGACATCGAATTTTTGGGTGGAATACAATACTTCCCCTACTTACCAGTAGAGAAAGTAAAAATGCTTTTGTTGGATTCAGGGGGTCTCAAAACATATATTTCCGGTGAAATCTCGACATCAAATTTTTGGGTGGGATACAATACTTCCCCTACTTACCAGTAGAGAAAGTAAAAAAAAAAAAAAAAATATGATGTCTTGCACTCACATGACTTTCTCTACTCTTGTACTAACCATTCTTACAAACTCTTATTCCTACATCTTCTTCGTGTTAGTTAAAATAAACATTTGTACAAATTATCTTATTGCTTATTTCCTTGTAGGTGCAAGGGGAATGTTAGAATACAGTAGGCTTTGTGCGATAGTCAAATGTTTGAGATTCTGTTGTCTTTGCACACTTAACATGTAAAAAAATGAACAGCGATGACCCATTTCACGAAAGTTCTAAGTTTTCCGAAACTCACACACATAACAAGGAATATCTCCGAAATGGTTCACCCTACAAGAAAATTTATTGAGACATAAATTGTGTATTTTAGCAAGATCTACATTTTTTGTAGAGTATGATTTGGTCTATCTCTAACGGTTTACCAGTTATGCAAAATTCATCCAGAGTAAATACGACTACAGGGGCAATAACCAGAAAATTCAAGATATACATTTCATGTGTCATAAAAATATCTCAAACATCAAATCGTTAGAGCCATTTTGAAGAAAATCGAAATTTTCGAAAAATCTTCCATGTTAAGGGTAGTTTAGGGTGGGGCTATTTTCTTCAAAATCTTCGTGTCACATCCTTGAAAGACATTAAACTTAAGTACCAACTTTGGTTTTTAACCGACTTTTCGTTTTTGAGTTATGCTGTCCACAGCCTGACAGACTGACACACGCACACAGACACACACACGGACCTTTTTCTAAAAATGCTTTTTTTTTGGATTCAGGGGGCCTCAAAACAAGTATTTCCGGTGAAATATCGACATCGAATTTTTGGGTGGAATACAATACTTCCCCTACTTACCAGTAGAGAAAGTAAAAATTGTTGTTTAACGACGCTGTCAATTGCCGGGATCACATCAGCGTCACTGGTGTGCCGGAATTTTGTCCCGGAGGAATTCTTTTACATGCCAGTAAGTCTACTGACGTGGAGCTGTCGTTTTTAAGCACTCTTAAAAGCCATTGGTCTGGGCCGGATTTCGACCCACGACCTTAGGATCAGTAAGCCAGCGTCTAACCAACTGAGCCTCCCAGACTGACTTTAGGTTGCAAGCACGGTAGGTTCCGGCCGATGTGTATAGGTAGCGCAGATGCTTACGCTCTGGAAACCCGACCCTGGCTCCTCCCCGATGTTGCTGCCCGGGCCACAGGGGTCACCTCGTCGTCCTCTCGCTGGTAGGGGAAACACTTCGGTTGTGCGTCAGGTGAAACTGTTAGGGACCTTTGTGTGACTGTGCATTGCTGCTTCCGTTCTCTGAGAAGCCTACAGTCTCACTTCGCTTTATCCCTTCCCCCTGGGGCTGGTAGACTGCATATATCCATGTCGGGTGGATCGAGGTCCCCCCCCCCCCTCCGTTACTATACACATATATACACATAACTGTAAAATTATGGAAGTTTGGAAAATTCAGTTTAAGTTCCCTTACGTCAACCATTCTAGCGCAAGGCAGATTTGCGTGGTCCAGGTTAGTGTGCGAGTGAGAGGGGAATATGAAATGAGTGGGACTAACGAAGTGGCAACGCTGAGCACGCAAACGCATCTCACTCGCTGCAGAGCAAAACTTTCCCATATGGGGGAAAAAAAAAAATAATGGCTTGATGAGAGAAACTTTAATTAACCTTTTATGAAGTCGCTGATAATGTTACATCAAGATTAAAAAAAGCGGATGAAATGCAAGCTGTTTTCAGAAAATTAATTTGTATTTGAAATTTGCTGACGTCTCTTCGGTGCACGACATTTTTGATGACGCAATATATCCGACTTTGATGACTCCTTTGCTTTTGGCTGCCTCAGGGGCGAACAATGGATTCTTTTTCCACTGAACCTTGGTATAAAAAATACCTCGTAAGATTATCCGATTATATGATAAGTATCTGCTCAAACGGGAGCTTTAAGGTGTCGTAAATCCACTCATTACTTTCGTAAGCTAACACTTTCAGTGCATTACGTTCAAAACACTTTGACAGTATTTTGCCTTTCCACAAACAGATTCAAGTTCACAAGCTACAGGGGAAAAAAGGGGGGAAAAAACTGGTGTATAGGAAACACGTGAAGGCCGGGACAAAATAAAATAAAAAATAAAATAAAATAAAATCTGAATATTATACCCCGGCACCTTGACAACTATACCGGGGCATTTATTCAAATTTTCTATTTATTTAACCAAAATTATTGATATACAATCATCATTATAATATATGTTTCAGAATTTCTAACTACAAAACAAAAGAAAACTACAACAAAAACATAAAATTTCCTAAAGTTACTGGTTTCCAGCAAATCTAATTCTACTAACAAAAAAATAACTAAGACATGCGTCCCAGTTGAAGCGAACCTCTCCGCGTGGCAGAGAGACAGCAATTGATATATTCGATGTTTACGTTAGAACTCAAAGGTTGCCCACCTTTTTATTTTAATTGTCCTGTGAGTGTTTTGTGACAGTGGTGACTTACCTTGACTCCCTGTCGTACTCAGGCAACATATGTAGTTGCACGCACGCACTCAACCACAAGCCCAGCGCGCTAGAAAATGTTGCGGCTCTTACCTATTACTAAATTATTGTCTTTCCTTAACACTTAACTTTACTGGCTAATGACTACTCCGCTTGACAAGACTGTAACTCATACTTATTACATTATGCATTGATTTCAATATACAAAGATAATTTATTGTAATTGCTTACGTCTTCCTATTATTTCTTTATAAAATAATGAATGCTATAAGTGAATAATTACGCTACCGAATTATAAATTTAAAACATGAAAATGAAGCATTACAATCGCAACAATGACGTACTATTATTATTATTATTATTATTATTATTATTATTATTATTATTATTATTATTATTATTATTATTATTATTATTATTATTATTATTATTATTATTATTATTATTATTATTATTATTATTATTATTATTATTATTATTATTATTATTATTATTATTATTATTATTATTATTATTATTATTATTATTATTATTATTATTATTATTATTATTATTATTATTATTATTATTATTATTATTATTATTATTATTATTATTATTATTATTATTATTATTATTATTATTATTATTATTATTATTATTATTATTATTATTATTATTATTATTATTATTATTATTATTATTATTATTATTATTATTATTATTATTATTATTAGTTACATACCTTTCCACTTTACTTAATCCCAAGGTTTCAGGAAGTTCTCTTTGTGGAAGCATGTACTGTTAAGTGTTCTTTGGGTAAGATGTTACTTATCTTAAGGCAGGCCTGGGCAACTGGTACTCACTGTGCTTAGCCTGCTTATGGCCTCGCACTGAGAGCTCTATGTTTTGCGGGTAAAGAAATGAAGCTCGCTCAAACTATTCGGCGAGTCGCCCATGCCTGCGTTTAGGTGTTCATTTTGATACGTTTAACGTATACGTATACTAATGTCGAATTTTACGCAAAACAAGTATACCAATACATATGCATTTGTAGTAAACTATGTAAATATATGCATCTATATACGTGTGAAGTGACAGACGTAAAGCTAGTGCGAGTATCTACTTGATAAAACAGTGAGAAATGAAGACTTTTAAATGTCATTACCAACGTGATGGCGTAGTTCCGGTAAGGTACACACCACAATCCATCTGAAACTACAGTTTCCATAGGTCAAAAGGCAATAAAAGTTCCTCATTGTTGTTCTCAAATCACAACAAAGGAAAACACAATAAACCACAATTTCCGTCATAAACTAAAGTTCCATACCGCGCAACACTACAAGAAATTGTTTCATAATACTACCGCGGGCTAACAACAGAGAGCGCTATCCCTTGCTGCAGGTGTTGAAACTTGAAGGCAAAGAGGGAGCAAAAAGATGCTTTGAAACAGAAATTTGATGTTTGCTCTTCAATATTGATATAATGGCAGTTCTGTTTCTATTAAGAGAGCAGGGTGTCCTTGAAGTCTTTTCCATACTTAAAACAGGTGCAGGGAATATGAATTGCAGAACTTGTGACCTGATAGTAACTAATTGTGTGTCTTGTTCAGTTAAATGAAGTTCCGAAAGAGAGAAGATAAGAGACCTCGTGCTAGGTAGTGCCTAGAGCAGACACCGGCAGCGTTTGCCCGATTGAGCCTTGCTCTGGCTCGCTGCTAGCTTAGAGCCTCAGCGCGGCTATCGGTTACGTCAGTGGCGTGCTTTAATTGATGTGACAACTAACCATACAGCAGGTAATATTAACCCGAAACTCTATTAAAAGTGAACCAGTATTCTACATTTATAGCATTATAAAGTGCGTATATGTAATTGCAAATATACTTATTCCAATTTGTTAGACAACTTATGATAGATAGCTCTGCATTACACTTGCAGCAGAATAGTCAGTCTGTTCATTTACTTGATGAATTTAGTTATATTACACCTATATGTACAGCGACTTAATTGTTGTTAAAGTTAGAATTAATCTTCCTATAAATATTAACTTTTTATTAAATTCATAGGAAAATAATCAGCAAAACATAAACGGAAATAGATTTTTCCACATTTAACTGACGAGCTCTTAAAAGTAATAAGAACAAAATTATATTTCATAATATAAGAATCCAAGGTAGTTTGGAACAGCTAAAGGTCTGACTGATATAACTAACTTACACAAGTTATAAAATACAAGAATATTAAACTGCAACTTAAATTAAATGTTTTATTTTTTGTTGGTTAGTTTTCTGTTGACCAGCCTATGAATGTTTGGGGATATATTTCGTTCTGCCTTGATTCTAAGTAATGCATTAAGATTTTCATTACGAACGCACATACACGTATTGCTGTGTCAAACGTGGAACCTCCACTGCTATCCACTGCTGTGACGTCACTGGTCACTGGTCACTGGCTCCGTCCACTGCCCTCGGCTCTAAGGTAGTGAACCTGCCGGTCTCTGGGCTAGAGGCTTCTCTTCCAAATAATTTAAGTTTGAGTCTGAATTCAGCAATATACCTAATTTTTTAGTAATTTGTTTATAAAAAGAAGCCATGCCTTAGTAGCAAACGTGTAAAATATTGAGATGTTAAGTAAATAAAAAGAGAATGAACGCTGAATGCACTTTTTAAGTATTATCCTATGACAACATAAAACACTGCTGGCCTTAGTCTTAGCATCAAAACAACTTTATCTAAAACTGAAAGTGATATAGTTCTATACGTTCGAAATCAACGCCTTATATTTTTAAATATCTTAATTTACAGGACAAAATTCGGTAACTGATGGACAGTCAGTTCAAGAATACTATGAGTTGATAAGTGAAGGATGCCTGGAATGCTTTCAGAAATTTTGTTTCTAATTTCCTTGGAAATAAAAAAGATCCAAATTACATTAACACAGTGAAAGTGCTGCTACAAAATTTCAAACAGATTGGTTGCAACATGAGTGTCAAAGTACATTTTCCTCATTCCATCTAAATTATTTCCCTGATAATATAGGAAATTTTAGTGAGGAACAGGGTGAAAGATTTCACCAGGATACAAAACATTTGGAAATGATTTATCAAGGGGAATGGGGAGTTCACATGGTGGCGGACTATTATTGGATGTTAAAAAGGGACTGTTCTGAATAACACGCGAGAAGGTCAAAGAGGAGAAAATTTGAAGTGCATTATTGAGATAAGGTTATGCATGTGCTTATAATTATTGTTAATTAATAATTAATTAGTGGAAAATCACAAATTATAATTATGGCCTAGTTTTTCATATAAAACTCTTTTTGAAAGTAAGTTTTATTACACTTCACAAAGCTTTAATTTCATTTTTGTTATTTATGAATATTTTGAAAACGTGATGTGATAGGAGAAAACGGAGATTATTGTCGAATTCAGCACAAAGAAAGTCCGTTTAGGATCACCTTATAAGCAAAAACTAAGTTTTGAAATGCAGAACGGTGTTATCAGTAACACTCTGGTTTCACTCTCAATGAATAATGCGGGTAAATACTTTCAGACCAAAATTGCAAAGATCTTCCTTTCCCAATATCTCACGTTTGCTGCTACACGTGGAAAGGTTTTCAAAGAAGTGAGTGATATGCTGATGACCAAAACAAAATAGAAGTGTTCAAAGGCGGCACGAAATGAACGGAAAAGTTGTAAAGGCAGCAGTCATATTTAGGAACAGCACAACAGTCCAACAACAACAATGTAAGCTGGAAAATAGATGTTCCAATAATGAACCAGAGGAAATGTGAATCCTACGAGCTCTAAGGACAATATGTGAAACGGAAGACATAGCAACTATGGAACGGATGGCAGCTCTATTCACAAGCAGCAATATCACAATAGACTCCTTGAGCAATAACAACAAATACGGATTCACAGTTGAAACTATTAGGAAAACGCAAATGTCTCTCTAGTCAGTATTGGCAGGTTCATGTTAAATAAACAAAAACTCATGCTAGTTCATTCGGAAACCAAATATCTGATAACTTAGCCAAACATGCATCAGGAACTTATCATATCCCGGGGCGGTTACCAAGAGATTCTTACAAACTGCCAGAGAGAATGAAGATCAACATTCCAATTACACCAAACGTAACAACGATGTTAACTGGACACAGAAACCTCACATATTTCTATAGGTTCAGGATATTGATAAAAGTCAAGATGTATGTCCTTGTGATAGCAGAGACCACACAGTCGATCATCTTCTGTGAGAATGCTCACTTTTAAGTTTTTTTTTTTAATTAATTTATTTTTATTCCTAAACTAAAGTTATTCTGTGGTGATACAATTTATTTGTTAACCAGGGGTGACATGAGGTCCGGTACCGCCGAAGCAAACCGGAAAATTGTGGGTGCATATTATGATGGGTGGTGCATGGAGGCAGGTCTAATATCATGGCGGATGCCCTGACATTGACCTACGACTTGGAGCATTTATGTGTGGCATTGGGGGACCAATGGGAAATCTGGGGAGTGTGATGAAGTCGTATATCTGGTTGACTCTAGTCTCCAGTGCTGTGGTGTCTTGGATTTTCTGTGTGTTGCGGTAGATGGTCTCAGTGTGTTGGCGTAGTCGGGCGAGTTCTTCGCTGGTTTTGGTGAGAATCTGTATGAGCTCCGTGAGGTGTGTCTGGATTGCTGCTAGGGCGTTGGTTGTGGCGTGGTCATGGCGCTGTAGGAGCTCAGTGACGGTGTTGTTTGCCGGCGTGTTGTTTTCTGTGATAGCCTCCAGCCGAGAGCCAATGTTCAGAACCTCTGAGTGGAGGCCTTGAACCGCGTCTCGAAGGATGCTATCGGCGACGACGGGTGCTGGGACTGCTACGGTCTGTGGCGATGTGACTGTGGCTGCGGTGACTGGTGGTGTTCCTGTAGTGGTTGGGGCCGCTCGTGTGTACGGCCGTGGAGCTGCGGTGAAAGGTGCTGGCGTATGTGCAGGCCGTGAAGCTGCGTTGGGATGTGCTGGTGTGTATGTGTGTCCGTGCCGGGGATACAGTGTGCACTGTGCTTGTCCCGTGAAGTGACCAAAGCCACTGCAGGAGGCACAGTACCGGCGTCGTCTGCGAAGATCATGTGATGTGCAGTCGCTTGTGAGGTTCTGGGCCCCACAGTAGTGGCACCGAGGAGTGGCGGTGCAGTGGGTGTCTTCGTGTCCGTAGGCACAGCAGCGGCGGCAGGGTACTTGGCGTTCCACTCGGCTCGCCTCAGCGCGCAAGCACTGCCCTAACAGGGGCAGGCCCGTGCGTAAGGCAGCTTCCCGGTCGCGTGAATCGGGGAAGACAAGTCGCATGAGGCTGGATGGCCCTCTGCGAGTGATGATACGCGTGGCCTTCATTGCTGAGGTCCACTCGTGCTGTGCGGCGGCGAGAATGTAACGCGTTGGTAGGTCTCTGGGAACTCCGTAGATAATCACACTGAGGCGCGATTGGGCCACAGGGGGTGCTGACTGCGATGGTGAGGTAGTCGAAGCATTGCTACTGTAAGCAGGCGAGATGCCGGAGTTGTCCGGTAGCCTGGAAGTGGTCGGCGGTGGATCCGTAGCACAGACCGGGAGCGGCGCTGCCACCACCACTTCCACAGTACTGCTGCTAGATGCGTCAGGAGTCGCTGTTGAGATCTCTGTTGATTGGCTGGTCTGTGTGCTTGAGGCGCTGGTATCGGCTGTAGTTGCTGGAACTTTGCCGGCAGGAACCGGTGCTGTGCTGCGAGGTTTCTTCTTGGGCATGGCGAAGAACCGGTTCTGACGAGCTCTCAGGTAGGTCCTACCTGCTCCGCTGCCAGGTGCAGACTTTAAGCCGACAACGCAGCGTATTTATTACGACAGTTAAAGGTGTTAGAAATTGGCCTATTAATGTTATAACGAAATAATTAAAAACACCTGAAACCATTTGTGGGTTTCGTTAAGAGTAAACATTTTGAACAGTTGTAAGCACAAAAATATAGCACACTAAATAAATTTGCATGTATCCATTTAATTTGTTAAAAGAATAAGTTTTGACATAATGTCAATTAGGTTCATTGCAATAACCTTTACATCAATTTGATATGAATTTAATTAAATTTGCTATTTGTTTGGCATGGAATATTGACAGAGTTATGACCAAACCTCGGATTTTAGGTAAAAGCCTATTTCATTTCTCATGATATATAGAAAATAAAAGTTGTGAGTATGGAAACCCTATGTAAGTCTGTATGCCAGTCGTGCTTTGACAACAATCACAGTGAACAACGCATAATATGGAGGACATTTAGAACATTGCTTTGAAATTAGGGGAGGATGCAGTGAGCGTTACGTCAGCTAAAGAACTTCTGTAGGATCCAACACTTATCCGTGATATTTCGTTCAGCAATTTACATTGTGCATTTCTGGTCCCGCACTGTCTTCAGGGAAACCGGTCTACACACAACTGGGATTGATAGAAAATATTAACTTGGTTCGTGGTTATGTTGAAAAGGTTTCTGAAAAACTCAAATCAGTGGTTGAAACAACTCAGTTATCCGCATAGATGCTGACATCTTGTCCGGCAAAACACCTCAACATAAATGTGCCGTCAATCTCAATAACTGAGTTTGCTAACATGTAATTTTAATCTATAGGTATATGGCCAATTGGCAGCAATACTTGTATTATTATTATAAATGTGCTGTTCCCTTGCGTCTAATAACAACATTCAAATATGCTCCAGTGACACTAATTGATGTGAAAGGCTCACTTTCAGCTTATAAGATAGTGATGCAGTTTCTGAATGGAAATCTTAGAAAAGGTTTTAGTTGTTTACTGTGACCCTAACTATGGACATGTACAATAAAGACATTGTCAAATGTTTCGGCTAATTTGTAATGAGAAATAAAGTGTCATTTTTTGTTCACCTATTTTTGTAATTTTACAACATATGTTGATTTGCGATAGAATCTATTTTTAGGTACCTAATATAACATTTTTAAGATCCAAAACTCCGAGGTATAGTTAGGGCATAACAATTTACACAACAAATATTAGTTGTGCAGTTAATAATTGAATTGTGATGCTTCTATGAACCATGCAATATATTGTGGTACTGGGTATGGTGTTAGATACAAATCTATTTATAAAAATGGCTGATAGTTAAATAAGAAGGTGCATTTATTTAAGTAGATAGATTTTAATAGATCGCTTTTTAAAGCTGCTGCTAATCTTTCATTAGAAAGCACGAATAATATTTTCTTCTAGAGCAAAGCGTGAAATTTTCAGTTTCCTACTTTGTCTAAAACAGAGGTGTCAAGGTCACGCCATATAACCTGTAGTGACTTTTGTGCCACGATTTCTTTGAACTCAGTGTCTGATTTGTCCTTAGAGTAAAATCATGCAGCAGTACTTGTTAAACTCTTGGAAACGCATTTGTTTTCGTTCACAAAATGTATTAAAAAGAACAGACTCAGGCATTTAACAATTAATCAGCAGGAACAAATCACAGTTAATTTTGAAGAGAATACCAAGTGGGGTAGTATGGGCTTCTAGAAGAGGAACTTGGTGTCTTGTAGCACCCTAAAGTGACATTGCCCGAGGGAATAGCGAGTGAGTTGGAGAATTTGGCCATGATAGCTTAGTGGTTAGAACAGCCAGACGGTAACCGGTAGATCCGTGGTTCAAATGCCGGTCGTGGCATTCGATTTTTCAGTCTCACTCTACCCTTTCGAATTACGTCCTACACACGGCTAGTGTGGAAAAACATTAATTAAATTAATTTGAAACAATTTGTATGCAAGCATTTAAAGCATAGTTAATAACAGAAGGGAATAAACACTTTTTACGTAAGCTGTATAGTACATAAGGCACAAACATGCATTGGTAATGGTTAGAGAGCATAATGAAACAGATTTTGATGTCATGCTTTTTACCATTTTTACCAAGGATTCTGCTCTGACATGGCGGAGTTGTACTTACCGGCGGTAAGACACGTCTACTTGAGAAGATGAAGGTGGAGATGTGTATGGGGATGCAGCTCATGTTCACCATGACAATCGCTTCTCAAGAAAACATTCTTACGACAAGCTCAGTATTCAAAATCGGGTCCTGGTATGGCCATTTTAATTGCCTATGCTACTGCCATTATTGGAAGTCAGGTGGGTATTTCTAATAATTGATTGCGGTTTCATGAACTCAATTGCGTCGTTTGTTTTGCTAGGAATTCTAAAGTTCAAAGCAAGACTGATAGCTTGCATTGTTCAAATGGATGGAATATTTCCTCTCACTGCACCTTTTGAACCAGTTCTCTGAAAAATCGCCATTAGCTGGCTTTGCTGCACTTTATATGAGCGCAGTACGTTTTGTGTATGATAACGGTGTCATAAAAGCAAAAGAATAATTGCCATTATTTCTGTGACTTCATATAGTTCCAGGAAGACATGATCATGAATTTCGGGCTGTGATCTGCATATGAAGAGGAAAGGTCAAATTAATTTCAACATAAATTTAATCCCCTGCTATTAACCATTTCTGCCGCACATGCTAGGTGCACTATTCTTCAAGATTTATTCATGCGAATTCCTTTTAAATGATACTTTGAGCTCTCCAAGTGGCAATATAGCTTTATTTGAGAAAAATCGCTTATTATTAGTTTTCATAAATCCAGAAATGTGTTAGGTTTTCTTGTAAAGCAGCCAGCACGTTGTATCGACTTCTTTATAAATTCAAGTTGCGGTCTTAACAGCAAAAAGTGTTCTATTTAATTTTGCTTTATTGCAATGAGCGTTTAACATGACTGCTGAAATTTCCCTTTTTTGTCCTTTTTGATGTAGAGCTTCAAAAGAAAGGAAATATGCCAAAAGCTCTGTATTTAGCTGCCTCCCTTAATTAGCAATAGTTAGAGTAATTTAGAAATAATAAAACCAGAACTCTTAGTGGCTCACATTAATTTATAAACAACAAAGCACTGCTCCACAGAAAGAATGTGGCAAAGAATCCTTTATTTACATATTTATTTAGAGTTTACTGTATTTCACCATAACAAATAAATAAGTGGGTACACGAATAGGCACAGTTTAAAACTTAGCTAAAAATAAACACGTATAAATCAAATAATGCATTTCTTGTATTACATTTCTAAAAATGTTTGTATTTTCTACCACTTATTTATGAAGGTAAAAAGCTATTGTTTCACAATACACACTCTAATGTCCACTTAAAGATATTAGGAGGTACTGCTTGCATTTCCATGTCCTTATGTATGTATGCCTTAGAACAGTATTTATACAGGATAATCCGGAAAGTAAGGTCCGAATCACCTTAGCTCAAAGATTTGGCGCGAACATGAAACGTGCGTGCACACCAACTCTCGGCATTCCTTGGGCGTAAAACAACCTCATTAGCCTTCACAATGTTGCAGTGTGCTGTTCATAGTGTGGATTCAAAATGCTTAAACAGTCTATAGTCCCGCCGACTGTGAAATACGGCCTGTGATTCGCTTTTTGACAGAAATGAACATTTCAGCAGCAGACATTCGCCAACAGATCACTAAATTGTATCACCCCACTGCGATGAATTACAGCATAATTGGGTGAGATCCTTCAAAGCCGGACGGGACAATCTTATATAATTAAATGAGCAATTCTTGTATATATATATTTATTTATTTACTTACTTACTTACTTACTTACTTACTTACTTACTTACTTACTTACCTACTTACCTACCTACCTACCTACCTACCTACCTACCTACCTACCTACCTACCTACCTACCTACCTACCTACCTACCTACCTACCTACCTACCTACCTACCTACCTACCTACCTACCTACCTACCTACCTACCTACCTACCTACCTACCTACCTACCTACCTACCTACCTACCTACCTACCTACCTACCTACCTACCTACCTACCTACCTACCTACCTACCTACCTACCTACCTACCTACCTACCTACCTACCTACCTACCTACCTACCTACCTACCTACCTACCTACCTACCTACCTACCTACCTACCTACCTACCTACCTACCTACCTACCTACCTACCTACCTACCTACCTACCTACCTACCTACCTACCTACCTACCTACCTACCTACCTACCTACCTACCTACCTACCTACCTACCTACCTACCTACCTACCTACCTACCTACCTACCTACCTACCTACCTACCTACCTACCTACCTACCTACCTACCTACCTACCTACCTACCTACCTACCTACCTACCTACCTACCTACCTACCTACCTACCTACCTACCTACCTACCTACCTACCTACCTACCTACCTACCTACCTACCTACCTACCTACCTACCTACCTACCTACCTACCTACCTACCTACCTACCTACCTACCTACCTACCTACCTACCTACCTACCTACCTACCTACCTACCTACCTACCTACCTACCTACCTACCTACCTACCTACCTACCTACCTACCTACCTACCTACCTACCTACCTACCTACCTACCTACCTACCTACCTACCTACCTACCTACCTACCTACCTACCTACCTACCTACCTACCTACCTACCTACCTACCTACCTACCTACCTACCTACCTACCTACCTACCTACCTACCTACCTACCTACCTACCTACCTACCTACCTACCTACCTACCTACCTACCTACCTACCTACCTACCTACCTACCTACCTACCTACCTACCTACCTACCTACCTACCTACCTACCTACCTACCTACCTACCTACCTACCTACCTACCTACCTACCTACCTACCTACCTACCTACCTACCTACCTACCTACCTACCTACCTACCTACCTACCTACCTACCTACCTACCTACCTACCTACCTACCTACCTACCTACCTACCTACCTACCTACCTACCTACCTACCTACCTACCTACCTACCTACCTACCTACCTACCTACCTACCTACCTACCTACCTACCTACCTACCTACCTACCTACCTACCTACCTACCTACCTACCTACCTACCTACCTACCTACCTACCTACCTACCTACCTACCTACCTACCTACCTACCTACCTACCTACCTACCTACCTACCTACCTACCTACCTACCTACCTACCTACCTACCTACCTACCTACCTACCTACCTACCTACCTACCTACCTACCTACCTACCTACCTACCTACCTACCTACCTACCTACCTACCTACCTACCTACCTACCTACCTACCTACCTACCTACCTACCTACCTACCTACCTACCTACCTACCTACCTACCTACCTACCTACCTACCTACCTACCTACCTACCTACCTACCTACCTACCTACCTACCTACCTACCTACCTACCTACCTACCTACCTACCTACCTACCTACCTACCTACCTACCTACCTACCTACCTACCTACCTACCTACCTACCTACCTACCTACCTACCTACCTACCTACCTACCTACCTACCTACCTACCTACCTACCTACCTACCTACCTACCTACCTACCTACCTACCTACCTACCTACCTACCTACCTACCTACCTACCTACCTACCTACCTACCTACCTACCTACCTACCTACCTACCTACCTACCTACCTACCTACCTACCTACCTACCTACCTACCTACCTACCTACCTACCTACCTACCTACCTACCTACCTACCTACCTACCTACCTACCTACCTACCTACCTACCTACCTACCTACCTACCTACCTACCTACCTACCTACCTACCTACCTACCTACCTACCTACCTACCTACCTACCTACCTACCTACCTACCTACCTACCTACCTACCTACCTACCTACCTACCTACCTACCTACCTACCTACCTACCTACCTACCTACCTACCTACCTACCTACCTACCTACCTACCTACCTACCTACCTACCTACCTACCTACCTACCTACCTACCTACCTACCTACCTACCTACCTACCTACCTACCTACCTACCTACCTACCTACCTACCTACCTACCTACCTACCTACCTACCTACCTACCTACCTACCTACCTACCTACCTACCTACCTACCTACCTACCTACCTACCTACCTACCTACCTACCTACCTACCTACCTACCTACCTACCTACCTACCTACCTACCTACCTACCTACCTACCTACCTACCTACCTACCTACCTACCTACCTACCTACCTACCTACCTACCTACCTACCTACCTACCTACCTACCTACCTACCTACCTACCTACCTACCTACCTACCTACCTACCTACCTACCTACCTACCTACCTACCTACCTACCTACCTACCTACCTACCTACCTACCTACCTACCTACCTACCTACCTACCTACCTACCTACCTACCTACCTACCTACCTACCTACCTACCTACCTACCTACCTACCTACCTACCTACCTACCTACCTACCTACCTACCTACCTACCTACCTACCTACCTACCTACCTACCTACCTACCTACCTACCTACCTACCTACCTACCTACCTACCTACCTACCTACCTACCTACCTACCTACCTACCTACCTACCTACCTACCTACCTACCTACCTACCTACCTACCTACCTACCTACCTACCTACCTACCTACCTACCTACCTACCTACCTACCTACCTACCTACCTACCTACCTACCTACCTACCTACCTACCTACCTACCTACCTACCTACCTACCTACCTACCTACCTACCTACCTACCTACCTACCTACCTACCTACCTACCTACCTACCTACCTACCTACCTACCTACCTACCTACCTACCTACCTACCTACCTACCTACCTACCTACCTACCTACCTACCTACCTACCTACCTACCTACCTACCTACCTACCTACCTACCTACCTACCTACCTACCTACCTACCTACCTACCTACCTACCTACCTACCTACCTACCTACCTACCTACCTACCTACCTACCTACCTACCTACCTACCTACCTACCTACCTACCTACCTACCTACCTACCTACCTACCTACCTACCTACCTACCTACCTACCTACCTACCTACCTACCTACCTACCTACCTACCTACCTACCTACCTACCTACCTACCTACCTACCT
>JAUKNM010000059.1:970000-987500 GCA_030765045.1 Tenodera sinensis | reverse complement strand
TCAGATAGGGTTTTGCTTTTTAAGTTCATCTATATAGGTGTAGTTCTCGAAAAAACGCGATTTTACATAAAAAAATAATTTTTTTATTCCCGCTTCTTCAGTGCAATTCTTGTATATATTATATTCCCGGTATTTCAGAAACGGCTCTAAAGATTTGGTTAAATTTTTGTATACATGCATATCATATTCACAGTGTTCTCTCTACTAACTTTTAAGTAATACATTCACATATCCTTCTCTACACACTCTTCCACAACCAGTTTTCCATAAAAAACAGGATTTTACACAAAAAAGATTTATCCCCAGTTTTAAAATAAGTCAAACCATGTTCTGTATGTTTGAAATACAAATGCTATTACATTCACACTGTTTTCTCCTCGCACTTTTAGGTAACACATTCATATCTCTTTCCCTACTCACTCTTCTACAAATAAGTCATACAATTTTCTGTATGTTCGAAATAGAGATGCTGCATATTACATGTATATTACATGCATATCACAGTGGTTTCTTACTTAACTACTTTTAGGTAACACATTTACATCTCTTTCTCTATTCACTCTTCTATAAACAATTTTCTATAAAAAACATGATTTTACACCAAAATCAATTTTATCCCCACGTTTAAAATAAGTCATACCATGTTCTGTATGTTTGAAATAGAAATGCTATTACATTCATACTGTTTTCTGCTCTCACTTTTAGGAAATACATCTCTTTCGCTACTCACTCTTCTACAAAGAAGTCATACAATATTGTGCATGTTTGAAATAGAAATCCTACATATTACATTGCCACTGTTTTCTCTACTTACTTTTGGGTAACACATTCATAACTGTTTCTCTACTCACTCTTTTAGAAATAAGTCATACATTTTTCTGTATGTTTGAAATAGAAAAGCTGCAAATTACATTCATAATGTTTTCTCTACTCACTTTTAGGTAACACATTCACATCCCTTTCTCTGCTCACTCTTCTACAAATATGTAATACAATTTTCTGCATGTTTGAAATAGAAATGCTGCACATTACATTCACGGTGTTTCCTCTATTTAAGTCCTTTTAAGTAACACATTCACATCTCTTTCTCTACTCACTCTTCTATAAACAACTTTCCATAAAAACGTGATTTTACACCAAAAATAATTTTTATCCTCAGTTTTAGAATAAGTCATACCATGTTCAGTATGTTTGAAATAGAAATGCTATTACATTCACTGTTTTGTCTCACTTTTAGGTAACACATTCACATCTCTTTCTCTGCTCACTCTTCTATGAACAATTTTCCATAAAATCGTGATTTTACACACACACACACACACACACACACACACACACACACACACACACACACACACACACACACACACACGCTTATCAACTTCATACATACTAACGCCTATACATATCGTATGTTGAAGGGTGAGTAAACTACAAAACTGGTTCACTGATCGCCATGAAAATTGACATATCTAAGTGTTTTCATAGCGAAGGTTTTTATGGAATCCATTTTACCATTCAAAGTATTACGTTCACATGGTTTTCTCTACTCCATTTGCTTTTACCTAAGATACTACTCCCTCTTCTACAAACAATATATACATTTTTCTATACATTTAAAGTATAAGAGCAACGCATATCATTCACACGGTTTTTCTACTCATTTTTCTTTAGTAAAACACAATTACATTTCTTTCACTACTCCCGCTTCCACGAACAATTACGAACAACTCATACAATTTTCTATGTGATTGAAACAGAAATGCGCAGTACATTCACGTGGCTTTATCAACCAGCTTTTCTTCCTGTAGTCTTTTTTCTTCAACAGTGCTTTTGCTTACTGTCACTCCGGTGTTTTAATGTAAAATAAAGAAATAGTTAAAAAAGTAAAGTAATTACAATTGGTGTCAGGAGTGCGATGAAAAGCACGATATGGAACAGTTGATGAAACAAATGTTAGCCAAGATGGACATAATGAGGAATGAAATGAATTCCGGAATACGACAGATGAAACAAATATGAAAGCCAAATTGGAAAAGTGTAAACTACGGAATAGAAAATATGGGAACAAAAATGGTCAAAATGGAAATAAAAATAGAAGCCAAATTGAAAATATAAACTCCAAAACGGAAAAGATGAATGCGGGAATGTCCAATATGAAGATAGATCTATCGGAGAATACTAAAGGGCGACTGCCCGGGGTTAAGGAAGCCATGAAAGAACTCGACGGAAATATGAAGGACCTTGGCCAACGTGTTAACGCCCTGGAGTCAATCACAGCACCACAGAACTCATCTCCATAATGGAACAAATGCTCGACGAAAACCTCAAACTAGGTGGATATCTATGGGGCAGGCCTGCGTTCAGCAGTAGACTTTTTCAGCTGAAATGATGGTGTTTATGAAATATTTATATGTATTTCTATATCTGTTGTGTCTCCGAAATGACTCTTAACAATTGCGAAAAAAAAAGTATTATTTAGTTAACGTTTTGCCTTTCAGGTTTATCTAAGTATCTTCTCCCACACACACACACACACACACACACACACACACACACACACACACACACACACACACACACACACACACACACACACAAACGTTCTCGTCATAGGAACATTTCTGTAGCCTTAATTTTCCAAAAATTGCTCTAACATGTTTAGTGAATTATAGCACATTGTAGATATTCGCTTCCTAAATTAAATACACTATATATTGAATTTTCTATGAGCTGGTCTAAGAAATGCTATTAATTGATTGAATTTAGTGTAACAGTTTTGATAAAAATTATAAGAACAAGATACTGAACCAAAAGAAAACATAGAAGCCATTAAATACTATGTGTGTAATGTTTTTCCTACGTGCCAGCCACTTTAGCAATATTCCCTTTTGTGAGCTTCCCGTATCTAAGCTTTCCCAGGTGTAAGTGCATCTGAGGGATACGCTTGAACGATTGCGACTCTTCTTTTGGAGCGGTTTGTTTGCACATTTATTTTGTACAGCTCCATGTGGAAGCGTCAATTTTGCAATGGTTTTATGCTTCACTGTTTTATTATTTGCTTGGCTGGTTTTTTGACAGCATGCAAACTTTGATGCTTATGTGGGTGCCATTTTTATTTTAAATAATAACATTGTGGATTTAAGTTTCCCAGTATAAATTCAAGTTATTGATAAATGAATTGTGAAAAATTAATACATATATTCACAATAAAACTTGTGAATATTATTTGAAATTGTTCTTGTATGTGAAATCTTATGTATGAACAAATAATTCTGTAGGTACATCGTAGTAAATAAATACAATTTTCATTTTAATTATTTGAAGGTTCATTTTAATTATGCATATTTTATCAAACAGAACGGACTCTAAATTAACAATGTGAAAATAAACTTGCTAGAACAAACACCTTTAAGAAAGGCACATATCTACACCACACTTACAAATACACCACAAACAAAACCGACCCTCAGAAAAAAACATAACACTTCTGTCACTGAGCGATATACACGCGCCATTCTCATACGATCATAGACTTGATCGTAGCTAGTATAGATATCTCAAAGTGCCTACCTATCGAAGATCCAGCCCTTTTGGTCATAGTCGCTAGAGCTTTGACTTTCGCGTTCTCTCGTGTGGAGGGCCGCAATTCGAGTTCCGCCTTGGTCTTGAGTGTGTCTGTATAAATGTGTGTATCTGCGTAAATGGAACTATGTATTATTGTGCTAGTCTAATCCTTAACATGCGCTTTATCTTTGATCATCAGGAGCGTCTCATGTAACACATGCTGCATGCATTGTTTGTTCTCGGAAGTCGCTGAGTTTCACATTGCACCAATAAGAGTGTCACTTCAGCCAATGAAGTCAAAGAAATCACAAATGACAGACAGTTGTTAACTCAACGAGGAGTGAAACACAGCGTTGCAACATCTTCCCTGTTTTCTCTCTGATTCTGTTCCTTCTCTTGACATTGATCTTGCTAGAAATAAATGTCCACGAGTGGAGCCCGAATACTTCCTTGGAAAAAACGTGACAACGTTGCTTTTTGCGATGCTGAATAACTTCATCTTCTCTCTAGACTTTGACCAGCCGCATGTTAACCATTAGAGTAGCACGAAGGTACAAACAGGTTACTAAGGATATAAGTGAAGATACTTTGGTACCTTACTATGTATTAACTTCGACGTATGAGTTGCTTTTTCTCTGTGTCTAACAGCTTTCCCTCAAACCGATCACAAAGCTCATTACCTGATGTTTTTTGCATGGTTGTTAACTGCGCCGCGAAATTAACATCTACCTTATATACTTATTATCTGATTTGCTTCACATTTCAATGCATAACCTACTGGCCTAGGTAGCGTGAGGTCATTGGCCTTGCAGAAAACATTCGAGCTCGATTTCGGTACACCATTCGCTATCATGAGACCGCAATGCATTGCCTTATACCTTCTGTGCTACGCCTACTAAGAGGTACTAACCAACCTGAAAATAAACTACTCCTAATCAGTAAACGTATAATTTTGCAAACTAAGCAAATAAATAAGTAAAACCTTACAAATTCAATGTGTTCTAAGCTATAAAAATGTCAAAAGCAGTAGGTAGCGATGGCATGATTATCATGGTACTAGCAAAATAAGTCATCGTGATGGTATAGACACCAATGTATATAAGAAACTCATAATATATCCTATTTCTGGAAAAGGAAGAAATCAAAATTGCTCATGTTTCATACGTCCTCAGGTATAGATCAATCAACAGTCTGTAACACAAATATCTGAACAAAGTGTCTTATACTGTACCTAGCGCAATTGTTTTCGAATCATAAACATTTGAATGAAAGTTACCCTCCTTCCAGCACCAATGGAATGTTTATTTTATATCTTTCTCTACAGAAAATTCGTAGCCATTACTAGAGACCAGATGTTAGGAACTAAAATAATTTAAAATATGGAGGCAAACAAAAAAGCACTACAAATCGTGAAAATAAGCACTTACTTTTAAACTCAGTTCAGTGGCTTTTGTGGAATTACTTACATTTTACACTATAGGTCTATCGGATGGAATATGTGTAACATATTTTACATACGACTTGCTACCAAATTAAATAAACCTTCGAATCATGCGTCAGTTAATGAATCGACGTACCTGAGCATACAAGATATGAAATCAAAATAAAATACGAAACTGTTCCTTGAAACTTGGACGTTGTCCACGATAAGGTAAGCATTCACGAGGGTTTTGTTTCTCTTCTAGACCCCTGATTGTCTTTGGCAATGGGCAATAATTGGGAGCAATGAAAGTCAAATCATTTCTTACGGCGCTCTGCAGGTAGGTATAGATGACACAGGCGTAGTATAATGTGCAGACAGCCGTACACCCGTCTAGCTAATTACTCGCAGCGGAGGTAAAGGTGGTTCAGGAGTCTTCTCTAAGCAACTGAACTCTGGTCGGAGATTTAAGAAATATATTATTTGTATTGGAAATCAAAGCATCTACGTCTGGGGATAGACCACGAATTTCTTCACAAATTCTTTTTGAGACGTCATTAAAGCATTTTGGAGAACAGGACTTTATGAACCTTGCCGCTTTTTCACCTTCTCTGCTACGTGTAGCAAATAGGGGAAATATTGCGTTAGACCCAAAATTTCGATGAGATTTCACTGGAAATATGTCTTGAGCCCCTGAACCCAAAAAGGTATTTTTAGGAAAAGGTCCGTGTGTGTATGTGTGTGTGCGTGTGTGTGTGTGTGTGTGTGTGTGTGTGTGTGTGTGTGTGTGTGTGTGTGGGTATGTGTGTGTGTGTGGGGGGGGGGTTGCCTCTGAAGAACAGCTCAAAAACAATAAGTCGGTTAAAAACCAATGTTGGTATTTAAGTTTAATATCTTTTAAGCATGCGACACTAAGATTTTGAAGATAATTCCTCCGCTCTGAACTACCCTTTACATGGAAAGTTTTTAATTTCACAAAAATGACTTTAAAGGTTGTTATTAAAATGCCATGCTTTAAGATATTTTATGGCAAATAAAATGTATATCGTCATTCTTCTGGCTATAGCCCATGTAGTGCTGTTTAATCTTGATGACTTTTGCGTAAGTGGTAAATCGTAAGACATAGAACAAATCTTACGACACAAAAATGTAGATCTCGTTAAAGCATACAAATTATGTCTAAATGAATGTTTTTGGAGTGAACCACTTCGGAGATGTTCCTTGTTATTTGCGTGCGTTTTGGAACACCTAAGCTTTCAGTGGAAGATCGTTATTCATTTTTTTAATATTTTAGCCGTGCAAAGATTACGGAATTTGAAAGCTTTAAACGATTTGACTATCGCTCATAGCCTACTGTATTCCCATATTCTCCTTACACGTCCAAGGAAATAAGCAATAACAATTTTTGCAAATGTTTTTCTCAACTAACACGAAGAAGATAGAGGAATAAGAGTTTGTAAGAATGGTTAATACAAGAGTAGAGAAAGGCATATGAGTGCGACAATGAGATTTTTACTTTCTCTACTACGTATAGTAAGTAGAGGAAGTATTGTATTCCACCCAAAAATTCCATGCCAAAATTTCCCTGGGAATATATGTTTTGAGGCCCCCTGAATCCAAAATAAGCATTTTTAGAAAAAGGTCAGCTCGCGCGCGCGCTTGTGTGTGTGCGTTTGTGAACAGCATAAGTCAAAAACGAAAAGTCGGTTACAAACCAAAGTTTGTATTTAAGTTCAATATCTAACAAGGAAGCGCCACAAAGACTTTGAATAAAGTTCCTCCACCCTAACCTACTCTTTACATGGAAAATGTTTTTGAAAATTTTGATTTCCTCGAAAATGGCACTAACGATTTTTATTAAAATGCCACGTGCTTAAGATATTTTATGGCAAATGAAATGTACATTTTGAACTTTCTGGCTATAGCCCACATAGTCCTGTTTACTCTGGATGGCTTTTGCATAACTGGTAAACCGTAAGAAGCAGGCTAAATCTTAGTATAGAAAGAATGTAGATCTCGTTAAAACACACAGCTTATGTACAAATGCATTTTTGTGGAGTGAACCTATTCGAAGATATTCCTTGTTATTTGTGTTTTGTAATGCTTATACTTTCCACAAATAGAAGATCGTTATTCAGTTATTTATAAGTTAGCTGTGCAAAGAGAATGGAATTTGAAAGCTTTAAACATTTAACTATCACTCATAGCTTACTGTATTCCAATATTCCCCTTACATCTACAAGAAAATTGGTAATTAGATAATCTACAAATGTTTATCTCTGCTAACATAAAGAAGATGGAGGAATAAGAGTTTGTAAAAATCTGATGTGTTGCACTCACATGACATTCTCTACTCTTGTACTAACCATTCTAACAAACAAACTCTTATTCCTATATCTCCATGTTAGTTAAGATAAACATTCGTTCAAATTATCTTATTGCTTATGTCCTTGTAGGTGCAAGGGGAATATTAGAATACAGTAGAATTTGTGAGATACTCAAATCTTTTTAAGCTTTCAGATTCCTTTTTTTTTTTTTTTTTTTTTTTTTTTTTGCACGATTAACATATAAAAAAAATGAACAACGTTGTTGCATTTCGCTAAAGTTCTTAAGTTTTCCGAAACTCACACACACAACAAGGCATATCTACGAAATGGCTCACCCTACAAGAAAATTTATTGAGACATAAATTGTGTATTTTAGCAAGATCTACATTTGTTGTATGGTATGATTTGGTAAATCTCCAACGGTTTACCAGTTATGCAAAAGTCGTCCACAGCAAATACGACTACAGAGGCTATAGCCAGAAAATTCAAGATATACATTTCATTTTTCATAAAGATATCTCAAACATATGACATTTTAATCAAAATCGTTAGAGCCATTTTCAAGAAAATCAAAATTTTCGAAAAATTTTCCATGTAAAGGGTAGTTTAGGTTGGGGCTATTTTCTTCAAAATCTTCGTGTCGCGTCCTTGAAAGACATTAAACTTAAATACCAACTTTGGTTTTTAACCGACTTTTCGTTTTTGACCTATGCCGTCCACAGACTGACAGACTGACAGACTGACAGACTGACAGACACACAGACACACACACGGACCTTTTTCTAAAAATGCTTTTTTTGGATTCAGGGGGTCTCAAAACATACATTTCCGGTGAAATCTCGATATCGAATTTTTGGGTGGAATACAATACTTGCCCTACTTACCAGTAGAGAAAGTAAAAATAGTTAGTACAAGAGTTGAGAAAGACATGTGAGCCAAAACATCAGATTTTTACTCTATCTTCAAATCCAATGAGACGTTCCAAACGGGAAGGAGAAAAGAGAAGACAAAAATACTCATATGATTTGGCCCAGTATAACTTTTATAACAACAGACGGAAAATAGTACCAAAAATTATGAATGCAGGGGATAATAATTCTTGTTAAGTATCAGTATCCACTGAGGATATAGAAACACACTTTAATATTTTTGCATCGCTAAGCAATTTGACATCCCTTGACTCACCCCCAGCTGGTGCAAATAGTACACCAAACATTTTGGAAATTACTACTAAGGAAACAAATTATGCATTATCTAAAATTAAACCAGATACCGCTCCAGGACCACACAAGGTGAATGTGCGAGTATTAAAACAACTTAAAGCAGTTAGATTTTTAGCCTTACTAGCCACAGCTGTGCTTCGATTTAATATGGCCCCAAAAGACTTAAAAAGAGCTAGAACTATCTTAATTTACAAAGGTGGAAATGTAACTGATTTAAAAAATTGGAGACCTATTACAATTTTCTCCATAGTTAGGAGAATTATTGAGTGTGTTTTAGATAAATTACACAATTTTACATCATTCTCCTGCTACCAGCATGGCTTTATTTCAACACCTGGCACTCATATAAATACCTCTATCATTAATGGATGCCTAATACAGTCAAGGCTAAAAAGTCTGATTGTGCAATAGCTTTTTAGACGTGACTAAAGCTTTTGATTCTATAGGACATGGACATATAACACGATCGCTAGCATTGCTGGATATGCCTGAAAACTGAGGAGGTCGGGTTATTAACCTCTTATCAAAAAAAAAAAAAAAAATAGATATATATAATACAGATTGAAACAATCAAAGGCCAAACAAAACCTATTGAGGTATATAAAGGAGTCCCTCTGGGTTGTCCACTCTCTCCGACACTTTTTAGTTTGGCTCTTGATGGAATCTTGAAAGATTTGGCCTATAATAAATTATCTGATGAGTATGGATTCCAATTAAGCCCTGACGCAACCAAACTATCAGCCTTGGCCTTTGCCGATGATATTGTTTTAATATCACGAAATGAGACAGGGATGCAAACGCTCTTCAGCCTAGCTGAATCTAGTTTGAGTTACACAGGCCTTCACATAAACCCTGCCAAAAGCAAGTCTATATACATCAAAAGTGGTATCCTTTCTTTAACTGAAATTATTTCCTTGGATGTCTCAGCTATAAAATCTTCAACAGCAAAATAAGAATGTATAAACTATCTAGGAGTTAACTTCAACTATGAAATCATATTTGATGAAAAGCTTATCAGCTGTACTTTGCATAAAACAACTCCAAGCTTTGTAATTCACCTCTACGTAACCCTGATCAGAAAATGACAATCATTAATCAGTTCATTTAGCCCAGCCTTGTGTATCTACTACAATGTGCACCACTGCACAACCTGAAATCCACATTCCTGCAGGATGTGGACAAAATAGTTAAAGGTGCACCCAAGGAAATTCTTGGTTTACCTCATGATTGCCCCGACTCCATGATATACGCTCCCAAAAATTTTCGTGGCTTGGCTTTGATGAGAGCTGCTTGGGAAGCAGATATTCAACACATAAATATATGTAACACGCTATTAAATGTTGAGGATCCTCAACTGCATTTAGCTAGAAATCTTGAGAGCGAAAAGACCTCCGCCTTATCAAAACTAAATATCAATCTTCTGAAGCAATCAATTGGAGTGGAAGACGTATTAGAAAGGAGTTAAGAACGGAAACCTTCAAAACATGGACAGCACACACGTTAAGAGGTAAAGGCGTCATCCTGTTTTCAGAGCTTCCAAAGGCTAATTCTTGGATCAGCAATAAAAAAGGACGCTCCCCTTCTGAATGGACCAGTGCCCTAAAGATGTCTACCAATATAGCCGCAGTTCGTGCTATACCGTGAAGAAGTTCCAGCACAACCCGCTGTCGTTTTCCTAACTGCAGCGAGATTGAAACCCTAGGATACGTGCTGGAATCATGCCCTAAAAACGAGCTGCTGATTAACGCCAGGCATCATGAAGTTCGAAGTTCTTTAACTTCTTCACTTGAATCTGTTGGTTGGAAGGCATGCGAAGAGGTTCAATGTATCTCTTTTATGGATCTTACAGAAGAGCAGACATCGTTGCACTTAGCAGACTCCAAGGAACAGCATTAGTCACTGACCCTACCATCCGGTTCGAGAGGGATCTACATTAAGCTGAGGAAGTTTGCAGAGAGAACAAAAATCCATATAAGAGCCATGCCTTCCTAATTTAACCTTGAAATACCATCTACCAGTTAAAAATTGGCCTGTTTTTTGGACTGCTTTTTGGGAGTAGGGGAGGCATACCAAAACTAACAGCATCACATCTGAAAAAGTTGAAAATTCCTCAAAAACGGTTATATGATACTGCAATTGATATCATAAAAGATTTTGTTTAAAAAACATAAGTGGACATCACTATATTTATATAGAAAAATTAAGTATATATGTATCTTGATAGGTAACCACCCTTTTAATCATGAAACTATATTGATGTTTTCTTTGTTTCAACTTAACATTTTTGCTACTTGTTCTTTTCTTAGAACAATTGTTTCATGTTTGTTTTGTTAATCTTAATCTTTATTCTAATTCAGGACCCCTGTGGTCACCGATAGTTATCGGCTGATGCCAACTTCTGTTTGATTAAATATATATAATCTTCTGGCTATAGCCCATGTAGACCTGTGGTCGCTAAGGGCCTGGCAGACACCTACGTTTATTTAAACGATCTAGTTTTCGAATGAACGCACCTATGCGATCGCCTCACTCGGACATCTAATATTACACCTTACTCGACTGTTTGGGAGAGTGACAACCTGATCTGTTTATTTCTGTAGCTCCAAGAATGACTAATCGGCAGTTATGTGTCGCAGAGGTCAACCAAACCATGCACGCCTACTCTCAATATAAATTAATGACACGTGTTTTCTCCTTGTTAGTAGTACAATACATCTTTGAGACTGCGAGTAGATGTTAACACTTCTCAAAAACACGAATAAAAGCTATGAATTGCAAAATTCAACAATTTGGAAGAAGTGCATCTTTTACGCTGTGATGATGATGTCATATCCGTGTATGGCAATTTGTATGACTCAAATGATTCCAATTCTGAAGATAAACTGAGCATAAAGAAGAGAATGAAAGCAACCTATGTCCTAATGACGTGTATTTTGTAGGAAACGTCATATGCTTGTGAGATATTATAATTATTACTATTACAACAACAACAACAACAACAACTACTACTACTACTACTACTACTACTACTACTACTACTACTACTACTACTATTACCGATATTATAATTATTATTATTATTATTATTATTATTATTATTATTATTATTATTATTATTATTATTATTATTATTATTATTATTATTATTATTATTATTATTATTATTATTATTATTATTATTATTATTATTATTATTATTATTATTATTATTATTATTATTATTATTATTATTATTATTATTATTATTACTATTATCATCATCATCATCATTATTATTATTGTTACTATTATTGTTGACAGTACACTTCAAATTACAAGTTGTGTACCTGAACATTGCAATATATTATTTTTCCATGTACAAATTATAATGTATAGTGTACTTATACTACGTTTTATTTATCTTTGATCTATCTAATAAGATAATGCTAATAAAAATCATGTATATTGAAGCTAAATGAAGCTAAACATGGACATGAAGGGAAAATACAATTAAAAAAATAAATGCAAGCATACAGATAAGCACAAAAATATAGCGAGGACCTACTAGGTCCCGTGCAACTAACGGCGTTCTACTAAGGCGCGCACCTAACGGAGGGTTAACCAAAGGAACCTTCTAATGTCAACTCCAACTGCTATACTACATTCAGTAGAATGATAAGTACTTTAGCTACAGTTGTACTGTTTGTGTTATCCAATTGTCCACATGTAAGCAGGTATATTTTAGAGGGTTGATCGGAATCTATTGTGCCAATCACAACACTTAGAATGAACTGGCCACAGTGATCTGCACTTTCATGAACCGAAATCGAGATTTTCTTCCCACTAACTGCGTCTCTAATTCGATTAGTGGTATCACTGTAAGAAACATCCAATGGTTTTCACGTAACGTGCTTTAACTTGGGATCTGTTCTTTAGTGTGCTTGTGCAAGAAGTTCTTGGATGTTGTGTTCTCTATCTTCCACAGAGAAACACCGGCGTCAGTAAACGTTGACGGAGATCAAGTGAAAACTGTGATTGGTATTAGGAAATTCCATACGAGGAGATATGAGTTGCTTTTGGTTCACCTTCTTTTGTCGTTAAACACAGAGAACATTTATGTTTCACGGTTTGTACGTGTTGAGTAATGTGACATTCTTAGCAGTATTCGCCGGCGTTTCAGTCGTTGGAAAATACTCGTATAATTGAGTCATCTATCGAAAAGTAGCCACTGAATTTCTTCACAAATTTCATCAATTTTGTTTTGATTCTACCAATTATTTTAGTTTGGTGAAGCAGCTTCTCAGAAAATGTCAACAAGAAATCGCCTAATATTGTCTTACTATTTGCACAAAATCCAATCTTCAATGGATAAGAAAAGTTAATGGAGACTAAGCAGTTCAGCAATGGCCTTTCGTCCATCCCGCATCCCGAAATTCAGACGTGTAAACAGTTACACGTGTAAGACCGCAGCTTAAGAATGAGGTGGGTGCGTTAATATTGTCCCTTGCTTTAAGTTTAACAAACGTCCCACCAGCCGCACAGGCTCCCACGCCCATAGTGCTGAATTAAAAAGTCACAGGTGGGGATGAGGGCATTGCCAGGAGCAAGTTTTCCGTCGCCAAAAAAGTGGGAATACGAAGTGAACTTTTTATGATACAGAGCAAAATTAAGGTATAACACATTCAGAAAATGTTAGGCAGCAGCTATACATAGATATCCATTTTTACTTTCTCTACTCCGTATAGTAATTGGGGGAAGTATTGGATGCGACCCAAAATTTCAATGTGGAGATTACAAGGAAATATATATTTTTAGGTCCCCTAAATCCAGAATAGAGCATTTTTAGAGAAAGGTTGGTGTGTGTGTGTGTGTGTGTGTGTGTGTGTGTGTGTGTGTGTGTTTGTGTGTGTGTGTGTGTGTGTGTGTGTTTGCGCGCGCGCGGACCTGTGAACAGCATAACTCAAAAACGAAAAGTCGTTTAAAAACCAAAGTTGATACCTAAGTTTAATATTTTTCAAGGAAGCAACACAAAGATCTGGAAGAAAATTCCTTCACTCAAAACTATCCTTCATATGTTCCAAAAATTTTGAATTTCTCAAAAATGGCACTAACGATTTTGTTTAAAATGCGATATGTTTAACATACTTTTACGGTAAATGAAATGTACAAATTTATTTTTTGTGGAGTGAACCATTTCGGAGACTCTCCGTTTTATTTATGTGAGTTCCGTAACACTTAAAATTTTCTCAAATGGAAGGTCGTTATTCACTTTTTGTCTCCTAGCCGTGCAAAGAGAACCGAGTTTTAAAGCTTTAAAAGATTTGACTATCGCTCAAAGCTATATCCCCATATTCCCCTTACATCTACAAGAAAATCAGCAGTAAAGTGGTTTCTGCAAATATTTGTCTCGACTAACAGGAAGAAGATAGAGAATAAGAGTTTGTAAGAATAGTTAGTACAAGAGTAGAGAAAGCTATGTGAGTGCAGTACATCAGAATGTTTTAAACTGCGATGCAAAGATAGTTCAGAAAATCAGAAATGTAGGCATTTATAGGGATTAGACCTAAAATAAGCAAAATAATATGTACATTATAGTCCTAATACCTCAATATGAACATATATTACACTATTTTTATATTTATAACGATAAAGTAAAGGCATTTTGCCTAACATTCGATTTCTGGTCATTACCAAATTAAATATCACAGTTACAGGAACCAGTTCAGTTCCATACAACACTTCCTAATGAACAAAACAGTAGTTTAGTTAGCCATTGGGGCATGCCTCTCAGAATTGAGATCTCCTTGTGGTCCACCGGGAAAATAGGATCGGTTGGAAAATTTAATGTCATGCTGTCAAGTTGCAATGGTACCTAAATGGTTAGAGTAGCCGCGCGTAGAGCGCAAGATCCGTGGTTCAAGTCCCAGCTATGGCATTGAATTGTTGTCCTGATTCTACCACTCATTAGCTCAGTATTTTATCATATTTTAATTATTCTATATCTGACATATGTTCGTGTTCTTTGGGATCACCATCACATTGTCTTCAATTATAATTCTTTCAGCTCCTTCCATTAGAGGATCTTTCATCAGGTGTTACCCTTGTCGGACTTCGTGTCTTTTTTTCTAGGAGTCCCAAATGTTGCTCCTTCCTCTTCATGTCCTTACTGTTTTGCAAAATTCTGCGAACAGAACTGTGGACGTAGCAGCAGTAACTTTGTTGCAGTTTTTGGATTTCCTTGCAAAGTCCAAAAGAGTGATTATCCTTTTAACTTTGAAGTTAAATGAGGCATTATCACAAAGTTAAGTGAACATATTATGTATAGTACCTAACCTCAGTATGACAATACAGTCAACTGTACTCAGGGGCAGACGATTCCCTATCGTGTTACATCAAGAAATACGAGCCACACAGGTAGAAGAAGGTTAGATCTCGGCTCGCTGTTTTCTGGAGCAGGGTCGTTTTCAGAACGAATGAGTGAGCTATAATAAGCATTTCAACAGAGTACAAGTTTCCTTAGCACGATAGGGTCCAAAAGAGGGAGATGCCTAATGGGACGCAATATCAAATCATCCACCTATCCAGTGGCGTAGCGTCAATGGATCTGAGTATTACATGCTCAGTAATTTTCCTCAAACAGATCACCAAATTGGTGTTCAACATAATTTTGTGGTATATAATCACTTTAATGTTATTAAAAATCAAGCTTTCCCAAACATTATGGCTTCAATTCGCGGCATTCGGCAGTAGTATGTTTGGAAACAAAGCTTGGGTCAGCGGCATCTGTCGTCAGCTGGAGGAAACTGGTGTTGTGTGCTTGACCCACGGGATGTAAGCTGCTATTGTGCATTATTATTTATGTATACCAACAAGCTATTGCGCATCTCATGTTAAGAATCGCATTAACATTGTTACATTTGTAGTCCTGAATAGGGAGTAATTCACGATTAGTTTTGTATCTTGCATGTGTGCTCTTCAATTGTGAGCATTTGAGCATGATTTGAACCCTTGGTTAAAAAAGACTAACTAAATCACAGCGCTATAGCCCATGAAGAGCCAAGGCTTGCCGCCCGGCCACTGCGTCCCCCACCTCTGTCCACCACAGGCGGTGATTGGGATTTGGAAACTTGGAAACTTACTATTATAGTTAATATAGGTTAAGATTTGTGCGGATTCTGGAAAGGAGGTATGTATACACATAGTTACATTTGAGAGGTCACGGGACGAATCAGAGCTACAGTAGTAAACAAAACTTCATTTCCGTGAAGTTGTAGCAACGAAAATAGGAACAAATTGTTGTGTGATCGACATTAATAGTGTACCGTTCGTTACATAAATGTTGACGGGAATGCTGAACAGCAGTTTATTTGATTTACACATGTAAGTCTTGACTGACTGAGTTCCTGTTATTACGTTTGTGGAACATACAGCACCGCCCGGCCGCTGGATCCCCCACCTCTGCCCACAACAGGCGTCAGGAGCGGGCTCCAGTGGGGGATCATCCCGAAGGCTGGTATGAGAGCGAGGAAGTGGATGATATGAAATAATGGAAAAGATGATAGGAAAGGTGATGATGGAGCAAATGGTGGAATGATGTCGGGGGGAAACCTGAGAACCCTCGGAAAACCTGCCCCTGCGACAGTGTGTCCATCACACACCCCACATGTGGACGCCTGGGATCGAACCCGGGTCACTTTGGTGAGACTCAAGAGGTCCAACTGCTCGGCCACGGCGCGACCTAATTCCTGACAGAGAAGCAGATTTTGTCTTGAATGATGTTCTCAGTATTATTGAACAATTCTTTCAAACAATGATAAAGGATGAATGCTTTTAAGGGCAATTATTCTGTTTAGTTTGGGTCACATGTTAACGAACTTTACAATATTCGTTTGGCTACATACCCGAGTGTATATAAATTAACTTATAGGAACCCTGATTAAAAACTCTGGATGTTTCACTCCATTAAGTGAACTATTTTGTTCACTTAATAAAACTTCTACGACCACTGACAAATCCATAATAAGCGCGGTGGTCACCGTCTAATTTATTAGCAAACCCTAGAAGATCAATAATATCACCCTATTTATTTATATACCTACGCACCAGAATTAAACCCCTTGAAATTCGCAGATGCTTTGTTTAGTGATTCAATTTGGCGGTGTTTAGCCGCGATAATCAAATTAATAGCAACACCTGTACACTTAAATGTTCAGCCCCGTGAAATTCTCGGTAGAAGCAGAACGTGCCAGTGACCTACGACCAGGAAGTGTGTGTACGTGGTTGATATTTGCACCTGAAGAATTCAAACAGCTCTATTGTAATTTCAGTGTTGTTGTAATAAGTTGTCTCAAAATACAGAGCCATTCAGACCTTGACAAATGACAAATGATAGGTCCGGTTACCCTCCATTTCACCTTATTTGTTCTAAAAACTGAATCACAAAGCACAGTTCTCTGTTTTATTCTTAACACAATTTACAATTCGTCGTGATCTTGTAACTAACAGCTGTTCTGTTCTATCATAAGCTTGACATAAGCACTGATCACTGCATACAACAAACAACTCTAACGATTAACTGTTTAAAACTGCCTCTGGAGGTACACTTATTCAAGCTGCTTGAGCACAAAACACTCACTTAGCAAATAAGCCGTCTTCTCTGTCCGTGCGACTCGCATATATAGCCAAGCATTAAGTCTCGTCAGTTTCTCAGGACGTTTTCTCCAAGCTTCTCGTACTGTCTAGAATTGATCTTTGTTCCTGCTGCTCATTGTCCTGGCCGCATTGCCTAGCAATGTAGAGGTGTGAGGTGCTTAGCCTTCTTTGGTATGCGGCCGGCGTCACAATACTGTAAAATCTTTGTATAGTGAATACTACAGTACTATGTTTCCATCTTCCCTTTTCTTAACTCTTCAACCACTTATCATCAAAGCATTTATTCCCATAGGCAAAATTTTCACCAATGCGTGACGTTAATGCTTGAAATA
>JAUKNM010000059.1:887500-965000 GCA_030765045.1 Tenodera sinensis | reverse complement strand
AAGTGCACAGCATTAGAAGATACATCAAGTGATCTTCGCGTAACCTATTGCGATTCTGACTTTTGATATACTTCAATTTGGAGGAACTCTGTTCACAAATATATGTGGAGCTATACTCAGTCTTATACACACTATTCTGCAAATGCTAATTTTTCTATCTACTTCTTTTAAATTAGATAAGCATTTTCAGAAAGCATCTTATTGCTAATTTCCTTGTAAAAGGCCTTTCAACAAGATTGTCTTATCCTTGATGAAATAAATAAAACAGGTTCTATAAATGATAGAGGTTTATTTGTTGTTTCTTATTTTGGAACATAATTAAAGTCATTACGTGTGGAAGACAACATCAGTTAAGTGATCGCCGCGACTTCGTTGGGTTGCGCGTATACGGTTGACTCAATTTTCAATGACAGAAGAACGTAAATTAGGTCCAACTTCATGAATAACACGCGTGATGTTATTCATAAGATCATTTAGTGTTTTTGGCTTGTTGGCATAAACTCGAGATTTAACATGACCCCACAGTAAGTAATCCAACGGCGTTAAATCACATGACCAGTTAACATCACCACCCCGAGAAATGATGAAACCTCTGAACTTCTCCTTCAAAAGATCGATTGTTTCGAGAGCAGTATGACTTGTGGCACCATCTTGCTGGAACCAGATGTTTCTGAGATCCATACCATCCAATTGAGGCCAAAAATAGTCCTTTATAAGAGCCCGATATCTTTCCCCAGTTAGAGCTTCTCCATCTTCGTTTCGGAAAAACTGTGGACCAATAATTCCACCATACCAAAATCTACACCACACAGTAACCATTTGGGGACTAAGTGGTCGTTCTTGAATCTGCATTTGATTGTGATTGCTCCAATAGCGGCAATTTTGTTTGTTAACAAAACCATCCATCCAGAAGTGGGCTTCGTCGCTGAAGATGAATCCGGGTCAGCTGCCAATTGCTCCATAGCCCAGTCAGCGAATACATGGCGCAAAATATGGTCGTTGGGCTTTAGTTCTTCAGTTAACACAATTTTATAAGCGTGCAACTTGAAGTCCAGATGCAGAATTCGCCAAGTTGTGGTCGGTGAGAGCCCCAATTCTTGAGCTTGACGAGCAATTGATTTGTTTCCGTTCTAGCATACACTCTCACAAACGGTGCCTATATTTTCGCTGGAGCGCTTACGTCGATTACGTACAGGCGTTCTTTGATCGTTGATAGAACCACTTCTTTCAAATTTATCAATCAAACGCCAAATCGTTCTCTCGTAGGGACGATTATGCACACCGTAAACTTTACGTAATACAGGGAAGGTTTGGCGAACAGATCATCCATTTTGATAATAAATTTTCACATTTTTTACGCGTTGCTAAATACTGTAACTTTCCATGGCTATTTATCAACAACAACTGTAACCACGTGAAAAAATGACTGCTTTACATCAATAACAATGGGAGCTATCACATATTAAAAATGGGACGCTCTTGTTGAAAGACCCTATAGTTTCAAGGGGAATATGGGAATACAAAGAGCTGGTTGCTATACCATCCCTTTGAAACTCTATTCTTTTTGCAAGGGTAAGAGATAAAAAATGAATAACATAATCCTATTTAAAAAGAGTATTAGTATTGGCAAATTCAAACGAATAAGAAAGAATATCTCGGAAAAGGTTCACTCTAAAGAAAAAAGAAATATTTGACATAAATTGCGCGTTTTAATCAGATCCTATTTTTTATTGAGCAAGCCTTACTGTTTACCATTTATACAAAAATCATGCAGAATGAGGAGGTCATCTGAGGACATTCTTAGAAAATTGAAGATATTACTTAGAAACTACCATGGAATCGTCTGATTGTGTCCGTCACTGGATACTGAACGCCGGTCCCTCCGACTGAAGGAGCGGAGTGGAGAAAAGCCGCTCATTGCGTAAGGTTCTCCAAAGAGACAAGGTTGGACATCCCTAGTCGGAACCGAGACCGGTAGCAGCCGGTGGAATTATTAGGGACCCTGTCCTTGCTAGCGCACGTCATGCTATTTGGTCACCATTTTAGTCTCCCCTTCATTCCTTTCCCCTAGGGGTTGCGTTGTAAGCAAACAGGAGCCACTCATTACTTCCTGTATTGCGCTTCCACAGTTGCTGGAGGCCCTCCGTGTTAAACTCCAACTCCTTCTATGAGCGCACACAGTACGTGTGCGTTTCGGGGTTGGAAGGCGAGCGTCGCGGAAGCAGCAGGGCAAGGAGAACAAATGCGCTCTGGAAACCCCGTTCCCTGGACTGGGAGACGCGCCACTAGTTTCCGGGGCCTCCATGGGATACCACAAGCACAACGAAGGGGGCTAAGCCAGCCTCGCCGGGGTAGGTACTTCTGACTGCCCTCTGCTCTTTCGTGGCAACGTTCCGGCCACCCCTAGGATCCACTCGTCTCATCCATTCTCCCGGGAGTGTCGTTAAGGGTATAGGCACAAAAAGTCGACTTTCAGTCGAGGTGTTAAGCATTGTATTATTCTACATGCAGTCAATAAAGTGTATATTAAATTCAAGAGGTAATTTCAGTTGTAAGAAAGAGAAAAAGCTAAATGTATGATATTTTGTGGAGGGATTTTCGCCATTTAGTTTCTCCTTAAGCTAACTTACAAGTAAAGGGACATAGCCTCAAAGATAAAACTTATACGTCTTGGCAACGATTACACAAGTAGAAAAATTGGACACCACGGCAGCACTACGCAATCGGTGCTTCGACTAAACACTAATAGCACTGCTTCCTGCTAATCAGATCTAAATGCCTTTCAGGCCGTATGTGCTACAATGGCGTGCCCCGCGTGAGCAAAATTAACAAAGAGTTACGCTTTGAACTACTGTCACAATTAAAAGCATTTTAATTAGGTCTTCCTTTATCTGCGAAAATGTTATTAACTGAAAATGAATGCAGCTGTATGGTAACGTTATTACTAGGAGTACTTACTGTTTTAGAGTGCTAAACCACCTCACTGGGTACGTTTATAAAATGGGTCCGGATGAGGATGGCTTGTCACCATTAATTATTGCATCACAGGCATCGCTAACCTGTTCATACATTTTTATCATGAATCTATGATTGTAAAAATGCGTACCTATTTATTAGATAACTGTTTGGTTATTTTCTGTCATTTGCTACTCAAGGACTTTTTCATTTCTATTTTACTTATTTTGTCATTGATTTATCATTTTGGTCTCTATTTTGTAGATTTTTTCTTGCATTTATAGTCAGTATATACAGAGCTTTATATTATTGGCATTTTACACAGGGATACTTTTTCATTTCACAGTTCAACTATTCACCATTCAACTAAAATTTGCTCGCATTCTTGAAAAAGCCACACTCGTATTTAATTGTTGGTCTACCTAGCGGGATGGCTCAGGCAGTAGCATCTGTGACACGCATACTGGAGGTCATGATTTCGATTCCCATGGCCAATCTTCCTGACTCGTGGTCTTTCTCGGTGTTTTCCCCGGGTCATTAGGTGAATGATGGGTTGGATAATTACATCCTATCCCCTCCATTGCACCGCACTTCTCACTTAATTTCACCTTTCATTCTGATTGGCTCTTTAAGGGTTCCAAGCGTTGGTGGGAGTTCCGGCGTGAATGGCAGGCGCATTGCTCTTAGTGAGTTCCGGATGCCCAAGATTGTCTCTTTGGAGAACCTTATGTAATGAGTGGGTATACCCCACTCCACTCTTTCAGTCCGAGGGAAAGACAGTCAGTGTTCAGTGACGGGCACAAATAGGCCATTCCATGGTCGTTTTTAGGTCATACCTTGAATTTTCTGGGAATCTCTTTAGAAGACCTCTTCATTCTGGACGGCTTTATGCACAAATGGTAAACAGTAAGCGAAAGAAAAAATGTTAAATGTCAATTTATGTTTAATACTTCCTTTCTCTTTTGAGTATACCATTTGCGAGATATTCTTTCTCATTTGTTTGAATATACCCATGCCCATAATTTTTTGAAATAGGGATATGTTATTCGTTTTTTTTTTATCTCTTGGCCTTGCAAAGAGAATGAAATCTCAAAGGCATCGCATAGCAATCAGCTCTTAAAACATTTCACTATCACTTGCAGCCTACTGTATTCCCATATTCTCCTTGCACCTACAAGAAAACAAGCAATACAGTATTTTTGAAAATGTTTATGTCGACTAAAATGTAATAGATAGAGAAATAAGCATTTGGAAGAATAGTATGTATAAGAGTGAGTATAACTCTACATATATTTGCAAAGAGTTTCTCCAGATTGAACTATAGTAAAAGTCTGTATCACAATATGTTACGCGACGATCACTTGGTGGATCTTCTAAGGCTATGCACTTCGACTATGCTGCCAAATACTGATACACTTCTTAAACGTAAGCAGTAACAAAGAAGTCACCAGTGAGCAGATGTGTAGTGCATAAGATGTGGAGGTGTTTTCGTAAATCAAACGCTACGCAATGCACAGTTGGGAGTTAAAGAGAGGCAAAGTTCACGTACAGTGGAAGGAGGTAAACCGAAACTCCCCTCTCTAGCAAACGTTGGACATTGCTGTTGTAAATCCTCGTCTGCCGGATCGGAGGAGATCTCCGAAACCCTACCCCCTCCCCCAGGGATGTGTAAGTCCATGGGGGTGGGAGGGAAGCCGATTGTATGTGCCGCCACCGGGAAGCTTAAATCTGTAGTCGTTAGGAACCCTATCGTCTCTCCTCGGTTGGTCACCCTTAGAATCCTCTCACTTCATCCCTCCCTTCCGGGATGCGCTACATCAGAGACATAATTACAAAGGATTTTATTTGTCCAGTTGCCAAGTCCCCCTTCCGAAGCTTGACATACCTCACAATCACAACCATGTAAGGAATAACTTGAGGGTGCAGGGTTAGCTCTTTTCTGAGAAATAGATAGACTTACTGATATGACTCATGTAAGAAACTAGGAATGGGATAGATCATTTGTCCTTTTTTCTCGTCAATGAACGATACAGATGGGCGGTGTCCTTGGGCTGAACATTTTTCTTTATTTGCAATGACTTTTGTATAATCTGTGAACTCAAAAGATTTACTACTGTAGCTTTGTAAGACCAGCTCCAAAAACAATTTTTTAGTTATCTTTACATATACTTCAAACAAAACAAGCATACCATCAGGTAATTAATTTTCTATACTATCTCTTCTTTTTAGTAGATTTTAATGCACGCTATTATTAAATGTGGCACCACCGGTGGAGGACACTGATGTTACATGAAATGAAATGCTATTTAAGTAGGGAAATTTGGGAAGCAATCATTTCAGGCCACGCTTTGGGTAGCTTCCCGGATTTTGGCAGCTATGGAGACCGAATGGAGCTTGAAAAAAGTCAGGGAGGAAGATCCTGGTGGGTCTTGAGTCGCAGAAGACACGTTCATGATGCCATGCCTTAACGACCTCGGCCACTTTGTGACAGTAATTAATCTCACTATTCCATACCTATATATTCTAGTCAGCTTTCACTCAATAGATGGAGCGTAAGATGTTTGTTTCCTGCAGTATCTGTTGAGATGTATTCAGCTTCTGTTATTGCGTATGGGAAAGCAGGAAGTTTTGTGTGACAAATAAAGTAACAATGAGGAAAAAATGTGTGTAAGAAGCATTTAGTGGCATATTATTGGGTTGACAGGTGCAGTAAACCTCATAGAGAAATTGTATCAGAATTGGGTGTCAGTAATGCGTGTGTGACAAATACAATAAAAGAGTTGCAAGAAGAAGGTGCAGTGACTGATAAAGCATACATTGGTCAGCCAGGGCTACTTCAGTGCGCAAAGACTAGCTCATCGTTAAACTGTCATAGAACCACAAGAGTTCGCTTTCAGAAACAAAGCGAGAACACGATCTGGTGTTGCATATCTTAGAAGGATTCAACAATGGTTCAATGGACTCACAAGAACATATTGAAACCATGAAGGACAACACGGTACCATCCGTGCAGAAGCTCCTCCATGGCTGCTTTGTTTTCCAGCAATGCACCATGCTGTACATCAAGAGCAACAATGGATTGCTACCCTGGAAAAGGAATTTCATTATTACCATGGCCAGCTAGAAGTCCAGATCTTAATCCTTGCACGCCAGCAAGAAACGTTGAGGAACTGCGTAAGAAGATCTCGAAAGTCTGGAATGAAATTACGCCCCATGAATGCTGAAAACTGGTCCTGAGTATGAGAAAACGTATTCGACTGTGTTTGAAACATAAGGGAGGTCCTGTTGATTATTAAATAAAGTTCAGTGTCTGTATGTGTTTTTTTTTTTTTTTTAAATCTTTTATAACATGATTTGGAATTTCTGAATCAAAATTACATGTATTATGCAAAAGTAACTGGAACTGCCCTTAGGTCTAAGAGATCCGGATTAAACTTTCAGTGGTGCTAGAAAACAGTCCCTTATACATATTTGAATGATTTTCTATTGCAAAGAAGGATTATTATTTTTTATAATTAAAACAATTTCATATGTGAAGCTGGTCTGAAACTTCTGTTAGGCCCTGTATTTTATAGTTATGCATATATAAAATTTAAGCACAAAGCTAATTAAGCACTCCCTAGACCAGTGCTGTCTAACTTTTTTGTGTGCTCGGGCACATTTAACGCCTAAGGAGGCGCGGGTGCCATCACACCCATTTTGAATGTCTGCCCCACTTATATAGGCGAAGCGGATTACTGGCGAATTTTCTGGAACATACACGTTTCCCGAAGCTTCTCGTAAAGTGACTTTGCCCCCAATTCCCAACAAATTCAGGCCTGAGGAAAGCTAAAATTACCAATGGAGTGCGTTAGTATTGGAGAATCTGTTTCTCTTATCTAGAGCAGAAAATTTTTGACACAATAGCGGCACAGCTGCTTGAAGTGATAAAGGCAAAGTTAGGGCAAGTACCCTTCTTTTGAGAGGAGAAAGGGAAAGCACTGGCTAGGGAAGTAATGAATGCAGTTTTAAATGTGCAAAAAGCATACTTCATGGGTGTGTACTGGCAAGACATTAGGGAGGAAATAGTTTTGTCTTGAAATTTGTATTAATATTAGAAATCGTCTGAGTAAAAATTTGCTTATAAAGGGCGCCAGAAGAATACATCACGGGCGTCATATTGCACAGGGCTGCTCAAGATCAAATTTATCAGTTAAATAAATATAGGTTTAGGTTATTTTCTCTACTACGTTTTAACAAAAAACAGAAGAAGTACTCCAACCAAACATTTGATACCGAAATTTCACCGATATTTCAGTCTTTTGAGGTCCTTAAATCCACAAGACATTTTTAGAAAAAGTCCGTATGTGTGTGTGTGTGTGTGTGTGTGTGTGTGTGTGTGTGTGTGTGTGTGTGTGTGTCAGTGTGTGTCGGTGGCTTGTGGACAGCATAACTTAAAAACGAAAAGTCGATCAAAAGCCAAAGTTGGTATTTAAGTTTAATGTCTCTCAAGGATGCGACGCCAAGATTTCGAGGAAAATTTCCCCACCCTAAACTACCCTTTACACGGAAAATTGTTCGAAAATTTTTATTTTCTCGAAAATGGTTACAACGATTTTGATTAAAATGCCATATGTTTTAGATATTTTTATGGCAAACGAAATGTATATTTTGAATTTTCTGGCTATAGCCTGTGTAGTCTTATTTACTCTAGATGACTTTTGCATTACTAGTACACCGTAAGAGATAGATAAAATCTTGCTGTGCAAAAAATATAGATGATGCTAAAACACACAATTCATGTCCAAATAATTTTTTTGTAGAGTGAACCATTTCGGAGAGATTCCTTGTTATTTATGTGAGTTTTTGAAAACAAACTTTAGTCAAATGGAAAATCGTTATTCATTTTTTTTATATGTTAGCCGTGCAAAGAGGACGGAATTTGAAAGCTTTAAAAGATTTGACTATGGCTCAAAGCCTACTGTATTCCCATATTCCCCTTGTATTAAATTAACTTATTTTGTTGCTTAACGACGCTGTCAATTGCTAGGATCACATCAGCGTCGCCGGTGTGCCGAAGTTTGTCCCGCAGGAGTTCTTTTAAATGCCAGTAAATCTACTGACATGGAGCTGTCGTTTTTAAGCACACTTAAAAACCATCGGTCTGGGCCGGATTTAAACCCGCGACCTTGGGATCAGTAGGCCAGCGTCTAACTAACTGAGCCACCCATACCGACTATTCCCCTTACACCTACACGGAAATAACCAATAAGATAATTTCTCCAAATGTTTATCTCGACTAACATAAAGAAGATATAGGAATAAGGGTTTGTAAGAATGTTTAGTGCAAGAGTAGAGAAGGTCATTTCAGTGTAACACATCAGATTTGTATAAATGCACAAAGAAGTAAAGCCAGCTGATGTAGGTTTCATGGCGTCACTGAATCGTACTAACAAGTTGCGTAGCACTTAGGGCAAACAATGACATTGGTAGGGAGTGTCCGAGTACAAGGTACGTGCATCACTTTCCGCTGCGCGTCTTTAAGACCCTTCCACAGCACCGTGTGGTTAATTAACAAGCTGTAGGGGAACCCGCTGTTTTTCGAGGGAACGACTTCCTCCACCACTTCTTTGTCTTGCATATGCAATTTACCCTAGCGCATTATCACGTAGAGAATGATGGGTCGCTGCTTTGTGCGCCAGCTTCAAGCCGACCTACCGCACCAAACAGCAGCCTGGTCGTAAATGCTATCGATACTTCATTACACCAAAGAGGTCATGTGGCATAATCAGTAGACTACGTGCACAGGAGAAACTAGAGTGCAAAACCAGCACATGCAAATGCACTAGCAAGCTAACTGTTTAACACTAAGCTAACGTAATGACAAATTCATGAGTTAGGGATACTAACATTCTGCTTTTGCATCTTCATGTGTTTTCTACATCTGCCCTACACAGAAGGAAATTCAGAATTTCAACACGTTTTGGTGACTGTAATAACTAACAACATATTATTTACACTAGGAGTCGGCAAACTGGCCATCGCGATTGCAAGAATGGTGACGCCACGGAATGCAACCCGGCATGCACATGAACGTTTCGAAGAAGGGGCTTTGAAAGTCGCAGTGGCGGCGTAAAGGAGCTTCTCTAACACACATTTGATTTCATACATGCTGAATACATACACGTATACAGATGAGAGGGCTTTATCATTTAGTTTTCATTAATTCATTCTTTACTCCATCCAGAGCATCATAGTGTCGCATACATGTAACGTTAACTCACAAAAATGCTGACGTACAGCAGACAACGTAAGTTTTCAACTGTAAATCACAATCTGTTTTTAGATTTTGCAATCTTCAGTTTAGAAAACAGTTACTCACACATATATGTTCAGTCAAACATAGTATTAACTTATGTAGCAAATGAATGGAGACATAAATTTGCCATAACAAGTTCTTTAAATAAATCTACACCAGCTTCATTTTCTAATTGTGATCTTACACAATGACCTTTAACTGCTTAGGTGTTTTTTTTTAATTAGTGTACTTTTTAATCCAGTTCTTCACTAGACTACGAAGCTTCAGCGTGTAGTTAAAATGTTGTTGGTCCCACTCCTCTCGGAATGGGGAAGTTACCTTGTGTTTTCATTGTTTCGAAAGAACCATGTAATGTCGAGAATATGTACACCACTGCTTATTTACATTTGAACGCGTACTGATTGAAGGAGGGACAGCTGACCGAGAGCTACATACTGCTCTGTCCTTCACGGTATTATTGCGTCATATCATTAGGCGGTACAGTTTTGAGGACCCCTGATTTACACTAGCGTTGGAGGTAAGTTACAAAGCAATTTTTCAAGTGCCTTCAATGACTGCATCTTCATAATCTACCTCTTAGACCGCAACTCCTTCTAGAAATATTAAATCTGTATTATTTTCCATGTTATCATTCTCAAAAACCCCTACATTGAGTCACGGTATCAAACAATTCATTCACCTTCTTCAATAAATTATGGTATGTTAATAAGCCATCGGATTAGTTGCTATTAAATTGGCAGCATAGCATTACCGAAAATTCTAGGTGACGATGGGTAAGTTCATCAGAAACAGTCTTCTTATTAATAATTAATTTAAAATAATATAAGATACCTACAATATTTTGCAAAATATATTTACAATACATGTGTGTGAAACGCATATCAGAATTTTGGAAATTGAAAACACGAGACGAAGTCATTTCAATCTATTCCTAGATTCTGTAATACTGCACTTCCTATATTCATATGACCATATGTTATTTTCAAAGAATTAAAGGCAGAACATTCAAATTTACCAACGATACTCATATTTTGAAGCAAAAAAATTCAGAAAACTTGGTAAAGTTGTATTTGTAAATACACGAGTTATTTTTATAAATATATTCCAAATATACTCAAAGAGCTTCTTAGGTCATTGAATTGCTTTCCGCGCACCCGAAATATTCCCAAACTTTAATCGTTATAAATTTAAAAGGGTACTACAGGAGACAGGTTCTATAGCAAACCAAGACACCAAAAGCATTCAGAGACAGAGTCTCGCAATGTATTCGACCTAACTAACGCTTTGGTGAAATACGCGGGAAACTAGACCTGATAACACAAGTCCACATATGAAATTCTTTTATTTTTTTTTTTCCGGCTGTGATGTTTTAAGTGATTATATACCATCTTAAGACACCCAATCAGAAATTGCATATCACGTCACAAATTTTCACAAAACCAAGTTATTCATTTTCACAGAATTCAGCCACATACTAATACTTACTTGACTATATCTTCACACAAAAACCACTAACTATTATAATAATTATATAAAATATAAATTCTTTACACACTGAAGAGTCACTGAATTGCTTACACACCTAACCACCCAAAAACTTCCGTTTATGTGATTTCCTTGAATAATAGACACTAGGGACACAACGCTGCAAGGACCAACAGTAGTCAGCCAACATATGTGTTCCACCTCCTGTGATACATCCGTTCCATTGTCTTGATATCCCGGTGAAAGCGTTCGCCTTGCTCCTCAATTAAGGAACCAAGATTTTCAGGAAAAACATTGAGGTGGCTGTGTAGAAAATGCACCTTGAGACTCATGTTTACTCCTAACCTTTGAAAGAAAGATAGCAATGTTCTGACAAAAATCTCATAAATTATCTGCCTTGTATGTAGTAGTTACCTAGGAAGTTAGTAACCACATTACAATTTGCACACCAAGCATTCTTTCCCATATCGTTCATCGTATTGACAAATTGTTTGTCTTTCATTAGCATCCGTATCTGAGACCCATCAAAAACGTCTGCTTTTATTATCTCATGGGACAGTGTAGGGAGTTTATTAAACAGGTACATAAAGCAAGCACCATGTTTATTCAAGGCTTTTAGATACTGTTTTATGAGACCTAATTTTATGTGCAGTGAGAGGAGTATTCCATAGAGCAGTTGGTAGCACGCTTGCCTCTGGCGTGGAGGACCCGGTTTGGATCCCCGGTACCAGCATGGGGATTGTTCCCCTGCTGGAAGGTCTGACCGTGGTGCATTCAGTCTCGTAAGTCCCGGGGGGACTAATTGAGAAGCTACTTGATGGAAAATTAGCGGCTTCAGGTCGCGAAGGCCGCATAACTGGCCGGGAGGGCTCGGAGTGCTGACCACGTCCCACCCTCAAGTACTGCACCCCACCAATGACGCCTGTAGTGGACAGAGGTGCGGGACGCAGCGGCCGGGCGGTAAGCCTTGGTCCTTCATGGGCTATTGTGCTAGGGGTTTAGGGGGGGATTATTTTATCACGGTCAGTTGGAGGTTCACTTTTTACATTCTTGTTATTAGCATGAAGTTGCCAGTGTTCTGTCCAAACACGATTGTACCATAGGCATAAATAACATGGGAATTTCTTGTAACCTGCCTGCTGATCTAGAAGTATCGATATTAGTTTTAAATCACTACACACTATCGAGCAGTGTTCGGGATACTTTATTTTATTCAGAATGAGTTTCATTGTGATAAAGGTTTCTTTCAGTTGAATGTTATGGCCAATGGCAACAGATGCTATCTTATTGCCATTGTGCAGTAGGACACATTTTAAACTTCTTTTAGAGATATCGATGAAGAGTCTCCATTCCTGCACATGATAGTCACATCCAAGAGCTTCAATCAGTCCCTTCACATCTATGCAGTAGGAAATATGTTCATCTCAAAATATTTCAAAAGATCTAATGTTGTTCTAGGAGTTAATATATTTCTTTAAGTCTTGAACCTAAAACTTGTGTTGAGGCTTTTGGCAAATTAAGATCTCGAACTAGGCCATTTAATGCAGCTTGAGTGAACGGCTTGCATATACCTGTGACATCTGTTGGTACAAAGTCATCATCGTCATCATTTGAATTTGTTGGAACAGGACTTGCTAAATCACTTGCAGAAGAAAATGTGTTGAAAATAGGGATTAGACTGTCATCTGAGTGAAGAATTGGTGTTTTAGCTGACTCCAGGTGAGTATAGTGAATGATATGTTTTGATTTTTTACTAAAGCCAGATACATTTACCACACAGAAATAGCAGTCATTTATGTATATGGGTCTGCGGCTCCCTCCACACCATTGGAATTCCAAAACGCATATATTTTCTCTTTCCTTTGGTCCACTGTCTAAGGTTTCCGATGCATATTCTTCACACTTTATGTGGTGCCCAACATTGGTCCTGTTGCCTAGTGGATTCGGGAAGTAGACATTGTAGTATTTTATTACAAATTGTATGATGTTGGTCCTTTGTTTCGGCATTATGAAACAATCACAAATGTAGCAAAATATGTTTGGATCATTCTTACACGTATAATGAAGAGTTGACTTCAGATGAAACCAGATGAAAAATATTCTTCTGACACCAAATCTGAATCGGATTAACAATATTTTAGTATAATTTAATATGAACCAATTAGTCAATTATTTAATATTATTTATTTTAAAAATAGATGATTCTCGCTCATTTGCTAGTCCCGGGTCATTAAGAAGGTAACGTAAAAGGGGTTTTGTGGGAAAACCTGACGCGATAGTCATAAACTGACATTTTTTGATTTACCACCAATGAATTACTATAGATCTGTTATCAGACTGAAGTCAGCAAAATGGTCGTAGACTTGTGTAATTTTTAATTCCTAAGCCGAAATATGATCATGGGTTTATCACGTTCGCCCCTAAACCTGCAAAATATCTATCAGCACCTCAATCAAGCTACACCAAGTCCTCTCCCACCCAGGAAGCATACACCTTCCAAAGCTACCGCTACTCAGCATTCTAGGGCATCCGGTGGAGTACAAGTGAAGAACACAGTCGCAAACATTGCTGCCTTTAGTGAAGCAACCGACAGCATACCAGCACACCTGCAAATCAAGCTTGTGGCTGCCCTTATCTAGGCACTTCTAAACCGGCCATATGAAACATCACCTGAGATGATCCTGATTCAGCCAGTCTTCACTTTCTGCATCAATAATGGATATTAGTCGTCAGAAGAAGAAAACCCCCTATACCAACCTGAAGATCATTTATTGAAATGCCAATGGTCTCCGCAGACAACTTACGGAAGTCTCGAACTTCCTGGCGGTACAGAAAGTGAACACCTTACTGGTACAGGACGCTCATCTGTTGCTACACTTATGTGGCCTATCTGGTATGCAGTCATAAAGAACCGATAGAGCGGACGGCAGAAGGGGCACAGCTATCTATATAGATCGCTCCCTCGCTCACCAACAATTGCATGTCCCAGCCTCAAACCACCTGAAGGCTGCAGGTATACAAGTGAAGACTACAAGAGGACCGCTACGCTTATACACAGTGTGCGCACCACCGACGCACCCGTTACTGGAAGCTGAGCTGGATGGCCTGTTTGCCTCCCCAGTCGCTACGGTTGCCACAGGAGATTTCAACGCCAAACACTCAAACTGAAACTCCTCCATCATCAACCATCGCGGTCGCAAACTTTACAACTTCATTGCACCACGAGGTATTTTAGCCCACGCTTCAAATCAGGCCACCATACAGTATGGAGACGGACGACCACCGGATTGGCTGGACCTTGCGCTAATTCGCAATGTGTGGCCACACCTTACACTGTTTACTGTGCCAGTGCTCTCATTAGACCACTAACCCATATTTCTCTCCTTACCAGGCAGACCGACCACAAAGCCTCCAACAGGCTTGCCAGCGCTTAGGAGCACCAACTGGAAAGATTTTTCAAAGCTAATGGAGGAGATGCAGTCTCCCCTGCAACAATGCAATGACTCAGAGAACATTGACAAATTAATGGATGCCATTACCAGCCATGTGACAGCTGTTGTGACGAGAGCGTCTCCAAAACCAAAACTCTGCAGGTTTAACATGGGCCCATTACCGCCGACCATCCGAGACACAATACAACAAAGAACAGTGCTTGAAAATGGTTCCTACATACTCGCTGCCAAGCTGATCGGCGCCAGTTTCGCCGTCTGCAGGAACTACTGAAACTGGAGCTCAAGGACTATAGAAATGAATGCAGAGAAGAGCACATCAACACCCTAAGACCTGAGGATAACTTGTTATGGAAAATGACAAAAACGTTTCTCAACGTTCCACGCAAAGATCCACCCTAGTGCCAAGGACCGGCACTAGCTCAATCTGCTAAGGAAAAAAGAACTCCTTGCCGTCTACCTGGATACGACGTTCACAGCTGCTGACACCCCACACATTGACCACATTCACTCAGTGGTGCCGGAGGTGGATATCTCAACCAGCCGAAAGATGGAATGCTACAAGTGCCCACTTCCGCAGAAGAAGTGAAAGAACTCATAAGCTCTTTCCAACCTTACAAATCTCCCGGATATGGCAACTTGGCCAATGCAGCTCTAAAGGCATTACCGGCTCCTTGGGTACAGTCAGTCACAAATCTCTTCAAAGCCATCCTCCACCACGGCTACTTCCCTAAGTCTTGGAAGCATGCTAAGGTAATCACCATATGTAAACCTGGAAAAGATGGCACCACGTCTAAGAGCTTCAGGCCCATCAGCTGAAGATCATTCAAATAAGGCTACGAACATTCCTAGAGCAGTATAACGTGGTGAGACCGGAGCAATTTGGTTTCCGGGCACCCCACTCCACACATCAGCTACTTTGGCTGACTGATGAAGTGTACACGGCCCTCAACAGGAGGAATTTCCTCTCAGCATTCCTGCTCGACATCACCAGGGCCTTCGAAAGCGTGTGGCATGAAGGCTTAATTTCCAGGTTAATACAATACCAAACCCTGCCGTACTTCATACATCTGATCTATGCAATAGAACCTTCGCCGTATCCCACGTTGGGATAACTTCTAAACCCCATCCTATCAGTGCTGGAGTCCCCCAGGGTAGCGTGCTTGGGCCCACGCTCTTACTTTTATACATAGATGCCCTGCCTTTACTGCCACGATACCCACTGTATTTGTTTACTGACGATACGGCAGCCACTTCCATATCAACTCAACACCGTATGGCTGCCCGCAGAATCTAGCACTACGCCTCACTATCTGGTTCCAACGGTGGTATCTCCGTGTTCATAGGCAAAAAAGCCAGGCCATCACATTTTCTAGACGCCCCTTTGCCTTAGTTCCGCCAATAGGTCTTGCCGGAGAAGAGGTCGAGTGGAGAACCTCCGTTAAATATCTAGGAGTGCAGCTGTATATGAAATAGACATGTAAGGTTCATATTCTTTTCGACGCAAACAAAATTAATAAGAGGATGGGCATGCTCTATCCTCAATACAACAGGTGCTTGGTGATGTAAATACCAACTAAACAACTCCTCTATAAGCAAGTGCTAAGCCCTGCCATCACATATACCTGTGAAATATGGCGAGTAGTAGCCAAGACACTACTAGAAGTCCTCCAGTCGCGCTACCTCAGAATAGCTATAGACTCACCCTGGTACATACCCAATTATGTAATCCGTTGAGACCTTAGCATCCCATCCTTAAAGGACTACATCCACTCCCATGCACGCAGGTTCTACCAAAACTTGCCCAACTAGTTCAATGCGCTGATGCTCGGCCTGGGCATCTATGACCTAGACCCTGGCGAAAAATACAAACGACGGAGACTCGTTCCAGACTAATAGACTACGCCACACCAAACCCTGACATAACCACATTCAGGCATTACAACAAAAAGAGACACCCAAAGGGAGGATAAATCCTCAGCGTCTTCACTCGACAATCAGCTCTACAACTAAATTCTATCGCAACTGCCGTCCCTAGACAAAACATTTCACGGCCAGTAGAGGGTATAGGTCTGATCTGGCAACAGGCAGATGGTGGCAAAAGCTACCCGCTGATGTCAAGACGTCGCCTGTGGTCTAGCTTCAGTTCTCCTGAGGATGACTACAGGGTTACTCGTTGAAAGCTTGGGCAGTTACCCATATTTGAACTAGCTGTTAGCCCTAGAATTTATCATATGTAACCAACTCTAGGAAAGCTTCAAATCCTTAACCATAAAGTAAGACTCAAAATATCCTCCCCTAGCATTCCATTGCACATTACACACCAGTGTACCGTATTTGTGTCAGTCCTTACATGCTCGCCAAAGTCACTCCAAATCCAGTCTGCGCATGAGGGAGTGATGTAGCCCCTGCGGATGATCGCTCAGGGGCCGGCGGGTGTGGGACCGCCCCTTTAAAAATAAAAAAGAAAAAGAGGAAAAGGAAAAAATCTTAATACTTAGTAATCCGGCCTCATTAGCTTTTGAAAATATTACATATATTCCTTATTTGAAAGGCGGGCTAAATGTTTGTTTAATAATAAAATTACAATGCAATATCGCTGCAAGAGGATAAGTAATATTTAGCAAGCATTTCCAAATATACAAGGCATTTCAATAATACTATAAAACACAGATATTTTCCGCATTCTGAGATGTAAAGTGAAATGACTAATTATTAATGCAATAAACTTATCATTGATTAAGAAATTTAATATATTTAAATGAGCAATTCTTGTGTATATATATACACACATACGTATTCCGAGCATCTTGGAAGCGGCTCTAACGTATGGATTAAATTTTGTATTCAAATAAGCTTTTGCTTTTCAAGTTTATCTATATAGGTGCTATTCCTGAAAAAACGCGAATTTACATGAAGAATAACATTCCCGCGACTACAGAGCAATAATTATTGTACATATATTCCTGGTATCTCAGAAACGGCTCTAAAGTTGAAATTTTGTATACAGATGTATGAGATTTTGCTTTTTAGGTTTACCTATATATGTAGGTGTCTTTAGTTTATTTACATTGGTGTTTGCCTGAAAAAAACGTGATTTTACATAAAAAACATGTTTTTATTCCCTCTTCTGCAAATCATAAAATGCTCTCTATGTCTGAAATAGAAATCCTACGTATTTCCTTCACGCTGTTTTCTCTACTGAAATTCAGGTAACACATTCACATCTCCCTCTCTACTCACTCTTTAATAAACAACTTTCCATAAAAAAACACGATTTTACACAAAACGAAAACATCTTTTATCCCCGCCTTTAAAATAACTAATATTTTCTGAATGTCTGAAATAGAAATGTTATTACATTCACATTGCTTTCCGCACTCACTTTTAGGTAACACATTCACATCTCTTTCTCTACTCACTCTTCTTCCTATAAGTCATACAATTTTATATATGTTTTAAATAGAAATGCTATATATTACATTCATACTGTTTTCTCTACTCACTTTTAGGTAACAATTTCACATCTCTCTCTACTCACACTTCTACAAATAGGTCATACAACTCTGTGGATGTTTGAAATAGAAATGCTACGTACTACATTCACAGCTTTCTCAACTTACTTTTGGGTAAGACATTCATATCTGTTTCTCGACTCACTCTTCTAGAAGAAAGTCATACAATTTTCTGTATGTTCGAAATAGAAATGCTACATCTTACATTCACAGAGTTTTCTCTACTCACTTTTAGGTAACACATTTACATCTCTTTCTCAAATCACCATTCTGCAAACCATTCATATCTATATGTACAAAATGGATGTTTGTATATATGTAACTGTTAATCTCGAAAACCGCTTAACCGATCACCGCGAAACTCGGCATGTATTTTTATGTATTTTTCATGGAGAAGGCTTTTATAGTAACCATTTTACTATACAATATATTACTTTCAAATGATTTTCTACTAGCTTTTCGTTTACGTAGCACATTCATATATCCTCTGATTGCCCTTCAGCATACAATTCATACAATTTTCTATGACTAACATATAAATGCTACGTATTACATTCACACTATTTCCTCTACTAATTCTTCCTTTACGAGACACAAGCACTCTTCTTTCACTACTCGCCCTTCAACAAACAATTCATACAACTTGCGATATGCTTGAAACGGAAATACAGCGTATTACATTCCTACTATTTTCTCTACTCACTTTTCTTTTACGTAACAATTCACATGTTATTCAGTATCGTTTATCAACTTCATACACACCAACACCTATAGGTACATATTGTATGTTGAAGAGTGAGTAAACTCGGAAACCGGTTGACCGATTGCCATGAAAATTGGCACATCTAAGTAAGTATCTTTTCATGGAAAAGGTTTTTATGCAATCCATTTTACCGCGCAACGTATTACGTTCACATGGTTTTCTCTACTCACTTTTCTTTTACGTAACACACTACACCCTCTTCTACAGACAATCCATACATTTTTCTATACATTTAAAATATAAGTGCAACATAACATTCACACGGTTTGCTAAACACAATTGTATTTCTGTTACTACTCCCTTTTCGACAAACAATTCATATAATTTTTTTATATGACTGAAGCAGAAAAGCGTATTACATTCACACGGCTTTGTCAACCAGCTTTTCTTCCTGTAGTATTTGTCATTGTTCAACAGTGCTTTTGCTTAGTGTCGTTCCAGTGTTGTAAAGTAAAGTTGTCACAATTAGTGTCAGGAGTGCGACGAAAACCAGGATATGGATCAGTTGATGAAACAAATATCAGCCAAGATGAACATAATGGGAAATGAAATGAACTCCGGAATGCGGCACAGGAAACAAATATGAAAGCCGAATTGAAAAATGCAAGCTATGCAATGGAAAATATGGAAACAGAAATGAACAAAATGGGAATAAAACTGGAAGCCAAATTGAAAAATGTAAACTCCGGATCGGAAAAGAAGAGGACAGGAATGTCGTCGGCCTGGGTGGCTCAGTTGGTTAGACGCTGGCCTATTGATCCCAAGGTCGGGGGTTCAAATTCGGCTCAGACCGATGGTTTTTCAAGTGTGCTTAAAAACGACAACTCCATGTCAGTAGATTTACTGGCATGTAAATGGACTCCTGCGGGACTAAATTCCGGCACACCGGCGAAGCTGATGTTTTATAGGTAAAACATATTTATAGCATGATTGAAACAAACGAACCTAAAGATGTTTTTAAACCGGTTGCATATTTTGTTTCGTTGGGCCACACTATCGTTTACTTGCCCTCATACATGTGTGAACTAGCTTGGGTCAATGAAAATTGAATACCTTGTGAAACAAATGTAATTTATTTATTTATTCTTACAGTGATTGCACGATATATCACTTCAGGATATATCACTTGAGACCGAAACAGACTGGTAGGATTTTTGAAAAGTACGAAAAGGTAACAAATTATCAGTGGGAGAAAGGTGGAGTAGTAGAGAACACAATTTACGTTTTATAAGCTAAATATACTCAAAGAACTAAAAATAACGTTTATGTTCCGCTATTTTGAGCGAGTTCTTTGCTGTAATCTCGCGTGAATACGCATTCCAAGGTTGGCACTACTACAGAAAGCGCTACTAGAAGCACGACTCTTGCCTCACATATCGCTGTATACTTGGAATTGTTTACTGACGTACTGGCCGGCTGCATTCCTGCCAGGAACCATGAGCTGGTGAACAAACTGTAATTGTGTTGCTAGTATAACTTTAAAATAGACTGTATATTGGGCTACCCTACCACTCTTTAATTACACAAATAAGACAAAAATATGTTATGAAACTATTCCTGGCCATCCTGGCCGTTCCTTTCACAACGAATATAACGTACATTTTTTAAATTCCTTTCTTGGAACTTGTTTCCTGGGACTCATAGAGAGCGATTATAAGAGCTCTGTGGAGTCTAAGTTAGATAAATGGGGGGGGGGGGGGGGGATGGACTTTTTTTTTTTTTTTTTTTTTTTTTTTTTTTTTTTTTTTTTTTTTTTTTTTTTTTTTTTTTTTTTTTTTTTTTTAATGAAGTGTGTTACTTAGAAGATGGAAAGTTAATCATCAAATTAAAGAAACAAGCTTAACAAGAGTGGAATTTCAAAATTATGATGGTGAATGTTACTACAGCCATATCAACAAGCAATGTTAATTTTAAGTTCCTTACTTTAATCCCCTCTGAGCAGCTGATTGTACCTGAAGAAGTCCTTCACCAACGCAGAGAAAGTTGTCGTCACAAAGATTCTCTGCCGGAGCAGAAGATAAAGTTTTTGGCCTAGTCCTGGAGACTCGTTAAATTTCAAAGGTTGGCACTCTCATAAGACTATATTAATTAAAACTGCTTTTGGAAGTTGGTCACTGTAAAAGTGAGCGAGTAAAGACGTCAGATCCACTGGTACGGAATGCCAGATAAGGCCAAACTACCTTTCCCAGTTTTTCCACACGATTTATGCCATAGTTACATAGTAGCAACTGGGAATCCAACTTCGATACTTAGCATTTTTACGATTCTATGAGAAAAAGTATACATATATAAAACAAAAGTGTATTTAAGGCGCAGTTTAGTTTCTATTTTTCTAACGGGGAGCCAATATCGTAACATATAAGAAAGTCAAGATTTGTCCACCATAAAGGCAGTAGTAGATGACACCATTGAATCCACTTCAATTTAATGAAATATATCTCTATAATAATAAAAACTCACTGACGGTTAATTACATGGATTTTTTTCCATATCGTGAGAAAACCCAAATAGGGTTTATATAGCATAAAATTGTAATTATACTGTAACAAAAACGACAGTCAGTTCGGTTACTTTTCTATCACTTCATTATCTTCTAAAACTTTACCACAAATGCGGTTTTATTCTCATTATCAGCACAGTCTACAGTCTTTCGGCCTTCACAAGCTCACAACTTTTACTTCTCGTAACCTTGCTCAGTCCTTTAGATGTTTTTCTTCACTTCCTCTGTCTCTCACGCACTAATTACAAATTGACTCGCGACGCTCGTTGAATCTTCTTAAGGCGCACAAATGTGTTGCACTCACTGACACACTGACCGACTTGTGTCTGTAACTGTGACTTTCAAATTCACTCTTCTGTTCTTTTCTGGCCTCCTTGTAAACTGGGGACGACGTCAAAGCGACCGTTCTCAAGTTTCACACATAAACACTGGAAATGACGCAGCTAGAAGTCTCGCGAACGCTCTCGAAATCATCTTTGTTTCTGTCGCCTCGATTGCTGAGTCACACACAGCAGTCGCGCGAAATAGCCTGACCTTGAACGTCTGACCGCTCGCGGGCACGTCATGTGCTGTAAAGTGGCTTGGACCGGTCCAACCTTTGCTGTGCGCTGAGCCCGACGTCACAATACTCTACTAAGAGAGGTGTGCACGCCGGCACAAACAGTTTAGTTAAAAGCTAGCTTGGTGTTTATTTGGTTATATCTATTCTATGGAGAATAATTCTAAGCTCTAAGGAACCCGGAGCCATCTGAGCATCATTTCAACCATTTCGTTCATTCATCGAGTCATATGACCTACCCGGTTAAACGATGCTAAACTTCAAGCCTTCTCCCCCCTCGCTCCTCCCAATAAGTGTAGGGATTTACTATAATCAACTGACTTCCAGTGAGGTTCACCAGAGCGATCCAGAAAACAAGACAGAACATTTTAATTTAAACAAGGAACCATTTAAATATCAGTTAATATTTCCATTAATTTTAAGCAATATAAGAATAACACAAAACATTTATTGTTTAACACTAGAACTGTGGCATATCTAACAATACCTAAACAGCAGGAGGGGTCATTTTGATCACAGCAATAGAATATATACATGGATGTCTACACTAAAACTGATTCACTTTATTCTAATTTAGATGATTATTTGTAACAATAAATAGCGGTATGTAACATTTTTCTTTAGCGACTGAGTCATTATGTTTCTAATGTGAGCATTTTGGATAACCTAAGTTCCGGTTTTACATGTGTTTCTTTGTCCTACACACACTTTGCACATGCGATTTTCACTTTTCTTGCAGATTTTCCACACACGTTTTTGACACATCATAAACATCGCCGATCTTGTGTCCTATGCATAGGCTGATCTGACATTACCTCTGCTTTTTGGTTGGTGTTGGTCTTGTTGACTACTTTGGCTTTTGCCCTTCTGATGCCTTTTCCTTGCTTAGTTATTTTACAGCGGAAGGGTTAACTTCTTTCTTTCCACCTTTGTATCCCTTACTTGATTGTAAATGACCCACGCAGAGATAGCAGCAATGTCTAATATATTATAGAAAACCTGCATTGTCTATCTCCTGCATGATACTTTTAGTAGTACATTTACGTGTCATTTGGTCTATGACATCTACCCCAAATTTGGTAGCCTTGTAGAAAGTAACAGTTTCTGGTTTTTTCTTTGTTTCTTTGCTCACCGCTACTTCAGCATGTAAAGTGCTAAGAACGATCACGTCCTTATTTTTCTTTGCTTAATAAACTATCAGGGTGCAGTTTCTGTTGCCAGCCTGTGGCAAAATGGTGCTGGAATATAATTTCGCACTGGCTTTCTTTGGCTCATCAGGGATCTCACGGTCAGATTTGTTTATTGTACCTACCAATGACGTTTTCTTTGATTGGAGCTTTTTGAAGAGAGGTGAAGAAATTGTCTGTTGTTACATTTCTTCCTTGATTTATTAATGGCTCCATGAGGTGCAGGACAACGTGTTCTCCCAGAGTTTGTGTTTCAGGTCGGCTGTCATACTTACTCAGGTAAGGGAAGGCATTGCAGACATCGGCAGCAATCCAGAATTTCAGTCCGTATTTGTCAGGCTAATATTGCATAAATTGCGTAAAGCTACACCGTGTTCTGCTTGTAAGCGACTGTTCATCAATGGTTTGATTTTCACTTGGACGGTAACAGCGAAGACAGTTTTGCTCAAACTTGTTCCAAATTTCTGAAATCAGTGCAAACTTGTCAGTTGGTAGACGTTCACCACGTGTTGATTTTTCATCTGAGAGCTGCTGATATCTGTCTTTAGGCAGGCCCCCAAGAGTGTCACCAAAGATCATTCACAGACATATCTTTGGCCATAGTACACCCCGGGCATACACGATGGCTATGAGTTTTTCCAGCTTCTCAAGACAACAGTCCAGTCGTTATTTTTTCAGTTCTCTCCTAGCATTTGATTCTGTGTATTTCTTCACGAGACGAAGCATAGATTCGTCAAATAGCAAACGAAGAGCTCTGATTGCAGGGTCATCTTCAAGTATTCACAATCGTGAGCAACCGCCATACGATTCTGAATATGAAAGGCTCGCTAACTGGTTTCTGATCAACGTCACTGTTCTAGAATGAATGCAGATACATACGAGGCCCCTGATAAGAACCTTTAAATCGCGTTGAGTGAAACAAGAGTGGAATTAAGCAAAGCTTCGATCATGTAGTTTGCATACAAAAGGCTAACTACAGATGCACTTTAGAATGCATTATATTCTGTTTGTCTTCAGCTTACATCTGTTCGCTTTGATGTTTAGATTTGCTCTGTAAGGCGTACACTGAATAATAATAATAATAATAATAATAATAATAATAATAATAATAATAATAATAATAATAATAATAATAATAATAATAATAATAATAATAATAATAATAATAATAATAATAATAATAATAATAATAATAATAATAATAATAATAATAATAATAATAATAATAATAATAATAATAATAATAATAATAATAATAATACTAATAATAATAATAATAATAATAATAATAATAATAATAATAATAATAACAACAACAACAACAACAACAACAACAACAATAATAATAATAATAATAATAATAATAATAATAATAATAATAATAATAATAATAATAATAATAATAATAATAATAATAATAATAATAATAACAACAACAACAACAACAACAATAATAATAATAATAATAATAATAATAATAATAATAATAATAATAATAATAATAATAATAATAATAATAATAATAATAATAATAATAATAATAAAAATACAACAATAACATTCATAACAAACGAAGAAATGTCAATCAAACGTTACGTGCCTCATGCTTGCACTTTAGAATCTGCAATTCAAATGTTAGACAATAGCACCATAAACAGCAGTGGGTTTATTCCTTGGAAAATGAAGATCCTGTAAGTAAAGTGAGACCTTTTTGGTTGTTTGTACTGTTATTGTATATTATCACAGACTACACACGCTAGCTCAACTGCCTCTCACCGCAAGTCTCGCTGAGAGGTAAAACACGCCACTGGCCTCTCTTGCGCCGTGAAGGACGAAGGGTTGTCTACTTACGGCGGGGCCGGCTCCAGTGGGCCACCTGGTTTAATCAAGTACCTTTCCATATGCATATTTTAAGTACCCTTTCCCTATTGTTCTTGCATTTGGTACGATTCTTTTTGTGTACTTTTCCATGAAACTTTTAAGAGATGGATTGTGAAATTTGTAAAATAGCATATTAACCCGTATCATCATGTGGCATAAATCTGCAAAGAAGATCTGATTGTGTGCTTCGATAGGAAGTAGAGGGCATAATTTCATCCTGTTCATTTGAATCCATCAAATACGCCTCTTGGCAATGTCGTTTACTACGGCAATACTGTACATTGTTAAAGCGTTTGTTCCCTCCTATTTCTGAATGACACAGTTTTCATTTTATTATATCAACATTAATAGTAAGATACTCTGAATCAAATTCTTTAATATATTCCTGTATATTATTCCTTGGTATAATACTGTATTTCTGCCTATAACCACGTATGTACCTACTACTGTGGACAGAAAGGGACACGGAATCGGCACTTGAAGACCGTAGGACAAGGTGCAATGTATATGCCCACAGACTGTACAAGGAGTGGGGGTAGGGGCGGAATCTCCAAGGGCACTGCCTAAGTTCAGTTGCAGCGCAACCTAATTTCTGTTCGTTCTGGCAGTAGTGCTTAAGAAATCTATAGTCTATTTATGAATCTTTGTTGTAGCAAAACCTTCGGGAATAGTCCACATGGCGTATTTATTCATTCCTTAAACGTGTAATGTTGACAAAAATAAACATTTCTCGCCCATTTTTATTTTTTATAAATGCCACATTACGGTTTATAAGCAGGATTGTTTTCATAGGTTTTATTTAAACGTTTTGGATACAGTTTAGGAGTTTTCATTAACGTGATTCAGGTGTAGAAAGCAACTAACTTGGAAAATAGTATGGTTCCAATTACCTAGTGAGCGTAAGGAGCAGCCATTACTTCCCAGTTTCTTTAAATTTTTTACTAACTCCCTAGAAAAAAGGCATTCCTTGTTTCCAAATATCACATAATGTTTTTTTGAAGCATCAGTTGATAACAAGGAACTGAGAGAGACAAATAAATGTGAGACGGAGTGAGTTAGTGGTGGAAGGGAGAATGAGGAGGAAGGGGAGAGAGAGAATTAATGCAATAATGCGAGTAACGCTGGGTCTTTTGCCATGTAACATATAAAATTGGGGTGTAGGTCTCGTTTGTTACAAAAGATTATTTTTGGTTCAGAGTAACACGTAAGTATTGCCTTCATGATATAGGGCAGCGATGTCCAGAATTTGTGGAAGAGGAGAGGTTGGATTTACCCCATCCACTATACGCGAACTTTGCCACTCTTTAACACAGACTTGTATTGAGTTACAGTGGCGAGTTTGTTATATGGACGTTGCGTTTGATTTACAAAAGCTCTTTCAAATCTTATGTGATAAACGTCTGTTCATTAGTGACTTCTAAGGTACTGCTTACGTTTAAGAAGGTTATCAATATTTGTAATAAAGTCGAAGTGCATAGCGTTAGAAGATACACCAAGTGATGGTCACGTAACCTATTGCAATACAGACTTTTAATATAGTTATTGGAGAAACTCTTCTCAAGTATATGTAGAGCTATACTCACTCTTGTACACACTGGTCTTGCAAATGCTTCTCTATCTACTACATTTTTACTCCCTCTTCTACATAGCAATAGAACCTTATTTTGGCCTTCTTTTCTAATAGGCCGATTTCAACAAACAAAGTAGCGTTTTAAGTCCTCTTTCAGAGCTATCAGAGTACAGTAAGAAAGTTGACCTAACTATATTAGTCTGCGCACAACAGTCACGATTAGTCTAAGCCTTATTTCGGCCATAATTTCTCTGTTAATCGATTTCAGCAAACGAGTTAGCGTTTTAAAGTCCTCTTCCAGGGCTATCAGAATGCAGTAAGAAAGTTCACCTAGCTATATTAGTTTATGTGTTACTGCTCGTCCCGTCTATATGTTTGAAATAGAAATACAAGGTACTACATGCATGCTATTTTCTCTACTCACTTTTGTCTTACATAACAATTCACATGTTATTCTCAATAGTTCATCAACTTCATGCATACCAACGCCTATATATAATTTAGTCACTCTTCAACATACAAAATATATATATATAGTAAACTGCTAAACCAGTTGACCGATCGCCATGAAAATTGGCACATCTGAGTGTTTTTCATGGAGAAGGTTTTTATGCAATCGATTCTACCACGCGACTATTACCGTCACATGGTTTTCTCTACTCCCTTTTCTTTTAGGTAGGTAACACACTACGCCCTCTTCTACAAACAATCCATACATTTGTTCCATACATTTGAAATGAAAGTGCAACGTATAACATTCACACGGGTTTTCTACTCATTCTTCTTTTACTAAACACAATCACATTTCTATCACTACTCCCTCTTCGACGGACAATTCATACAATTTTTTATATGACTCAAAAAGGAATGGGTATTACATTCACACGGCTTCATCAACTAGCTTTTCTTCCTGCAGTATTTGATATTGCTCAACAGTGTTTTTGCTTAGTGTCGTTCCTGTGTTTTATTAAAAACTAAAGAAGTAGTTAAAAAGTAAAGTTGTCTTAATTGGTGTCAGGAGTGCGATGAAACCCATGATGTGAAACACTGGATGAAACAAATGTTAGCCAAGATAGACATATTGGGAAATGAAATGAATTACGGAATGCGGCAGAGGAAACAAATATGAAAGCCGAATTGAAAACTGTAATCTATGGAATGGAAAATATGGAAACATAAATGGAGAAAATAGAAACAAAAATGGTAGCCAAATTAAAAAATGTAAACTCCGGATCGGAAAAGATGGGAATGTCCACCATAAAGATAGAGCTACGAGTGAACACTAACGAGCGACTGGCCGGAATTAGGGAAGACATGGAAGAACTCAATGAAAAGATGAAGGACCTTGGCCAACGTGTTAAGATCCTGGAAGATAGAGTCGACTGCAGCACCAAAGAACTGAACTCCACAATGGAACAAATGCTCGACGAAAACCTCAAAGTAGGTGGATATATATGGGGGAGGTCTGCGTTCAACAATAGACGTTTTACGGCTGAAATGATGGTGCTTATGAAATATTTATAAGTATATCTATATCTCTTGTATCTCGGAAATGATTCTTAACAATTGTGATAAACACTTTTATTTAGTTAACGTTTTGCTTTTCAAATTTATCTAAATAAGTATCTTGTCTCAAAGAACAAGATTTCACAAAATAAGGGGGGGGGTGGGGAATGCCGAGCTCGGTCACCCAAAAATGTTTTTGACATTAACTGTCTGTTTTAACGAGATCAATATGTTTTGTTTAGTAAGCTTTTTTGTCTGTCTCTTACTGTTCACCATTTGGGCAAAAGTCATCCAGAATGAAAAGGTCTTCTGAGGACATTCCCAGAAAATTCAAGTTATGACAAAAATGGCCAGGGAATCCCTTGTTTGTATCCGTCACTGGATACCTTCCAACTGAAGGAGGGAAATGGGGAGTAGCCACTAACTAGGTAAACGTCTCCAAAGAGACAAAGTTGGACATCGCTAGATTGTAAGTTACATCCTTGATAGGGAGACCTCGCACACTTGGACTGCACAGTTCCAATATGTATAACATCTCTCAGGAAGAAGAGATTAAACTAATAAACTGCAGAAGGCTTATACGCCGCAGGCAACCAGAACATAGACGCGGGGAAGTCCCTAGCAGTTCAAGCTGGAAGGCCCTTCCCATTGTCGGAGCCGCCTAGAGAGGGCGATGAACGACCCGTCAACCAAGCAACCCTCTAATGTCCAAGGACATTACCCCTTCATTTGAGCAAGTACTCGTGCCATCTGTCCAGCAATAATAAAAGGATAACGCCTCTAGTTCAATATCTGTTGTAGGAGATATATTTCCATTACAGCTAATAAAACTGATGTAAAATGTATTTCTCGAAAGTGGAATTATATATTGAAAAGAAAAGCAACATTACCCTAATAATGCCTGTGCAGGAAAGGTAAACCTGCAGCTCTAATACTCTAGAAATAATGTTTAGCAGTTCGGCGTGCCTTAAAGAAGTTTACCGCTGAATCTTACGCAACCCCAGAGCTACACCTGCAATGAGTGCCCACAATTTCACATTTGTAGAAAAAAGGCAACAAGTTAACGCAGCCGTGATTTCCCTGGACTGTACTAGGCTAGCAGGAACAATAGCTTGCCTTTGTAACCTTTATTTATGTAGTGAGAGTACGGGTGCAATTAGACAGCATGGCTATCATTTTCCATTAGCGGTAACCTTGTGTGTACCCTTCCTGTTTAACTATTACGCATGTTTTGTGCAAACTATGAATGTATGGCAAATGAACTAGAGCGACGCATTATTTCTTGCCTGCCTGCCGTGTTGTGAGAGAAAAAAACCGAAAAACACAAAAAAGCAAAGAAAAGAAATAAAGAATTGATGTATAATAGTCACTTAAATATTTCCAAATGCTGGGATTCAAAATGTTGTGCACAAACTTAGGAGACTATAGAGGGGTCGAAATGCAGCAACTTTGGTACAGGAACTTAAAGACAGAAGTTGATTTTTTCAACATTGGTCGTTCAACGCTCAGCATTCGTGTATACTTGTAGTGGGCGCCATTTTGAACAACTTTCGTAATACTATCTTGTTGATTAAACATTATCTTCCCTTAACTTGTATGTTTTGGGCAGATTTCACGGACTTTCCGGTTATGTTGACATTGCAGGCAAATGAATTATCCCGTATTCACATCACCAGCTTAACCCACCATCCTGCATCACGCGCTTCTAGGGCCTAGGCCGCTAACATATTCGTGCGTTTGAACTTCACAATATTTTGATTAATACAGATGCAATATATAATCAAACCTTCTTGTTGATTTTCACCACTTTAATAATTGTCCTTTTATTTGTTTAATGTTGCATAGGTAATAATTTGAAGGAATAAAGCACTAGAATCAGTACAACTCTCGTCATAACACCCACCCATTCACTCCCTCATTCATCCACCCGCTCACCCATTCACTCACCTACTAATTCAGTCAATCACCCACTCATTCACTCAACCACAAATTCACTCACCCACAAATTCACTCATTCACTCACTGATTCACTCCCTTACTCATTCACTCACCCAAACTCGCACTCGCTTAGCCATTCACTCACCCAACCACCTATCCACCCACTCATACAGTCACTCATACACAGCCACACACACCCACTCACCCAATCCCTCACTCCCTTACTCATTCACTCACCCAAACTCGCACTCGCTTAGCCATTCACTCACACACCGACCTATCCACCCACTCATACAGTCACTCATATACACCCACACCCACCCACTCACCCAATCATTCACTCCCTTACTCATTCACTCACCCATTCTCTCACTCGCTTAGCCATTCACTCACTCACCCACTCACTGACTTAGCCATTCACTCACCCACCCACCTATCCACCCACTCATACAGTCACTCATACACAGCCACACACACCCACTCACCAAATCCCTCACTCCCTTACTCATTCACTCACCCAAACTCGCACTCGCTTAGCCATTCACTCACCCAACCACCTATCCACCCACTCATACAGTCACTCATACACAGCCACACACACCCACTCACCCAATCCCTCACTCCCTTACTCATTCACTCACCCAGCCTCTCACTCGCTTAGCCATTCACTCACACACCGACCTATCCACTCACTCATACAGTCACTCATATACACCCACACCAACCCACTCACCCAATCATTCACTCCCTTACTCATTCACTCACCCATTCTCTCACTCGCTTAGCCATTCACTCACTCACCCACTCACTGACTTAGCCATTCACTCACCCACCCACCTATCCACCCACTCATACAGTCACTCATATACAGCCACACACACCCACTCACCCAATCCCTCACTCCCTTACTCATTCACTCACCCAGCCTCTCACTCGCTTAGCCATTCACTCACACACCGACCTATCCACCCACTCATACAGTCACTCATTTACACCCACACCCACTCACCCAATGCCTCATTCCCTTACTCATTCACTCACCCAGCCTCTCACTCACTTAGCCATTCAACCACACACCGACCTATCCACCCACTCATACAGTCACTCATATACATCCACACCCACCCACTCACCGAATCCCTCACTCCCTTACTCATTCACTCACCCAGTCTCTCACTCGCTTAGCCATTCACTCACACACCGACCTGTCCACCCTCTCATACAGTCACTCATATACATCCACACCCACCCACTCACCCAATCCCTCACTCCCTTACTCATTCACTCACCCAGTCTCTCAATCGCTTAGCCATTCACTCACTCAACCAATCACTGACTTAGCCATTCACTCGCCCACCCACCTATCCACCCACTCATACAGTCACTCTTATACACCCACACCCACCCACTCACCCAATCATTCACTCCCTTACTCATTCACTCACCCATTCTCTCACTCGCTTAGCCATTCACTCACTCACCCACTCACTGACTTAGCCATTCACTCACCCACCCACCTATCCACCCACTCATACAGTCACTCATATACAGCCACACACACCCACTCACCCAATCCCTCACTCCCTTACTCATTCACTCACCCAGCCTCTCACTCGCTTAGCCATTCACTCACACACCGACCTATCCACCCACTCATACAGTCACTCATATACACCCACACCCACCCACTCACCCAATGCCTCATTCCCTTACTCATTCACTCACCCATTCTCTCAATCGCTTAGCCATTCACTCACTCAACCAATCACTGACTTAGCCATTCACTCGCCCACCCACCTATCCACCCACTCATACAGTCACTCATATACACCCACACCCACCCACTCACCCAATCCCTCACTCCCTTACTCATTCACTCATCCAGTCTCTCACTCGCTTACCCATTCACTCACTCAACCAATCACTGACAGCCATTCACTCGCCCACCCACCTTATCAACCCACTCATACAGTCACTCATATACACCCACACCCACCCACTCACCCAATCCCTCACTCCCTTACTCATTCACCCACCCAGCCTCTCACTCATTTAGCCATTCACTCACACACCCACCTATCCACCCACTCATACAGTCAGTCATATACACCCACACCCACCTACTCACCCAATCATTCACTCCCTTACTCATTCACTCACCCAGCCTCTCACTTGCTTAGCCATTCACTCACACACCCACCTATCCACCCACTCATACAGTCACTCATATACACCCACACCCACCCACTCACCCAATCCCTCACTCCCTTACTTATTCACTCACCCAGCCTCTCACTCGCTTAGCCATTCACTCACACACCGACCTATCAACCCGTTCATACAGTCACTCATACACCCACCCACTCACCCAATCCCTCACTCCCTTACTCATTCACACACCCAGTCTCTCACTCGCTTAGCCATTCACTCACTCACCCACTCACTGACTTAGCCATTCACTCACCCACCCACCTATCCACCCACTCATACAGTCACTCATATACACACCCCTCTACCCACCCATTCACTCACTCCCCAACCAATCCCTCACTCACTTACTTATTCACTCAACAACTCACCCATGCACTCATTCACTCATCCAGCCACTCACTGACTTAGTCATCCATTCAGCTACCTAACCATCTAGTCACTCACTCATTCAATCACCCGCCCGCCCAACCACCCACTCACCCACCCACCCACTCACTCACTCACCCACCCACTCATCCATTCACCCACCCACTCACCCACCCACACACCCACCCATTCACCCACTCACTCACCCACTCACTCACTCTCCCACTCACCCATTCACCCACTCACTCACCCACCCACCCACCCACTCACCCACCCACTCACCCACCCACGCACTCACTCACCCACTCACCGATCCACTCATTCACTCACTCACCCACCCACTCACCCACTCACCCACCCACTTACCCACTCGCCCACCCACTCACCCACCCACCCACTCACCCACCCACTCACCCATCCACTCACCCACCCACTCACCCACCCACTCACCCACCCACTCACCCACCCACCCACTCACCCATTCACCTACACACTCACCCCCTTGCTTACTCACTGGTGCACTCACCCACTCACTCGCCCACCCATTCACCACTCACTGACTCACTCACCCACGCGCTCACCCACACACCCACTCACCCACCAACTCACCCAATCACCCACCCACTCACAACCCACTTACCCACTCACCAACCTACTCACCCACTCACCCACCCACTCACCCACCCACTCACCCATTCATCCACTCACCCACCCTCTCACCTACTCACTCACCCACTGACCCACCCACTCACCCATTCACTCACCCACCCACTCACTTGCTTACTTGTGCACTCACACACTCACTCATTCACCTACAGACTTACTCACTCGCCCACTCACTCACTTACTCATTCACTCACCCACTCTCTCACTCGCTCACTCAATCACTCACCCACTCACTCACCCGTTCACCCAGTCACTCATTCACTCACCCAACCAGTCACCCACTCCCTCACTCACTCACTCAATGTCAAGATTTCATGAAATATATGTTTTGAGACCTGCCGAAAACCAAAAGGTATGTTTTGAAACAGCTGTGTGTGTTTATGTGTGTGTTTGTCTGTGTGTGTGTGTGTGTGTGTGTGTGGATGTGTACGTACATATATATGACCGGCTGGACCGGCCCGCGAAGGCAAGGGACTGGGCTAGGACTGGCGCGTTCTCCGTCAGAGTTACGAGCAAAGGACCGGCAAGTCATGGGTACGTAACAATAACTACTGTACTAACTTGCGGTAGACCTACCTGCATCACAACAGTCGTTGAAATTGATGAACTTCGTCGCGAACACATTCCCTATATCTCCAAAAACAATTCTGGTTTGCTCGCAAAAGTTCATGTTGACTGATTGCCTGGATTTCTCTCGCGATTTTGTCCTCCACATGGTTTCCCCATGTCACGTAGGTGAATGTTAGAATGCTTAATTTCTTACCACGATTCCCTTTGCACCATTTCCTTATTATCCTTCAGATGCACTCTCAGGCACGGATGCCTACGCATGGTAACCGTTGTTCTCCGTGATAGGTGGCGTTTGGGAAACCGCTGTCCTCCGTCGGAGGGGGGTGGGGGGCACTTGTGCTACACCGGACCCACGGTGCGGTGGCTGCTCGGAGGGGCCTGGCGCCGGGATGAAGATATCTCAGTACCTGTTAGGGACTTCGGCGTGTCTCTGTGGCCCGTCTAGCTGCGACCCGGTGGAAACCTACGGTTCCCTCACCTCACCCCTGCCTCCTAGGGGGTGTTAGTCACAATAGATGTGTATAGGTCCAGGTGTGGAAGGTGTTCTCTTCCGTGTATACCTTACACCTGCGGCGGTTGCATCAAATCTTTCTCTCCCACCTTCTTCGCTCGGCTCAGCTTAGTCGGCTATATCCGATGAGACATGTGGGTGCAGGGAAGTCGTTTGGAATTGATACTACTTTTTTTCGTAGATCATTTTTATTCTCTTCAATAACATTTTATTAATAACGATTCGGTACATTGATTGGCTTTCTTTAACTAAATTAGGTAGAAAAGATCTCGTTCTCTTATTACATGTATTCTTTAACCATATTAATTCTCCTTCTCCATACTTTAATCCCTGTTGCTAACCGTTGTTTTTCGTCGTTAAGTGAAAATTTTTGTAACAGTCTGGGTTCATCATTTGTTTGAACCACAGAAGCTGTAATATCCGGACATTGTTATGCTGTTCATCCACAGCATACTTAAGTATAAATGAGAGCCGTTTTACCCAACATATATTCCATATATATAATTTAACATTCATTCTTTAACAATTCATAAAACATTGTATCATAAAATGAAATATAACAGAAAATGGTGAATTCTGGGTGTGACCTAAAATTACTGCCACACACCTATATAAATATCTTTGAAAGATGCGACATGAAGATTTTCAAGAACTACCCTTTATATGGACAATGTTTTAATTGCTTTATTTTTTTTTAAATTGGCTGTGGGGATTTTGGTTAAAATAACACGTACCTAATAAGAATATTTATATGACAATTAAGATATATGTCTTGACTACTTTTTTTTTGGGGGGGGGGGCGTTAAAATGAGCTCCAAAATTCTTTTCATTCGGATAGAATTACACATTTTCTTGTATACCAGTACTGTATGTAAAGCGATAGACGAAAACATACTTTGAAAAAAAAAAAAAAAAAAAAAAAAAAAAAAAAAAAAAAAAAAAAAAAACTTTTGTTGTGGGCAAGCCATTTCCGAGGTATACGATATTAATGGTTCAGTTTTGTCAATACTTCGCCATTGTTTAAATTCCTGTTGTTTTTGAGCTGTTTCTCGCAACTGCATGGAAAATTTACGGCGTTTCGTTGCCAACATTTAGCGCCCTGTTCTTAAAAGTTTGACTATCACCTTAATTTTTGAATGTATAACTAAAGTTGTAATTGGGCTGGCTCCGTAGTTCAGTCAGTAGAGAACCTTCCTACTGTGGGAAAGGTCCCGTGTTCTATTCCCGGCTGAGGAGTGGAAATGTGTGTGTGATGTACATGCAACCCAAAGCTCGAAAGACTATGCATACGAGGGGACACTGGGAGTGAAATTTTGGTCAAAATTGTCAAAAAGTCGAAAATTGTTTTTTTACCTTAAAATGTTCCTGGAACACAGGTGCATTTGGATCAGCTAACATTTTTTCATATTCCCCACTCCATGTGGTCATTACGGCCCTTTCAAATAATGCTCTTCCCTTAAGGTACACAGGATGCTCCTATATAAAAGCCTGTTTTTCTCAAAACTACATTTCTGCACATTCCAAAAGAAGGTCGCGCCTGAGTTTTGCTTCAAATTCAACGAAACTTTCCAAAGGTATTCATAAATAGCAGCTAAACAAAACTGTGATTCAATATTTATGTTATCATTAACATGAATTCCAAAAACATTTTTTCTATGAAACAAAAATCAATAATTTTTAACATTAAATTTTCTTTGTTATTAAAAATATATTTACAGTATAATCAGCAAACTAATTTGAAATATCTCTACACACAATTGTTACCCATGTTTTAGAGTGCCAGTTCTGCCAATATAAATGCATTTTGAAAAGTCAATAGACGCAAGCTACATTTTGAAAATGTGCCTATTAAATTCATAAAATAATTTATATATCATAAACGTATTATCGAATTTTAATGAAACTTTGTATACCTCCTATTCTCATATAAATACAAACACAGTAAAAATTTCAGAAAACTCTATCGAGAAATGTGGAACTTTCAAATTTCACTCCCAGTGTCCCTTAACACCGTTGCCTGTATTGCACATGCTCCAAAGGAAAGGCGGCCGATGTGATCATGGAAGTTAAAAGCGGCGTTTAAATGTAACTATTTAAGCATTTCTTATGTAGCTATTTCTGCTATGCTTTATCTCAATTAGAATAAGGTAAGTAGAAAAAAATCGGTGTTACTGTCACAGTCTTTCTGCTTACTCAATTAGAAAGTTATTTGATTTAAAATCTACATTTTGATGCCGAGGTCTATTTTGCATTTTTGAACCTTTTAATGCCGATATAATGTCCTAACTACTGCTAAAGGGCGTACGGAATAAGAAGGCACACGAGGCGGTGCCCAGTTCGGTAACGTGTAATCTAGCGCAATATTTGTTCTTCACTTTTCTCTTTGCGCTCAACAAATCCAGCAACGGCTCACTATTATAAAGTATTCCATTGAAAAGAGCTGGAAATGTTGAAGCTGACTGTCCAAGAAACAATATTTTAGGTGGTCTGTAGTTCAAGATGTCAGTAATTAAATAAACATTGCTGTCAGCGATAGCAAACACCACATGCCTTGCATCATGGTTGTTTATTAAGTCATCTCAAATCATTTTCTAAGGAGTGTAGTTTACTGTTATGAGTCTTCCGAGTCATATTCAAGATGTATATTCACAGTGATAACGTGTCTTACTGTTATTGTAACTCGTTTTGCTGTTAAGAAACATGACTAGGGCTAGGAAGTTCATGCATTTGCATGTTTTTTCTTAGGGGCTTTTACGTTATGTGCACGAATTGTGGAATTTTCAGTTATTTGGACTTGATTTTATAGTGCATATAACTGCATATTTTGTTGATTTTGATAAATGCATATTATTTCAATATTATAGCCCCTATATTGCATATTTTAATGATATTTATGTTTTTTTTATTATTATTTTTCATCTGGAAAATATTTTTCATATTGGTAGAATTGCACATGCTGATACAACTCACGAAGATTTCAATATTATAGCCGCTATGTTGCATATTTTAATGATTTTTATGGTTTTTTATTATTTTTTTTCCAACTGGATAATATTTTTCATATTTTTAGTGTTGCACATGATGATGCAATTCGTTAGGTGGCGAGAACTAATTTTGAGTCATGTTCTCATGCAGTGAATCCCGTTTCCACCCTTTCATTATATGTATGTGCGTAGAGAATAATCAGTGCGTTGTCTGAGAGGTTTACATTAACAAAGGTGAAGTGCAGGTCAACGTTTTGAGCAGCACGATTATAGTAACGCTTGCCTGTCCAGCAGTTGTATCGTGGTCTTCAAACGTAACAGTATTGTGAACTGGTTCCTACCAAATTAAATTAGGCATATAAAATGTTACAAAGCTCTTCAAATGACGAAAATGAAACCAACTTCGAGTGCTAGATTAATTAATTTAGAGAGTTTTCGGGTGACTTAACATATACAGAATACAGATAATAGGGTACTGATTTGTGGAGCGTGTGAGAAAGATGTAGGGAGTGAGAAAAGATTTCAAATAGTTCAGCACATAAACAGCAAAACATAAGGAGAATTTAATCAGAAAACTCGCAAACAAAGAACCTGTTCAAAAACAGCTAGTAGACTGTTTAAGAAGTAGGGTTACTGAATTTTTTTATGGCTTGTGCCAAGTATTTTAGCTGCATATATTCCCTTGTTCAAAATTAATGATCCAACATTTAAAAACTTTCTTACCAATTACACTCGACAACATGTGCCTGCAGAAAGTACACTGCGTAAGACTTATGTAGGACATTGTTACAATAAAGTATTGTCAAATATACAAAATCAATTAGCGGATCAGTTTTTGTGGTTGTTGATGAACCCCCTGATTCTGAGCGCCGTTCTATTACTAATATAATCGTGGGTGCTTTAAATAATGAACAAAAGACTACACCTTATCTTCTTAATTTGAGCGATTTGTCGGCCACTGGCAATTGTAACTGTGACCCAGTTTGTGATGGACTCTTTGAAATTACTATGAGCATGTGGAATCAAATACGACCGGTTACTTTTATTTGTTACTGATGCAGGTCCTTATATGGTAAAATCAGGACAAACTCTGAAATGTATTTTTCCTAACTTAATTCATATAACTTGTTTGGCACACGCTCTTCATCGTATTTCTGAGACAATACGTGATTTTTTCCCATGGATCTCCCTTGCATGAATCACTTACTGTCTTTGAAAAAACAATATGTGATCTAAGTTCGGTTCCTGGTAGCATAGGACAAAAAGTGAAAGAGAAAGTGAATTATGTAATTTCAAAAAATTCTGGTTATAAACAGATGTGCGAAATTCGAGACATCCTGGAAAGAAAATCATCTGTCACACCAAGAGACTTGACTGTCTCTATGAAGCAGTTAACATCATTTAAATATGCCTCGATAACATCTTGTGACGTGGAGAGAAGTTTTTCGCGTTACAAAAGTGTTTTGCGAGACAACAGACGATGTTTTACAGTTGAAAATTTGTGCAAAGTGTTGGTTGTGAACTGCAATTTAGCAGTTAATACTAGCAGCAGGACCACTTCTGCTTCAACCTCTATGGAATAAGGTAACTTGATCTATTATGTATACTAACTCGTCTTGTATACTGCAAAGGAACATGAATTGTTTTAATGTGTGATCTTGGCTTCCGGTGAAGGCCGCGTCATCTTGGTCGAAATCGCCGACAGAAGCTCATGACAAGATGAGCGAAACGTCGGCGATTTCGACCAAGATGACGCGGCCTTCACCGGAAGCCAAGATCACACATCAGGACACAGGCCGTGGAAGCCTACGCATCCATGAATTGTTTTAATTAAATAGTGCATATTTCTTGGCATATTTTCAAGTTTTTAAGAGCATATTGGCATGCATATTTCAGTGTTTTTAGGGCATGAACTTCCGAGCTCTAAACATGACATTATCGAAACCTAGTGGCTCACAGACGAGTAGATCAAAAGGGAAAGTGTTGCATTCAGATGTGCGAGCAATTATTTTCAGTGTTTACACGTTTTTAACAGTTGGCTTCAGAAGAAATGCGTGCGAACACTGTATTTAAACAGAGGCGGGTGCTAACAGCTAAGGCATGCAATGTAAGTGAACATTAAATGAACTTTGCGATTTCAAGTATGTGTTCTTTAAAGTATATAGTTTTAGGTATTGTATTTAAGAGGAGTGAATAAGGAATTTTCGAAACCCCAAGTGCCTTCCCGGGTGTTCTGAAATTATAACAAGTATTGTATCTGTTATAAAGAAGCGGAGCTGCAAAGTTTGGTTCATGTACGTTAAGTCGTTCCTGGATTACGTGTTTTAAACCACAAATGTAAGCGATTTTATAAAAAGGTTGTCACGATGCAATGTTCAAAATTTTTAAACAATACTACACGTTTATTTGCCTTATTGAGCTGTAAAATAAGCTTTGAAGCAATTTTAACACAATTGGGTTTTAAAAAAATAAATTTGTTCAATTGTGGGTTTTACTTCGTAAAGAATGTGTATATACCAAACTTTGATGGGCATGTTGTTGTAACACACTTGCCTTACATTAATAACTGTATAGCAAGTTTTAGTTAGCACATATTGGGGAAACTATTTCCGTAGTTTCACTCTGATAACTTACAAACTGCATTGTAAGGAACATTTTAAATGCGGAAGAATGTCTAACATACATAACCGAGAAAACAAAAACTGGCCTGAAATTGTGCTTTGGCATTTGCTAACAAATAATGTACCTTTTTACTTAGAATAAAATAAGTTAGGAACTGATTAACATAATTATGTGCAGAAATTTTGCGTAACACGTTTAGAAAAGTATGAGAAATATCAGAAATGGCTCAAATGTGCAACCACGCATTTACTTACTTAGCCCGCCTCGATAGCGTGATGGTTAGCGTGTCTGCCTCACGTTCAAGAGGTCGCGAGTTCGAATCTCGCTTAGGGTAAGTTATCCGGGTAAGGTTTTTTCCGAGGTTTTCCCTTATCCTGAGAAGACGAATGTCGGGTAACTTAAAGCTCCATGGACCTCGGGCTCATTTGAGCTTCATTTCACCCATTTCATTCACTCACCGTCCGATATGACGCAATGTTGGAGCACGTTAATTTAAAAAAAAAAAGAAAAAAAAAACGCATTTACTTAAATTTATTTAAATCGCACTAACTGTTTCATTTTCATTCCAATAAGAATATATTTACAAGAAAACGTTCCTAGAAAATTGGATATAATAACAAAATTAAAAAGCCAGAATTGTAATCTTTAATCACTTAGGTTCAACTTCCATCACGAAGAATGTAAACTCCCTTAACTCAATTGTTATAGATTGCGAATGAAGATTGCCTGTTTAGACGAGGAATTTATATTTGAAGCCAATTATAGGATTACAGAGCTATCGTCTCTTTTTAAGGAGAGAGAAATTGTTATGGCTGGTTTTAATTCGGCACATAGCAATCCTTCACCTCCGATTTTTTTTTGTAGTGCTTAACGCCCGCTTTTACTACTACGGCACCGCAGACGGTTTCACCTCCTTCGCTACTGTCTCACGTGCATATCTCCCCCCTCTTTCTTTCACATAGCGATATGCTCCGGCAACAGCGGTAGCTGATTAGGGATTGGAGATACGCATGTAGCTTCTTATTTCGTATTATTAATAATAATAATAATAATAATAATAATAATAATAATAATAATAATAATAATAATAATAATAATAATAATAATAATAATAATAATAATAATAATAATAATAATAATAATAATAATAATAATAATAATAATAATAATAATAATAATAATAATAATAATAATAATAATAATAATAATAATAATAATAATAATAATAATAATAATAATAATAATCATAATCATAATCATAATAATAATAATAATAATAATAATAATAATAATAATAATAATAATAATAATAATAATAATTAATAATAATAATAATTAATAATAATAATAATAATAATAATAATAATAATAATAATAATAATAATAATAATAATAATAATAATAATAATAATAATAATAATAATAATAATAATAATAATAATAATAATAATAATAATAATAATAATAATAATAATAATAATAATAATAATAATAATAATAATAATAATAATAATAATAATAATAGTTGTTGTTTATGGTCTATTACCACGGACTACACACGATAGTTCAGCCTAGGAACTGCCTTTTATCTCTCGTCTTCGCCAAGAGGTTGAAGAAGCTCGCTCCCCTCACTATGACTGGATTTGAACCGGTGTGTTCTGCAACTCTTTTAATGCACGAAGGTTTATCTACTCACCCCGTCGCCAGATGAGATGGGCCACCTGGTACAAATAACTATAAAGGTAGTAATGTTTAGAAAAAACTTGGGTAGTCAGATTTGTTTTCCTGTAGTATTTTGTTAGAAATTCGTTTGTGCTGACAGAGAAAACGTTGAATAGTTTCGAATTTGGAGCTTGTTATTTCCAGCACAGTATGAACTCATTTAATATTTAATCATATTTATCACCTTGGTGCTTTACCGTCGAGCTATAGAAATCCTCCAGTCGTGTATAACACTTGCTGTTGAGGCTTCCTAATCCTGCCTCTCTCTACTGCTAGGATCATCAGATCAACGCAAACACTAAAGCAACCCCATTATTTTTCAGCAATATTCCTGATTCCTCCAGGGAGCAACTTAGGTATCTGTGTTTACCATAAACCAACAATAGTCGCGCACATCTGTAAACTTATGTTGTTACATACTTTGGTTCCTGTAATTAATTATATCACAGTTTCATGGAAACAGCGCTAGTACCACTGTTGTATTGTTCTTATCAACATTTGTAATGGGACTGCATCAACTGCTTTCATCCATCAAACCAAGTTTAGCACAGGCATGTGAACTTGTATATTTCAAGAGTTATGTTTTACACGCTCAGAGTAGACTGAGTGTTTGAATATCACCTCAGGCAACACTCGAAATTCCTCTTTGTCGGTCCTCTTTGACATCAGTTTTTGCTCCATTTCTACACATATTACCTATTCATCATGGATTTGCACTGTCTGATAATGTTATTTAATAATCGGCTATCTCATATTAATTGTGGACCGATTTTAAGTATCCACTGATACGTCTGGTACTATTTTGGCGCTCTAATGCATTAAAGGTCGTCTAACAAAGGATTAACTCTCCAAATATTTAACACTAGAAAACCTGTGGAGTCATTTTGACTCCTTTACGAATATGTTTTAAACCATTACCCTTGTTTGCAAAATTCCATGGCAAACTAATTTCGCGGCTTTTAATTATTGATTGTTTGGAGTAAGCTGAAGGAATCTGCTCACATGCAAGCAATTCTTGCACCAGAAATTTTATAATTTATCCAAAATGTTCAGCGGAGTCAATTTGACTGCCTAGTATTTCCTTCTCTTTACTGAGGTTGCTAGGCTCGATTTATACACTTAGTGGTAAATGTTCAATGAGATTTCAATGAAACTTTGCCTGTGTTAGGTTGTCAACAACAGTTAACAATATATACATATGATTTCAACCACGTTATTGCTTTTCATTTTACTCATTATCCGAGCAACATTATTACATACTGAATTTTACTAAGATAATGTTTAGTGCTAATTAAGTCACACTTAGCTTGTTGCTACTTCTAGCAATCAAATGTTGTTTCAGAGGAAACTTAGTGAAGAAACGCTTGTTGCTTTTCAAAATACACCTGACGATGTGTTAGAAGTTTACACTACAGGAGAATTGGAATCAGATGAGGATTTTATTCCAGAGGAAGAGATAGTGTTTTCAAAAACTTCTAGTGACGGTGAGGAAGAATCCAGACAGAATAGTTTTCAGATGTCCATTGTGTCAAAAAATTAAAGCTGGAGACTCGTTCTAGAAATACGGAAAGTGTAGCGATTTGCAATAGTTATGACTCATATGTTGGAGGGGGAAGAAATGTGACAACTGATAATTGCTTTACGTCAATCTTCCTCGCCAAGAAACTCGAGGATTATTATTTAAAAGTATGTAAATAGAATGTCATCTGATTCCTATCTTCGAATATATCTTTCTTGCTCCTAAGATTAATTTAGCCTGCACATGGAAGTTATTTTAGTTCTATATTTAAAAATTAACTACGACTTTTAAAACGTTGATAGGTAGTTGCACAAGAATTCGCGCTTTTATGAACAATAACCAATCCGCTGAGTTAGAGGATTTATGAAATATTCTGAACACAGTCCTTTCTTTAGATTTGGTCAAATGTTTCTTAAAATACTACTTCTTTATCTGATTACCCTTCCTCTAAGGAGGACTTGCACCCCCTAGGACTGCCTCCTCTCGAGGAGAAGACGAACCTATGGACCGGACAGAGTGAAGATCTGAAGGCGGGTGGTCGGCCCGGCATCATGTATGAGAATGAGGAAGAGGATGGTAAGAAATGCAGACGAAATCAGTAAATTGAAATATGAAGGTGCATCACCTTTACATTCATACATTTCGCCAGAGAACCCGGAGAAAATCCGCCCACACGCCGTTTCGTCCACCATGAATCCCACAGGCAGGTCCTTGGGATCGAACCCGCCGCTTCGTAAAACACAAACACCAAAATTAAATAGAACCTAGCTTGAAATGAAGCTGTTCCGTTTTGTCAGGAACAGAAAAGAGCTTAGCTGTACAAACATCAAAACCAAAGATGCGTCATAAAGTTTCCAACTTTACCACAAGGGTTACCTTTAGTAGTAATGTTGCACCGTAACTGCTGTTTTATTTTGCCGTGTAATAAATCGATTCCCTTTGTGAATCGTGTAACTGCACCATTCTGCACCAAACCCTTCAACTCTTTACGTAGCTCCACTTTAAGGAAAGTAGGTGTGAAAATTCTGTCCAGGTTTTCTTGTAGGTACCTAGCTAGAAAAAGCCGCATAACATTGTGCGAACAAAAGTTTCAAGAAAAGAAGAGCCAGAAAGAATAATAGAAAGCCTGGAAACTGTTCTCGCAAACATCCAGAAGTAAGTAATGGTTATTGCCTAGCACAAGGTTTTTTTTCTAACAACAAAGGGAGGACATTTGTCGTTATGTCTTTGGGAGGGAACCAGGGACTCATATGAAATGCTTATTACGTCATCACAATGGTATACTTGTTGCCTTATACTCACTCATCAACATTCTGGAAATATCATAAACTCCAGCCCTTTCTTCTTTCCTCTTTTTGCGTGCTCTAGGGCAATAACAACATAAGGCGTTTGAAAATAAATTTTCTATTTCCTGAAAGCAGTACGCATACGTGCAAGTAAATTTGCCGATATGGCAATGGGACAGTTTGTCATCACCGAAACGTCAAAAAATTTCTCACTGTTCCAGTGTCAAGTTGTGCCTGCTTTCAGGATGTAGGTGCCTCAGCCAGCCTTTGTTAATGTACAATACGCGTAGTCCCGAATGCTCTATTTAGTCTTCGTCGATTTCAAAATAATCAACTTTCATTTAAATAAGGGACATCTAATATGAGTAGCAGATGAAGTGTTAAAGTTCTCAATCAGAGAAAGAAGTAATAATATGTTTGGTAATCAAGTACCCCACAGGATGGCTCAGGCGGTAATGTCTGTGGCCCGCATTTTGGAGGTCGTGGGTTCGAATCCCGCGTCGCTAGGCACATTCTGGGAAAGTTCATTACATTCCCCGAATTTCCTCTCCCTACTTTTCACCTCGCCTCTCTTTTCACTTCACCATTCATCCGCTGGTACTTTCAGGGATGATCCAGGTCGACAGATGAAACGGGCGCTGCAAGGCAGGAAGAAAGAATGCTCTCTGTAAACATTTTCCCCCGGCGTTGCTGCCTACCATTTCCGAGCCTACAGTGTGATGCGCCTACTTCCAGCGGGGGACGGTGCCGAGTGCAGACGACGCCACTGGCAGCTTCCATTCAGAACTGTTAGGGACTCCGCCCACTGTTCTGTCGGGCTTACTGGATCGACTGCTCTCTGTCTCCTCACGTTTCACTCTCCCTCTCGCGGGATGGTCTAGCTGCGGAAGTCCCCGTCCGTAGTAACGAGAGGTTGGTTTGCGCTAGGCCAGTGAAAAAGGGGAGGTTGGATTTATCTCCTTTCATTATATGCGGACTGTGCCACTCAGACGTGCATTGTGTTGCACTGATGCTTTTGTTGTATGTACGTACGTTGCGTTTGACCTACAAAAGCACCTTCAAATCTTATGCGATAAACATCCGCTTATTAATGACTTCTTTGGTTCTGCTTACGTTTAAGAAGTTATCAATATCTGGCGACAAAAGTGGAAGTGCATAGTCTTAGAAGATTCACCAACTGATCGTCGCGTAACATATTGCGATACATACTTTTAGTATAGTTCAATTTGGAGAAACCCTCCTATAATCACTCTTATACAAACTGTCCTCGCAGGGGCTTATTTCTCTATCTACTATATTTTAATCGACATAAGCATTTTCAAAATTATCTTATTGCTAATTTTTTGTAGGTGCAAGGGGAATATGGGAATACATAGACCTTAAGACCTTAACACCTTAAGGGATAGTGAACTGTTTTAAGAGTTGGTTGCTATGCATACTTATAAAATTCCCTTCTCTTTGCAAGATCAAGAGATAAAAAAACGAATAACATATTCATATTTGATAAAAGTATTGGCAAATTCAAATAGTAAAGAATATCTCGGAAATAGTTCACTCAAAAAAGTATTTGACAAACTGTCTGTTTCAACGAGATCCACATTTTTCATTTAGTAAGCTTTTGTTTGTCTCTCACTGTTTGCCGCTTATGCAAAAATCATCCAGAATGAAAAAGTCTTCGGAGGACATTCCCAGAAAATTCAAGTGATGACTTATAAACAGTCATGGAATGGCCTGTATGTGTCCGTCACTGGATACTGACCGTCTGCTTGTGATTTGACACGTCACACGCACTAGCTAACGTACCTTCCGATGAAGGACGGAGGTGAGGAAGCGTCTCCAAAGACACAAGGTTGGACATCGCTGCGCTTGGCCCTCGGTGGTCAATAAATGGCTTCGCGGTATTCTAACAGTATTCTAAACAGAGCCATCGATGTGTGAGCTGCTAAGACTCGGTCTACGTGAAAGCTTAGGGTTAGTTGAAATGTGTATACGTATATATTATTTTTAACATTTACTCTTTGATACGAGTAGTTTAGTTTGGTTTAATGACCATTAACACTCTGTAATAACAATAATAACCTCAGCAGTCAGACTACTGTGTGAGCTAATTTGAGATCCAAATAAAATTCGCAGATCGGTAAAGTAAAGCTTTGACTCCACAGCATGCCTTAATGTTTCCTAGATCTAGTACAATATATGACACGCAATAGATAATGAACGAAGGAATTTACATCTTCGTTGACTGCAAATTAATTAGGTTTCCAAATGACTTAAACTGCTTGCGTACACCTCAAGGTGTATTCCGAAATAACATCGCGTAGTGTACAAAACTGATGAAAAACAAATATCACTGCATACAAATGAAACGACGAGCTACAACAACAAAAATCGCATGCATAAGCAAATGAATTAATTACTCTCATACCATTTAGATACACATGCATATTATAAATGTTTCCAACAAAAGAAACATTAGACAAACTAAAGCCCACTTTTATAATTCGATTGTTTTTGTGCATGAAGTTACCAGTACACTTCTCATATATATGTGCATTAATTATAATTTCTCATTTTATGTTGTGTTATTTAGAATGTTACCATAATTGGCTTGCACGCTATACTCGTTTCGAAATACAGATAGCTTTCAGAGGAACAACTCTCCGGTATTAGAACTCTTTTCCCTGCCTTTGGAGTATAGAGAGGGCGAATGGCGAATAGCTCGTTCTATAATGCGTATTACCCTTGAACAGTGAGTTGTGAAACAACAGCAATATACGCTACTCATGTTGTTGTTGTTGTTGTGTTTAACGCCCGCTTTTACTACATACGGCACTGCAGGCGGTGACACTGACAATACACGGAATGAAGATGGAGTGAGTGAGTGAGTGTGTCGGGTTTAAGGGCCCGTCGACAACTTGGTCATTAGGGCCCCATGAAGATGGAGCACCGGTGGAATGAGATGGCGGGGGAAACCGGAGAACCCGGAGGAAACCCGCCCCAGCGCAGCTTCGTCCACCACGAATCCCACATGCGGTACCTAGGATCGAACCCGGACCGCTTTGGTGAGAAGCGAATGGTCTGACCACTCGGCTACGGCGCGGCTCCTAGTCATGCTGTTACCCGAAAACGTTTAATAGATGTCTTAACCTGCCTGTGTTTTACAAAATTCGTGCCATTTGTGTGTTTCAATCTTATGAAAATAGTTGTAATTAAATAATAAAAGATAAAACCTTCCTTTATATTTAAAAACCGCATGATATTGGATATTTATCAGTAATGTGTTTTGCAAATAAAAGGATATAATTAATATACTGGTGCCACAAGCAGCGTGACATAGAATAAAATAATATCCTAGTATTAGTATAAATGTTACTCAACTTTAACTAATTTTTCATCTTGTGACAACGGTCGCGGCGCACAACAAAGGATGGCTGGGTTAAGGTATTTCATACAACATACCAGGCTTGCGAGAAAACAAAGAAGCTCAAGATCGGGCTGCCTCGCGCGACTGTTTGTGTACACGTGGCTAACAACAACGAGCGCGGCATTTAAAAAAGGATTGCTGGAACCTTCGATAGACATCCGGCGGTCGGCGTGTTTGTGGAAGTCGAGAAAGGTCCGTGTTACGTCATCATCCCTGTATAAGGAGACCAGGAAACAGCAGAGGAGAGAGTTGCAGACATGAGTCGGTCAGTGTGTCAGTGAGTACGAGACTGCTGTGTGTGTATGTGTGGTACTGTCATCGTCAAAGGTGGGTCGCGTCCAAGTGAAGAAGTTTTAACGAGTGTTGAGTGGTTGTATCGTAGGAGTTAGCCTTTGAGAGAAAGAGAAATTGTTGAGAGATAGTGAAATGAGTGAGTCAAGGCTACCAGAAGAAAGCAGCTGTGAGTTGTAATATCACAAAAGACTGTAGACCGTGTTAACATCAGTAGAATAGAACTGCGTTTTGCACAAAACTTTAGAAGGAAAATAAAGTGATAGAGAAGTAACTGGCCTGACTTTCTCATTTTATCACAATATGTTACACCACGAGCTGATTTATATGTGTGCCTATATATCTATATCTGAGATAGAGGCGGGGAGAACACTTTTTCAATGACAATTCTGATCATTTTAATTGCAAAAGGTACTAACTAGCTTCGAAATAACCACTGCAAAACTATAGCCAAGTGTCAAACAGAATGTAGGGGAGAATGGGGGAATGGCGGTAGGTTAAGCAATAATGCTCATATCGCTGTTTAAAATTACCCCATACAAAGCTTCACACTCTCAAACCCAAACCATGTATGTGTACTTCAATATGTTAACTTGTAAAACAATTCTGAAAACAACTTAACGTAAAAATATATAACAATCAGACTAGCTACATGTACCGGCGCTCCCCGATCCATGGGGTAATGCCGGTAGCCTTGGTTCCATGTATTTTAAATGGGTAAAACACATTTTAATAGTTTTTTTTTGAGAAGCATAAAATTACTGACATTTTTGAAGGAGGTTAGAGTCTATAATTCTTTTTCGTACACAAATGTTGCAAAACAAGTTTTATTTTTAAAAATTAGTCAAAACAATAGACAATTGAAAATTATTTCAATCTTGAGAAATTATGAATATTTCTAAGTCTTATCAGTCCTACTGGTTGAATGACATTAATACAACTTATTCATTTAATAAACATATAATAAAGCATAGACACATCTTTAAAAAGTATCAAAAAGCAATAAAAGTCATCTAGTAAGGCACCTATCACACTGAAAACCTTCAGCAGCACTACACAGAGAATGAATCCATGTTCCGCAACTGGTACATCGAAACCATTCCTCCCCATCCTGACCAAATTCTCCACAGATGAAACAAATGTTTTCTTTTCCATATCTGGCAAATCGGCCATATCATCATCACACAATCGATTTTCATCAATAGAATCTTCATCAGAGTCAGAAGACATTTCTTTTTTGAGTCTACGTGTGGACATTGCTTTCTTCTTTTTAACACCCCCTTTCTTCATCCTTTTTAGGCCACATTTAGGTGTGTCTTCGAATAGCTGCTTTACACTTGTTTCCAGTAATGAATTTTTTTTTCTGAGGTTCCTTACTAACTTCTTTTCGGCAGCCAGTTGAAGTTAAGCTTTTCTAGGTGTGGAGGTTAGAATTTCTGACTTTTGCTTCTCTCTTTGTTTTCTAGGCTTTGTCATTGTGCCACTGGTAGAAGCAAGCGGTATCAGGCCTTCAAAAGTCACTGAGTTATGGGATCTTGAGGTTCTTTTGATCCTCCACCTTCTTGGTTTGGTTCTTCATTGGACTTCGTAGTTGGTGAATCCGAGGGTTCAACCCCCATGTCATCATTCTCAATGACTGGAATAGACATATTTTGTGCATCTACAAACATGTCTTCCGACCAACTTCCACGATTCGTGGTTCTTTTCCATGTTCTTGGCATCTGTAACAGAGCCAACACGGAAAATTAAAATAAGCCGTGTTTTTAATTCCGCTAAAAGTAAGCATTTAAGTACATGTGGGGGAGCACCGGTAGCCTACTGCCATTACCCCATTGTTACCTACCGGGGCTACCCGTTTTGCGTGGTTCGAAAAAATCGTCCTTAAAGGTTGGGAATAATTATACAAAATACTTGTGTAATACAGTAAATTAAACCTTATAAAACACACTATTCAGGGAATATGATGTAGTGAAAAACATGCGAAAGTAAAGAGTACTTACCGTGGCTAGAAAACCGATGAAAATTATAGCAGAAGCACGTTAAAACATTCCCCAAGCACAACTGCACAACAGATGATTCGGTAATGGCGTCGCTTGAGAACTTAGTTTACCATACCACTGCAAAGAGTGTAGCACCACCTAGACCTCCTCCAGATGGAAATAGAAGCTGAAAATCAACCTACCGGGGCTACCTTCCTACCGGCGCTACCCCTCGCTCCCCTATTACTTATGCATATGAATAAAAGAAATATATTATACATCGTTTAGCTGACTAAGTCATATCAAATCCTGATTCCAGGTTCTTTTATGAATATTGTCAAGTGGTAAGTTGACCTCAAATAAACCATCATTTTGGGCTCTTGACCTTCACATGCATATGTTAAATGTGATTGGCTGCCGTTGTCTTGCATTGGAAGTTGGAAGCAGAGACGGCTCCAGGGTGTCGCTTGCGTACGTACTTGTACTGTAGCCATCTACATCTACGTGGTTAGTGCTGGAACTGGTTATAAAAGTACACTACTGATAGGGTTGGGGCATAGCTGAATGGAACGATGCTAATTTTAGAAATGTGTATCATTCAATGACAACTTGCGGAGGGAGACTTAGCCCTTGACCGAAGGTTAATCTTTGGTGCCTATGCCCTTGACGGGGCACCCCCCCCCCCCCCCCCGTTAGGATGGATGAGGGGAATAGATGCAAAGGGCGGCAGGAATGTTGTCACGACAGAGCAGGTGACAAAATCCATACATTTTCCTAGTTAGAAGCACCACGGTGGAGGCTACCTTAGCTCCCTCCCCTCCCCCCTCGGGCTTGTACCACTCTATGAGACCTCGGAAATCAGTGGTTCGCCTTCCAATCCGGGGGGATGTGATTTCCAGTGCGCATTTGTTTCGCATGCCGTGCTGCTGCCGCGACACTCGCCAGCGCTTCTAACTCTGAAAGAAACCTAACGTTACCGCCTGAGCCATGCCGTTCAGTTAGAAATGCATAATTGGACCGAAATGTGTTTTTCATAATGTTTTTTTTTTTTTTCTTCCCCTCAGAACAGTTCCAAAATAACTGTTTCATACCCATCTCTAATATGAGTGTGATTATTATTACTTCTTGGCTCTGTCACAACTTTGTGCAGTTATATTAGGCTTATTATTGTGAAAAGTGTAACTTAAGCTACCTCTGCTGTCATCATTAAGTAAGTTCATTGCTTTGTGAAAAGTGTCCAATTAAGGTTTTAACTGACAGACTCCACACACCTATGTTGTATTTCAACCCTCAGTGGATCTTCTATTCATGGCAAAATAAACCGCTAGTTTAACTAAAACTGGTGTTTGAAATTTTGGGCATGAGTGTATACGTAGGTTAATGAGTATGTGGGGTATTTGTGCTTGTGTCGGTGGTTGGCTGGGTTCGTGTGAAAATCAAATGAGTTTCTCTAATCAGCGTCAATATTGTTATGCCACCCTCATCAATAGACCTCCAACCTACGATACCACGACAATATATTGTTTTCCAAAGGTTTCATGCGCTTTGCAATCACATTACGCTCTCATAGTTGATGCAAATTCAGCTTCACAATTCACTGTGTTCACTGATCGCGAACTTTCACGTCGTTTGATGGACGGAATCACAGCGAATAGTTAAGCTGCAGTCCACGTAATGCCGCAACGTTTGTTGTACGCACAGTTATTTTCCTTCGGTTATCTCTGTGTACTGGTCGCTTTTCTCCATACAACCGCTCTACATTTTTAACCTTTCCAATATTCGTTCTGGATCAACAAAACTCTGTGTGCATATTTTATAATATACGAATGGATGAACTATGCAAAAAGTAGTTGTGTTTAAGTGCTAGATTAATGAGCGGGATGGCTCATCTGTGGCCTGAATCTGGAGGTTGATGATTCGATCCCTGTGGCCAACCTTCCTCACCCGTGATTTTTTTTTTCTTTCTTTCTTTCTCGCATGCTTCCTCGGATTGCCAGGCGAATGCTGGGAAGGATTTCCATATCCTTCAAATTTCCTATCCCTCCGTTTCTTTACATTAATCATTTCATTTCACCCTTCATCCCGTTAGGTTTCTTTCAGGGTTGGAAGCGTCGGCGAGTGTCGCGGCAGCAGCACGGCAGGGGGAACAAATACGCTCCGGAAATCTCGTCCCACGGGATTGGGTGGTGTGCTTACTGGTTTCAGGGCCTTCCATGGGATGGTACAAGCCCAAGGGGGTGAGGAGAGCCGGTCCCCGAGTCCCGCGCCCCCCTTGGGAGTACGAACCCGAAGAGGTGGCAGAGGAATCGGGCTGAGTCAGCCTCCGCCAGGGTGTCCCTAACTGATAAAATCTAGGAACCCTGCCCACTGCTCTGTCGTGGCCACACGCCAGCCACCTTTCGGATCCATTTGCCTCATCCATTCTACAGAGGAGTGCTCCGTCAGGGGCATAGACAAAAAACATCACCTTTTGGTCGAAATTTTAACTCCCCCTCCGCCAGTTATCATTCAATTATTGAATCAAGTGCCAGATAAACACACAGTGTAAATATGAGTTGTACAAGGTGGAGCAATAAACTGCTTTCAATATAAATACATTAATGTAATCTTATCATTATAAATAAGTTGTTATTGTATTTAATGTATGTGTATACATGTGCACAGATGTACGTATGTATGCATATACATATATACTATCTTTCACAAAAGTACCACACTCCAGTGAGACCTGCGCGAAGAGTCCCCTAATTCTCGGCGTTCCTAAATAGATGGTATGAGAATGACATTTGTCATATACGTATGCTTCCTTTGTTGTTCAGAGGGCATAGCAGCCATTGGCTCACCTCGCAGCTTTGAAAAACAATATCGCAAATCCAACGTTATCACACCCACAAAAAGTATATTATTATCGGGTTTTGATGAAATAGTGGAGCAGAAGTAACAACGATACCAGTGCTCAACGTAAGCTTAATCATCTAGACTAAACTTGTGTACTTAGTACTAGCTGAGCACGTTAAAGCGCAATACTGCGGACTCATAGTGATGCCCTGAAGTTGGGGCGAGTCCCATGTACAACATCCTTTTCTTTTTTACCTTCCCTTCCTTTCTATCTTAACGGGAACATCATTATTTATATACTATTGTACGGTATTGTCATATTACTGCAATACAATTTAAAATTTAAAACTGAAAGCTTTAGAAGATATTAATTAAAATTGCCGTAAATGAAACATGGATTACGCCTACTTCAACTATCAATCATTCTTCCAGAAATCAAACACCTAATATTTTCCTTTAAATGCCCGCATCCAAGAGAATCTCCCTATAAATGTTCAAGATTATCACCATATTAAATAATTTACTTCCATCATGCACTGTTACTATTTAACTAGCTTACAAAGGACATAAGAAAGCATTATATCTTCTTCATCTTAGAAAATACCGATATGCATGAAAACTAAAAGGTTTCAGGCAGAAGAAGCGAACATATTTATTTTAGAATGTTTAATCATTCGGCATGACCACATTCATTTATACTTATTTATGCAGTAATATACACAAATACCACAGCGTGCGAGAGTGATACTCTAAGTGTCGAAAGAAAGTGTCATGTATTACCTGTCATGGAAAAAGTGTTAAATGGTATAAAATATGGTATAATTTACCATTAATGTCTATTAATATAAGAACTTAATGCCACTGAAACAAAGCATAACACAGCTTTGGATTACTTGAATCTGAAGCAAATGTCTGCACATTTCACGATACCATTTTCATCATTTCTACTCACTAACTCAGATTCTTAAGTGTGACCTTATCCTGATTCTTTATTTCCAATAAAAAAGAACTATAGACTAATTAAAGACATTTGTAATTCTTTTTATTTCAGAGGGAAACAAAATCTTGCGTAAGGTAGGGATGTAAACAGCAACAGCTGGCACATTTGAATCCTAAAAATAGCAACGCAACGATTTAGGCTATTCGTCTGTGACCTGATCTGTGCGCCCTGGAGAAACATCAAGTTAAAAAGCCATTGCGAAGAGATTAGATTCTGATACCCATTTTGCAGAACAGGCATTTACTGCAAAACAATGTGCGTTTGACTGTGACGTTAGTATGTATTATTGAAGTATAATACCTATTAAATATACCATATTTTAAATCAATTACATCGGTAAATCAGCTCCGTATTCAATCCTCCGTCATGTCTGGACGTGAATATGAACAGCAGTATAAAACGTGTATCGATGGGGACGTATATTAAATATTATATAATTATACAAAAGCAGAATACTTAAACTTTTGGTAATGGTGCTATGAATTTTCCGCCTTCCAAAGAAATTTGTTGCCAACTTAATGATAGAATGTAACTCAATATCTTGTGAATGGAGGGTATATTACCCAACCCAGAAATAGCCGAAGTCGTTGGGTAGCTATCGGTAGAAGTTGAAAGTACTGAGTGTCGATGGTTCAAACACCCCCAACTGCATGCTTATTTTCTACAATGGAAAATTAACCAGCGTCTGTTTAGTTCTCCAGAAGCTTCTAACAGAAATGGAGAATCAAAATAAAGGCACATGTCTAGAAATTCAGTTCACTGACACATAGCAACATTGTGTAGTGCTTGGCAGCGCTGCCAAGTCCAAAAGTTGCTTCAGGCTGAAGGAGTCTACAACTGAATTGCATTCTTTTTAATACATCATCAGTTACTTTATTCATTGGCATCAAGTTCATCAAACTAAACGTTTTTGTCACTAGTGATACCCATTTTCTTTCGTACACTATTTAATACATTAGATTCATTTTCCTTCTATGCTTTGAGTCTTCTTCTTGCATTGCGTGATACTTGTGTCTATTACTGCTTAATTAAGTATAAATGAATGTGATCATGCTGAACGTCTAAATGTTCTAAAATAAATATGTTCGCTTCTTCTGCCTGAAAACTTTTAGTTTTCATGCATATCGGTATTTTCTAGGATGAAGAAGATATAATGCTTTCTTATGTCCTTTGTAAGCTAGCTAAAAAGTAACAGTGCCTGACGGAAGTAAATGCTTTAATATGGTGATAGTCTTGGACATTTATAGGGATATGCCCTTGAATGCGGGTATTTAAAGGAAAATATTAGGTGTTAATTTGTGGAAGAATGATTGATAGTTGAAGTAGGCGTAATCCATGTTTCATTTACAGCAATTGTAATCAATATCTTCTAAAGCTTTCAGTTTTAAAATTTAAATTGTATTGCAGTAATATGACAATACCGTACAATAGTATATAAATAATGATGTTCCCGTTAAGATAGAAAGGAAGGGAAGGTAAAAAAGAAAAGGATGTTGTACATGGGACTCGCCCCAACTTCAGGGCATCACTATGAGTCCGCAGTATTGCGCTTTAACGTGCTCAGCTAGTACTAAGTACACAAGTTTAGTCTAGATGATTAAGCTTACGTTGAGCACTGGTATCGTTATTTCTGCTCCACTATTTCATCAAAACCCGATAATAATATACTTTTTGTGGGTGTGATAACGTTGAATTTGCAAGATTAGTGCTTTAGGGTAGAATGATTGCTGAAACATTGCTTTTCAAAGCTGCGAGGTGAGCCAGTGGCTGCCATGACCTCTAAACAGCAAGGGAAGCATACTTAAATATGAAAATTTTCAATCCTATCCTATTTAGGAACGCCGAGAATTAGGTGACTCTTCGCGCATATCTCACTGGAGTTGTGAAAGATAGTACATATGTACGTATGTATGCATTTGGTCAAAAAATGTTTGGCCGCTTGTCAGAAGCAAGGACCACTTCGTGCTTCCGAAGTAGCAGGCAGGCTCCTAAAAAGCATTAATGCATTGTAATGATCTAAGATTGTGAACAGTATTGACATGAATCAATCTTCAGCACAATCTTTTGCTCAAGTAAAACACAAACGTTTACGACTTTCTCGATTAAAACCAGAGGAATGAGTAAGTGATGGGTTTGTACAGATTAGACGGAACAGACTCGGGGACTTTTGCCTGCATGAAGCGGTATCAAAAACTTCAGCATTAATCATATTTGTTCTATGGTCTCATAATCATCCAAAAGAATTAAACAAACAAAAAAATAACTTGTTTAATACTTTCTAAGCCAAAAAATAGCAGCTCTTTAATAAAGACTTACTGCGAACACCATAACGTTTGCTTTACTCAAAACTAAACTTGAATAATAAACATTTCAAAATACTTCTTTTCTAAGGATCCAAGCGTATGACCTTTCATTCCACTGCATACTTATTTACTCATTTGTTTATTTACCTATTTATTTAATTTGTGGAAAACAGGAACACAAATCATGGCATACGTATAATATTTAATCAACCAGCAAGCTGTGACCTATATTGCTGATCACGAAACAAAGTTAATGTGAGTAAATTTATTGAAAAGTGTCACTGAAAATAACAGAAACGCTACATATTAGAAAGGGAAATAATAAAAATGTGTTTTATATCGTGATTTAAAACTGAGTAATAAGTGAATCTGATAGAGAAGTTGACTTCTGTTTTAGGCATCTCATTTCTAGAGTGGTGACACCTGCAGCTTCCTTGCGTACCGAAGTCGTTTACACTCACTACTTCGTTTCACTCCCCCCTTGCACACGTACACACCTTTTAGATATTGTCCTAATTTCACGGTAACGATCCAGCAGGCAAGGTAAGAAAAGCGAAGTAGAAGTTCACTTAAGGAACGGAACAGGAAATAACATAAGGAGACTGAGGGTGGCTTCTGAAATCCTTGCGCATGCGCAACGCTGCTTCTTATCATTTAATGAAAAAAAGGAAACACCTTTACTAACGCGAAAAAGCGAGCAAAAGGGAAACAGAGATAAGAAACGCGGGGAAATGCACAACTTGGTGTTATTTAAAATAATTTACCTTCATTTAAATGTTATGGCACGGCCTCCTGAAAATCCATTACTACACATAGGAAGCCATTCCCTAGGTGATATAAATTACCAACCCAGCCCAAGCCATCCAAATTTGATTAATGAACCAAACACGTTTATTTAACGTATGAATTACTCTGTTAATTCAGAATAATGGCGTGCATAAAGTACTCAAATGCTTTGGAAAATATCTCACAATCTTCCGGAGTTAATTGACTTATTCATGTATCTGATTAAGGGGAGTTAGGGGTGAGATTTGGCCCATTTGGTAAAAAAAATTGATTTTTAGATTTCTATGTTGAAAAATTGTTCAATGTTTTTTCTATTAAAAAGTGCAATGATTTTGATGCCAGCGCCATTTTTAAAGATCTGTCGGCCATTTTTAAATAGTGGTGCATAGGCTTACGCACCCACCGAGACTGAATATCGATGGATCAGAAACTCAATCATGTAAGTTATCCTTAATCTGCATCCACAAAATCACAAGTTGTCTCCAGAAGTGGTAACAAAAATTCTATTTCCGGATCAGCGACTTGGTTCTGACCAGATGCTAGAACGCTATGCCAAGGGTACGACACAGAACTCGAATGTATCTCTTCAGAATGTTGTGGGAGCTATTTGTCCAAAATAGGTGTGTGTCTAGGAATAAACTTGACCTTGCAGTACTGAAAACTGTCATGGAGTTTGATATGGGGTGTGTGAAGTCAATTCAAGTGTTGAATAGTCTTAGAAATTAAAGCATTTCAGTTGGAACAATATGCATTTGTCAGAAGTGCAATGCTAGAAGATGTATTAAGAGTAGAAAATGCAGTGCCAGGAAACAAACACACACAAGGAGAGCCCATAAATTGCAGAAATTGTCAGCATAAGAGAGGATAAGAGATCACAAAGTGAAACCTATGCTGCAACACACCTCTGATGGGTTTAGAACGTTTTAAGAGTTTAATGCTGTTTTTCTCAGTTTATTTTTTCTCAGCATTTCCACGCATCTGAAAAACTCCTTGCGACAGTTTTTAAGAGATTCTTTTGAAAATTTCAGGATGTGTTCTTATTCATATAAGGCTCCAAAATTGCTCTGGGTTTTGATATCAGTCAAGTAATATTGAACATATTCACATTCAAATGCCGATGGAAAGTTAAAAAAACGTGAAATCTGTAAATAGAAAGATTAAAAAATTTCCAGATACTAAAGAACTGGTGTAAAATAAAAATCCAGAGCAATTATGACTTTCAAGGAAGCATCAGATCACCAAGTTTCATGCCAAACATATAAAAATTGTTACGCAAGGAGCATTTTTAATCAGGGTATCTTTTTAATCAATTAAAAGCTACTAATTAAAAAACTATTTGACTTACATACTTCAAATTTTGTACAGCTGCATATCTAAACACTATAGTAACGTGGTTAAAAGTTGGTAATGCTGGCATACAAATTGTAGAATTTCCTAAGCTCACCCCTAACTCCCCTCTACTTTCACAAAGAGAAAAGTTCTGGGACACGTTCAGAATGTTTTCTAAGACACTTATTGTGATAGGTGGCTTTTATTTTCCATCTAGGTAAGGAATCATGGAAAGGTGACTCACGATTACATTTTCAATCGTTATAGCAGCTCTCTCCACTCAGCAGCAGGCCTACCTTAATGTGTTTTTAGTTGCTACAGAGTGATTTGGACCTTTCAGCACTTACACGGGGAAATATCCTGATTCTTATTTTATTTTTAGTTTGTGGTTGCTTGCTTATTTTACGAAGACGATACAACTTTTGCCCTTTGTCATTTTCAGGTATTATTTTAAATATTGTGACGCCGGCCGCGGTGCACAACAAAGGACCGTTGATACTAAGCTACTTCACACCGCATGCCAGGAGCGCTGAGGATCAAAGGCGCTCGCGGTCAAGCTTCCCCACAACACTGGCGAGGGCAAACATTGACAATTAGAGTCACACTACCAAAAGGGGTACTTTCCAGATGATTCGAGAAGTGTCCGGATGCCGGCTTGTTTGAAGGAGTTCGAGAAAGATCTGGCTACGCCATCATCGGTATAAAAGCTTGCGCTGGCAGGCAGTTTTTGAGTCAATCAGTGTGTCAGTGCGAGACAGCTGTGAAAGATATGTCGCGTCACAGTGAAGACTTTTTAATGAGCGTTGAGTGATTGTATCGTCGGAGTTATTGTTTAAGAGACAGAGAAAGTAAGAAAGCCAGTGAAAGGACTGATTCAAGGTTATGAGAAGAAAACAGTTGTGAGTTGTACTATCACGGAAGACTGTATGCTGTGTTAACGTCAGTAAAAGAGAACTATGTATTTGTGATAACATTATGGAGGAAAAATAAAGTGACAAAAAAGTAATTTGACTTTTGTCAATTTTGCGGCAATATGTAGTTTAAAGAGTAATCACGTTCTTTAATTTAATTTTTATGCTTTCTCATATAAGTTTTTTCTTTAAAATTCTAACTGTTGTAACTTTAGTTGGATCAGGCACCACCAGGACTGGGCAACCGCCACTCTCTGAGCGCAGTCCGCTCATGCCCTTGCACTGATAACTGTATGCTTAGCAAGCAAAAAGACTAAGTGTCGCTCGCTCAATCTATTCCCAGAGTTGCTAAGACTTATGCTAATTCAGTCTAGTATCGACATACTCAACTGGTTCTGCACGATGGTTTTTGTGAAAAATATCTACATCATTGTTTTATTAATGCTAGTTCTGAAATGCCAATATGTTAACATACGGAAAAACAGGTATACGTGCAAACTACTGAACACCTGCTTTCCACTTCTACATTTTGGGGTCACTGTACGTCACACTAGTGTTACTAGTGGAAAGAATGTAAGAATAATATATTGTAAGAATCTGACAAATTGACAAATCCCACTTCTGACACCAGTGTGACAAAAGCGACAAAAGTCCAGTCCAGTTATTTATTTTTTACCTTAATTTATTTTCTTCTAAGCTCTTGCACAAACACACAGTTCTATTTTACTGACGTTAACATAGCCTACAGCCTTTCGTGATATTACAACTCACCACTGTTTTCTTCTCGCAAACTTGACTCACTCTTTTCTGTCTTTCTTCACTTTCTCTGTCTCTCAAACAGCTGACTCTGACGATACAATTACTCAACACTCATTAACTGCTTCGCTATCTTCCTTTTGACGTGATCCTACACACACACACACACACACACACACATACACACACATACACACGCACACACACAGCTCACATACATACACTAAAACTAAAAATTGATTGACTCCCGTCTGTAACTCGCTACTGCTCTGCTGGTAAAATCTGCTTCTTATATACCAAGGATGACGTAACACGGACCTTCCTCTACAAATACGCCGGTCGCTGGACACTTATCGAATGATTTCGAAAAGCCTTCTTGGTTCAGTCGCTCCGATTCTTGCCACGTGTTTGTTCACGTGAGTGGTGTGGGACAGCCTGGCCTTGAGCGTCTTTGATGCACTTACCGCCAGTGGTGAGGGACAGCCCTGCCCCGAGCTTTCTTTCATATGTGCCGCCGCGGCCAGCGTCCCAATATAAGCAGTTGTTCACGATTTTAACTACTAAAATCTAAAGGGTCAGCGCACATCCTTTTTATTTATGAACACTGATTCCGTCAAAAGGACATGCAATTTGTGAGCAGCTCGCTTATGTATAACAAATGATTTCTACGCGTGTCACCAGCCAGCTAGACTGGTTACACATTTTTGATTAAAAACTCATGACATCCTTTGCTAAATGCTAAATGTGATTTAATAAATGGGGCGAGGTGGCGCAGCCGGTGGCACACGTGACTCGCATTCCGGAGATCCTGGGTGACATTCTCACGACCTTGCTGATTCATATTTTTTCGGGGTATTCCCGGGTCGCTTTGCGAATGCTGGGAAGGGTAAATACATACCCCGAATTATCTCTCTCTCCATTGCACCTCACTCCTTATTTCACTTCTTCTTTCATGTGCTTGGTTGTTTTACGGTCGTAAGTATTGGACAGAGTCTTGGCATTACACGGCAAGGAAAAGAATGATTTCTATAAGCTCTGTTCTTCGGAATAGGAGCAGTCTCCAAGTTCCGGCCTTCCAGCTTGTGGGGGAGAGGATTCGATTGTACCATCTACCACCGGGGAGTTTTAACCTGAAGAACTTCAAGACTCTGTCCTCTGCTCTGTCGTGACTCCTGATACGGCCAACTTCTGCCTCCTGTCATCTTACCCCGTCCTCCCGGGGGCATCCCGTTAGGAACACAGGTCCAGTCCCCCCCTAACTGCACAGCTGGTTTACGTCATACGACAAGGTAACAAACAGCAGTGTACAGAGACCAATATTACGGATGACAGATTGACTTCCATGCTGTGTAATATTCCTTTTTGTTGTAAAATTTGCAGGTAGCTTTGTCTGCACAAACAATGGCATCCACTTTCACGGTTGAACCCTATGTAAATAAATGCGATAAAGCTCTGTTGTTGAAAATAATTAAACCTTAATTTTTAAAACATTAAAAACATTGTAGTCAGTGACGAACCTTTCCCTGTTTAACAAGCCCGATAACGTTAACATCTGGGGCTTATAGCAGGCATTTTAGCAGTTCTTGGGGTTCAGACATAGTTGGCTCTGCAAAAATGAATTACATTTTCTGCTACCTTTGTCGCTTTTTAAGGGGAAGCTTGCGGCAACGCAAATTATATTAATAATATAGAACATTTCTTAACCCTTCTCAGTGAGCATATGAGATTGCAACCTGCGCTTATTGCCAGGGTGGTTAATAATGTTTAGTAAAAGCCAGTAACTAGTAAAAATACTTGACACTATGACACAGCATTAGGGATGATGCTCAAGATTCAAGCTAATAAAAACTTATTTGGCCAGGTCAGTTGTGAAATGTGATTAGCTGGTTGTAACATTATTCACCATGTACTTTAATTGGGTAGAGAGGGTATTGTAGGTATAGATATCAGCCAAAATTTGTGCTTAGATTAAATAAAGAATTGAATAGTTTAGGAATAGATGTCCTGTGATTGTGTGGCTATATATGTGAGCATATGTGTGTGTGTCTGAGACTATCTACACAAGTGCGTGTGTGTCTATGAACAGTATAGCTCAAGAGTTGCAGGAGAATCCTCGCACATCCTCCCCTTTATGCTTTCGTTTTGTTTATCTTTTGAAAATGACTACAACGTTTTGATTAAAATTCCTTGCGTGTAAGATACTTGCATGATAAATTCTCTATCCTCAATTTTCTGTGGTTAACCCGTGAAGTCATCTTCGTCCGAGAAAATGTTTGTACTTTCATATAAGTAACTTACCGATCGCCTTTGTGATGGACAAAGCGGCGTCTAGGCGGGTTTTCTCCAGGTTCTCCGGTTTCTCCAGTCACTCATTCCACCAACTGCTCCATCATTACATTTCCATTCATCTATTCTGCCTATATTTCATATCGTCTTCTTCACTCTCACACCTGGTGCTGGGCTGACCATCCACTCCTAGGTCTTCGCTCTCTCCGGTCCATAGGTTCGTCTGCTCCCCAGCAGGCACCTGACCCAGGGCGCAGACTTGTAAGTCCTAACGGGTGTCGGTCCTCCTTACGGGGAGGGTAATCAGATAAAGAAGAAGAAGAAGAACAAGAACAAGAACAAGAAGAAGCAGAAGGAGAAGCAGCAGAAGAAGAAGAAGAAGGAGAAGAAGAAGAAGAAGAAGAAGAAGAAAAGAAGAAGAAGCAGCAGAAGAAGAAGAAGGAGAAGAAGAAGAAGTAGAAGAAGAAAGTATAGATATCGTTGAAACATAACTTTTGGGGTTATTAACTATTTCCGAGATATTCGTTCCTATTTTTCTGTTGGTCATCCGCTTTGTAACCACAACGAAATGTGTAATGAAACTATCGCTTCAAAGGTTTATCTCGATTAACATTAAGTAGATAGATAAGTAAACTTTGGTAAGAATAGTTTGTGTAAGACAAAAGCAAGCGATGATCGGTGGAGACATGTGGGGTCAAAAACGATACATTAATTAACATAACATTTACTTAAATTATAGACATTAATGAATTATGTTATACTTACGATAAAATAACTTGTAATACGTTTTAACAAAATTCTCACAAGAAAAATAACATTAAAAGTTATTAGAAAAGGACTATATATGGAAAGTAGTTGATGGTACATGGATGTGTTAAAAGTGTATTTTGAATATGATAACTATCATTGAATTTTGAAGTGTTGCATAAACACTAATGTTAAATAGTTTCTGTTATATTATACATCATAACATTTAAATCTCTTTTATCTTGATTTCACAAGTGTCCAATATTAATGACGTATCTTCTCCATACTAGAGACCGACCGCTATGGGAGACTGTGCGATCACAGTTGACAGAGTATTCTTTGGTCTTCCTTTCAGTAGAACAGGGGTGCAATGCACGTCATTTCCTCTTTAACCCTTGAGCAATTATTTGTATTTCAGGACAAGGCTTTTACAAAAATCTGGAGATTACCATACGGAGTTCCTTGGGTAGCCGGTCATTGATGAGTCTTTCATTTAGATACTCGTACTTTTCAGTAAGTTGTCCAGCCAGTATTTTTGTGAAATCAAATAAAAAAATATGTGTCTACATCTTGAATGATGTGTGTATTATGTATGAATATTACTCAAAATTACAAAACATTTTATCTGTATAAACAATTTTGCAAAACTAAAATAGAAACACTTATGCTGCCGTGGGGTCAATAATGGCACCACTTGATTTTTCGGCTCTCGCATTGGGAAAACAAATGATTCTTTGGCTGCAAGTCAACCTCGTACTGACGATAAGGTAATCGGAATATTTAAGGCCAGAGTAGCAGGTAGACAAAACGCCAGGGTTGTACAAACCTACTGACGTCTTAAAAATCTCTCAACACCATTTGAGGGTTAAACACACTTACATCCAATCATCCATTCAGGTATAAAATTAAGAAACCAGGAAACAATCTAATTGAAGAACGAATTCTCTACTAGCAGGAAATAAAAATTTAATGGATTTAGTTTTACGCTCCAATGTGCTGAACATTCAACAGAGCATTCTATAAAACAAAAACAGAATTTATAAATTCAAAGAATTTTAAAAATGCAGCCTATACCAACTTTCAGCTTCTTCAATGCTCGCTCAAAACCCGGTATCAACATTTGACTGAAAATGCACGCATATAGATACCATAATTCAAACGGATGCGTTTTTATATAGCAGGTGTTGATTTGACTTTCTGTTTGTGTCTGTGTGTGTGTATGTGTGTGTGTTTGCGCACGCGCTGGGTATGTATGGTCGTGTCGAAAGGAAGCCAGCGAAGCACCTAATGAAGAATGAGTGCTTGTATCGTGATAAAAGAAGAAGCTAAAGAAGGATAGAAAGCAGTGAGTCTAGGTTACGGTAAGAAAACAGTGGTGAGGCACACAAGACTGTACAGTATGTTTATGTCAGCAAAAGAGAACTGTGTATTTTTGCAAACATTTTGGAAGAAAATAAAGTGAGAAAAAATAACTGGATTGTATTTTATCGTATTTGCAACACTGTTGTAAGGAGTGGGATTTCTCGAAATGCATCACTTCGTTGTTGACATTCCGTTTTGGATACTATGGATACTGACTTTAACACCACTGCCCATGGTTGCCCCAATATTTCTCATGACATTAATAACCAGATATCAACAACCACTTGTAGGTCTGAATTCTATGACAGCTGACCTTACAACTCAGCAACGTGCACTATCTCAAAAGTCAATTCCTCTACATCACCATATTCTGACCAATTGCAAAACTTGTTGAAGAATCAAATTGTCGCTTTTCATACCTTTAAGGATCCGTAGAGTAAGCAATTGGAAGTGGTACTGAGAAATATATCGCTCTCTTTAACCAAAGAGGAAGTACTTCACATAATTTGCCGGTTAACACGACGACTCCTCTCTTCTACAAAAAACAAACAACCAAAGAACCTGTGCAGCGTTGACTTGGAATCCACAGAGGACGCAAAGCAGATTTTTCATATGACCTATACTTGTCATGCTATTATCGCACTCGAACATTGACCTAAGTGCTCTGTTTCCTCGGCGCATTAACTTCCAACGATAAATAAATAAATTGATTAAATAAATAAATAAATTGATTAAATAAATAAATAAATAAATAAATGAATAAATGAATAAATGAATAAATGAATAAATGAATAAATGAATAAATGAATAAATGAATAAATGAATAAATGAATAAATGAATAAATGAATAAATGAACACATGAACACATGAACACATGAACACATGAACACATGAACACATGAACACATGAACACATGAACACATGAACACATGAACACATGAACACATGAACACATGAACACATGAACACATGAACACATGAACACATGAACACATGAACACATGAACACATGAACACATGAACACATGAACACATGAACACATGAACACATGAACACATGAACACATGAACACATGAACACATGAACACATGAACACATGAACACATGAACACATGAACACATGAACACATGAACACATGAACACATGAACACATGAACACATGAACACATGAACACATGAACACATGAACACATGAACACATGAACAAATGAACAAATGAACAAATGAACAAATGAACAAATGAACAAATGAACAAATGAACAAATGAACAAATGAACAAATGAACAAATGAACAAATGAACAAATGAACAAATGAACAAATGAACAAATGAACAAATGAACAAATGAACAAATGAACAAATGAACAAATGAACAAATGAACAAATGAACAAATGAACAAATGAACAAATGAACAAATGAACAAATGAACAAATGAACAAATGAACAAATGAACAAATGAACAAATGAACAAATGAACAAATGAACAAATGAATAAATGAATAAATGAATAAATGAATAAATGAATAAATGAATAAATAGACAGATAGCCAGGCAGACAGACAGACAGACGGACAGACAGACAGACAGACAGACAGGCAGGCAGGCAGGCAGGCAGACAGGCAGGCAGGCTGACAGATAGGCAGGCAGACAGGCAGGCTGGTAGGCAGGCACGCGGGCAGACAGACAGGAAGGCAGGCAGGCAGGCAGACAGGCAGACAGACAGGCAGGCTGGTAGGCAGGCAGACAGATAGACAGGCAGACAGACAGGCAGACAGGCAGGCAGACAGATAGACAGGCAGGCAGGCTGGCAAACAGACAGGCAGGCAGACAGACAGGCAGGCAGGCAGACAGACAGACAGGCAGGCAGACAGACAGGCAGGCAGGCTGACAGACAGGCAGGCAGGCAGACAGACAGACCGACAAACAGGCAGACAGACAGACAAACAGGCAGGCAGGCAGGCAGGCTGACAGACAGGCAGGCAGGCAGACAGACAGACAGACAGACAGACAGGCAGGCAGGCAGACAGACAGGCAGGCTGGCTGGCTGGCAGACAGACAGGCAGGCAGATAGATACATAGGTAAAAATAAATAGATAAAAAAATAAAAAAATAAGTAGGTAGGTAGACAGCCAAGTGGGCAGTCAGGCAGGCAGACAGACAGGTAAGTAAAAGCATAAGTACCTAAATGCCTAAGTCGTCTACTTTAAGACCTATAAGAGCTTGTGTTTGGTGTCCGGACTAGCTCTAGCAAGAGGTCCTAATCTACAGGGTATGTGTGAGTTATGGTAGGAATGGAACCAAACGAAGAATTAACCAACATATCACTTTATTTGTAAATTTCCAGATTTGTAGAGAACTGCCGACGATATTTAAATAGAATGTAACTTTGCAACTTCAACTACAACGTTATAACACTTTAACTTTGTCACCCTTTAGCAACCGCCGAATTATGTATACGTGCTAGCTTACGTACAACTCCCGAATTGCACGTGCGTTATCTCGACTCGATTCAAGACGAGTGTGTTGCGTTGCATTTGTTTTTGCGCGAGCAACACGATGGAAGCGATTTCCATTGGCTAACTTTAGAACACGTCATGGTAAGATAGGAATCAGCCCGCTGAATCACTAAGGCTGAGTACAAACAACAATTGTAACCTTATCACTCATTTAAATCTGCCTAGGCTTCCATTCTTGAGACTTTAACATATTCAGCTTTATTACGTTTTCCCCTTAACTATTGACTAGAATCTCCTTTTGTTTCTTTCCATTATCAAATATATATTGACATTATAATTTCGGTTTCACAGACTGGCAGGCAGGTAGACAGACAGGCAGGCAGACAGGCAGGCAGGCAGGCTGACAGACATGCAGACAGACAGAGAGGCAGGCAGGCAGACAGACAGACAGGCAGGCAGGCAGGTAGACAGACAGTCAGGCAGGCAGACAGACAGACAGACAGGCAGACAGACAGGCAGGCTGGCTGGCAGACAGACAGGCAGGCTGATAGATACATAGATAAAAAATAAATAGATAAAAAAATAAAAAAGTAAGTAGGTAGGTAGACAGCCAAGTGGGCAGTCAGGCAGGCAGACAGACAGGTAAGTAAAAGCATAAGTACCTAAATGCCTAAATAAGGAAATAAATAATGAAGGAAGGAGGAAGGAAGGAAGGAAGTAAGGGAGGAAGGAAGGAAGGAAGGGAGGGAAGGAGGGAGGAAGGGAGGGTGGAAGGAAGGAAGGGAGGGTGGAAGGAAGGAAGGAATAATATAAGCAAAGAAATTAACAACTATTGTGACATATTGGATGCACTCTTAGAGGAGTTTGTTGTAGGATTTTCAGTTCTGGAAGCTCTAATATCTAAACTAGAGTTCCTTTCCTTGCCCTGTCCGTTTGATCCCGAGAATGTTACAGTTCAACGTTAACTGGAACTTATTGATTTATGCTGTGATGCAGATCTAAAAAAGGAGCGATAGAAATGTCAGTTTTTATCAAGCCCTTGATCTACAAACATACCCCGAATTTGGTAGCTTTGCTGCAGAAATTATGTGCATGTCTGACATTACATGCATCTGCGAACAATTGTTACATTAATGAACTTGACGAAGTGCCGTTCAAGAGCGAAATTGCCTGATGGTAACCTTAGGCCTGTCTTGAGACTTCCATCTGCAAATAATGTTTCCTCAAATATTAAGGTATTGGTGGAAAAGCAGGAGTAGTTTGTTACCTTTAGAATTATAAGGTTAAAAGTTACATAAATATTCTCTATATTTTCTGCTCTTAGTGCCTTTTTTTAATACTAATTTGTGTTTTAATTATTCCGTTGTTGTAATTCATATTAAAACTTTATGATCTCAAAATTGAGGTAAATAAATACTTTAGAGCCAAAGAAAAATAAATACAATAATCAAAGGCATTGAATTCATCTTCCCTTCGAACTTCCTATACCCGTGCTTTGCTATGTTTTGCTTAACACCGCCGCTACCTGCGCATACCGCAGTCTGTCTCGGAGCGCTTCATACCCACGAGCACGTGGTCACGAAATTCCGCTTGCGTTGACATCGCTGGTCTGCATGCTCTAAGGAGAACTGCATTTTGTGATAAAGTATGACAGTGGCTCATGATTGTTCTTCATTCACCTCCTACAAATTCTAAGGCTGACTGTAAACTTTGATACAGATTGAGACACTGGTACTGCTGTCTTGCGTTTAATAATACCGGCTAAGAGATGGGTATGTGTTTCCACAATCCGGTGAAGTCATTGTAAATAACCAAACGCCAAGAAAGCTTCAAATCATAAATAGTATTAATTCCTCTTCCACTAGTCTGATTATTATTGCTTCTCTTTACCTACCTTCTGTCAATACTAAAACTGCGATTTAATCTCCTACTTCTCTCATCTTCCTTTGTTTTCACTACAATAATTATTAATGCTTCTCCTCTTGCTCATTCTTTCTCTTCTTCTAAAAATACGAATATTATCGCTTCTCTTCCAGTTCCTCATCCCTTCCTCTTCTTTCCCACTACTACGACTAGCATTGATTAATCTCTCCTTCCTTCCATGTTTTTTCTCTACTATGGTTATGAGGGGATTGCGGAGGGGATTCCAGTACGTCAACCGATGGCTTATTGTGCGTCAGACCCCTGGAGGAAGGATGAATGAGAGAACCCTACAGGCGGCCAGAGGCAGAGCCACTACGGTGGATTCCTGACAGATGCAGATAGTTCTTCAGTCCGACTGAGTTCCAGATCGCAGATGCATGTAATGTCAGACATGCACATAATTTCTGCAGCAAAGTTACGAAATTCGGAGTATATTTGTAGATCAAGGGCTTGATAAAAACTGACATTTCTATCGCTCCTTTTTTAGATCTGCATCACAGCATAAATCAATAAGTTCCAGTTAACGTTGAACTGTAACATTCTCGGGATCAAAAGGACAGGGCAAGGAAAGGAACTTTAGTTTAGATATTAGAGCTTCCAGAACTGAAAATCCTACAACAAACTCCTCTAAGGGTGCATCCATCCAGGTCCGGCTGGGAAGACTAGCGGCGACTAGCCGACCTGAGCACCTCCCTTCAGCCGAACACCGTATTTCCAGAGCGCAACATTCACCGCAGCGCATCGCATACTAGCGATGCTGGCATTTCCAGCCTGGAAAAAACGGATAGAGAGAATAAAAAGAAAGGGAATGAAGCTCGGAGGATGAGAGGTAAATATCCTTCCCAGCATTCGCCTGAGTGACTCGGAAAAAACCTAAGGTCAGGAAGTTTGGCCACGGGAATGGAACCCGCGACCTCCCGAATACGGGCCACAGACGTTACCGCCTGAGCCATCCCGTTCGGTCAATACTACGGTTATTGTCATGGTGTGCCACTTTAAGAGGTCAAATTACCGAGGTTCTGACACTTAATGTTACTAGGCATTATGAGCACCACTTGACATCGGAGAAGTAGTGGACACACCTCAACATGAGAACAGTATTAATTATATCATAAAATGCTTCTTTACCCTCACACGTATATCTATATTATTATATAGGCTGGATGTTATCTGTGGTTCAGTGAATGTTCTTTTTATCTTTCCTTTTTCAAAACATAATTTCGCATATCTTATTTACTTTGATGTACTATCTTTCACGAAAGTAAATACCCACCTTCAGCTAAACCTACGCAAAGAGTCACCTAATTCTCAGGCGTGCTTGCATAGATGGTATGAGAATTAAATTAGTCATGTGCTTCCCTTGCTGTCCAAAGGACGTGGCAGCCATGTCACCTCGTAGCTCACTCACCTCACAGTTTTAAAAAGCAATATTTCAGCAATCCTTCTACACTAACGGGTAAACATTGCAAATTTAACTTCAGTGCATCTGCAGAAAATGTGTTCTTGTAGTGTTTTATTAAGTTGTTGACTAGAACTAAAATGATTCCAGTGTTGGGTGTTACACTTAGAGACGTGATTTTAGTCAGCGAGACGCAGGTCTTGTGTTGGCTATAGCGCAACAAGGCAATTAAGGCAACAACTAAGGCGTGTTCGTTTTAATCAACAGTAGTGGGCTAACATTAGTTCGAATCCCACTGAGCATTACTTTCTTATTTCACTTTTCCTTGTTTCTTTCTTAACGGGAACATCATTATTTATATGACGCGTGTGAAATATAACATTATACAAACTAATGAAACCTATTTCTTTACACATATTTTTTATTCCGCATAGCGTTGTAACTTTCCCGCCGTCCTACGAATGCTGCAGTACTATTGTAATTATAAAACTGAATGCTTTATAAGATACTAATTGCAATTGCTGAACATAAATCAGGGAACACACATACCACAACTGTCAATCATGCCTCTGGAAATTAATATTTCCCTTTATATATTCACATTCAAAGGCATTTCTATAAATTTCGTAGACCATCACCATATTAAAATATATAAGTGCGTAATAGTGGTTTGTGAAAGATAGTACACGCGTCGTTCCTGGTGAAGCACTCTCAGCCGTACAATAGGTGTTCCCTAACACGTGGTTTCTCTCTGCACCTTGATTTTCTCAGAGAGTAACCACGCAAGCTCAGTCAAAAACTCGGCGATATTTATGTAAGAAATACTGTTTGTGCCAACTAGACCAAATAATGACAGTAGACCAACCCTTAAAAACCACTGTATATTACATTATCACTTCGTTTCCTCTTCTTCATTCTTCTTCTTTCCCTTCCAATAATATACTAATGCGATTGCATCTGTTACTTATTCCTCTGTTTCTTCTTCCGCTACTGCGACCAGCGCTGGTTTTGCTTGTCCTTTCCTCGTCCTTGTTTCGTTTTGCTGCCATTATGTTAAATGTTGCTTCCCATCCCCTTTTCTTCTTTATCTTCCACTGCTGCAATTACTGTTGCTTCTATCTTCCTCATGCTGCTTCTTCTCTCTCTTCTACGAGTGCCACTGTTTTTGCTCCTTCATTTTCCTGCTATATGGCTACTAATGTCTCTTCCCCTTTCTCAACCTTCTCACCGCTACGATTAATATTACTCCCTTCCCTTCCCTTCCCTTCCGTTCCCTTCCCTTCCGTTCCCTTCCCTTCCCTTCCCGTCCCGTCCCGTCCCTTCCCTTCCCTTCCCTTCCCTTCCCTTCCCTTCCCTTCCCTTCCCGTCCCGTCCCGTCCCTTCCCTTCCCTTCCCTTCCCTTCCCTTCCCTCCCCTCCCCTCCCCTCCCCTCCCCTTCCCTTCCTTCACCCATCTTCCGCCATTGTTACGATTAGCATTACTTACTTACCTACCTCTTCTTTCTTTTTCAACTTCAGCCATTACTATCGTTGTTTTCTACTTCCTTCTTGTTCCTCTTCCCTTCTAATTACTACTACTACTATTGATTTTGTTTCCGACTTTTTCTTCTTACTGGTTTTTCTTCCTCTTAGTCATTTTGATTCTTCTACCATACTACGGCTGCTGTGGATTCTCTTTCTCATATTTCTTCCCCCATTAATGTTACTGATATTACTTTTATTCTTCCTTCTCCCGCCTGTTTTTCTTTCTATGCTCTTCCCTCTACTACTTCTACTTCTCTTCTTCTTTTGCCCTTACGGTCATTACTGTTGTTTTCCCTTCTACTCTTTCTACTAACTCCTAGTTATCTTTGCCTCCGAGCTGGAGGTTCTTCATCCCGGCTCCAGTATTCGCGATTCAGCGGCCAGGCCATGCGAGCTTAAACACCGACCCGCCCAACGGCGCTGGTGAGCACAACACCACCCGTACGCCGAGAACAGTGGTTACAGTACGCAAAACATCACAAGGCAGGGTCACCGTCACCCACCGTCACCCATCGTCAACACAGCAACCCCAAAAAGACCGGATGGAAACGAAGATCAATGGAAAAATGGAAATGGAGCATCAGCAATTTCGGGGAATGTACGAGTAAATGTCCTTCGCAACATTCGTCTGGCAACCCTGGAAAACTCCCTAAAAAAACCCATGGGTCAAGAATGTGGACCACGGGCAACAAACCAACGCTTCTAGAATACAAGTGACACATGTTACCAAGGCGCCACCTTACTCGGAATACTACTGTCGGTCTGGGTGGCTCAGTTGTTTACTACCACTAGCCTACGGATTCGTAGGATTCAGATTCAAACGTGGCCCAGACCGATCATTTTCAAGTGTGCTAAAAGCGACAGTGCGCTGTCAGAAAATTTACTGGCATGTAAAAGAACTCCAGTGGGACGAAATTTCGACACACCGGTGGCGTATATATATATGATCTTGGCAATTGACAGCTACATTTGTAAATAAAATATTTATTCATTTACCGCACCACCCCTGCTGATGCCACAACAACAACTACTACTACCGCCACCGCCACCGCCACCGCCACCGCCACCACTCCCGCTACCGCTACCGCTGCGGCTGCCGCTGCCGCTACCGCTATCGCTACGACGACGACTACGACGACTACGACGACTACGACGACTACGACGACTACGACGACTACAACGACTACGACGACGACTGCGACGACTACAACGACTACGACGACTACTACGGCTACGGCTACCGCTACCGCTACTACCACTACTACCACTACTACCACTACTACCACTACTACTACCACTGCCCCCAGGGGGCTCGCCACTTGTGAGCACGGGCTTGGCATTCCCGGGGTGCCCCAGCTGGGTCTCAGTCTTCTTCATCCTGTCTCGACTGGGGCTTCTATCCTCCCTCCCCTGCCCTCGCTCCCTTTCCCTTCTCTCTTCGGTGGAACTTCATTGATACTGACCCCTGGCAATGGCAACGGTTTCCGCTAAATTTTCATATGGAAGGTTCTTTTTTGAAATATAAGTTACGGGACAGGGGCTTCGGATCCCCAGAACCGGTCGGGGATGTTGGTGCTGTGGCAGGCCATATCCGATCGTCATCCAGCGACTGCCTGAAAACCTCAGTGACTCCCCAGGCTGAGGCACTTCCTTCTGCTACTGGGGTGTGCGACATAATGGACTGTGATGAGCTTTCATCTGCTCGTCATCCGGAAGGGACCAGTAATACTTCTTCGGAGCGCTCGGCCGCATCTGGAGCTACTTGCGATCGCTCTTCCTCCACCATGATGGAGATTCAGCCGAACACCAGCGTTATTTCACGCGCAGGAGGCCTGAAACGGTAACGCCCTGTTTCCGAGTCTGATGAAAAAACTTTCTTACCCCAACTTGTCGCTGAACTCTCTACAGTGGCGTCTGGACTAATTGACCTAGTAGGTGTCCACGGGAACACTAAAACTAGAATTAAAACCAAAATTCACAAAGTCAAGCACATCGCTGATTCTCTTAGCGCTTGGCTTATGCGGGAGTATCCCTCGATGTTGAAGTCCAAGCTGAAGACTGTGTCTACCACTTCTCCATCGGTGAGCCCCCAAACAGAACCAGCGTTGTCCGTTCCCTGCACCATGCCTTCGAGCTCTCGCAGTGCCGCAGACATCCGGACTGATTTGCAACAAATCGAAGATATTGTCCTTCTGCCGCCACTGCTGGCTGAAGCTTGGCCAATTGATACATTTCAGAGTGTGGAAACCGAATACAGTAATCCCCTTCTGGCAAGTACTGACGGCGACCTTGCCATCTTCAGTACTGATTCGGCCATGAACTCAGGCATTGCGCGCCTCTTCAGAGAACGCTTCCCGGAGCTCTTGGAACTGGAAGACCATGATGCGGAGTACGCAGGCATGACCTATCTTACCTCCACCACAGAAATTCCTGTAGCCGAAGGGTTTCGGACAGCTGAGCGTTTCATTTTCAAACTGACCTCTTCGCAGCCCTTAGAGGAAGGTGATACCACCAGGTTACTAGTTGACCAACTCTCTCGCTTACGCGACCTGGTGCGGAAGCACGGGAGATGGAAGATTCACCTTCCATTGCCCGCCAGATGTGATCTTATTATTGTCAAGAAAATACTGGAATATGTCTTCATGACCTCTGGTGTGAGTATAGTTCTTCCTTCCCCCCGACCTCAGAGGATTGAGCCCAGTAAGCCTCCACCTGGCTCACTACCCCGACCTACCGCGCCACGTTCGGACACCGGGACCATCATTGTCTCTTCTGGACCGCGGACCTATTCCGACGTTTTGAAGGAGCTCAAACAAAGTGTGAACTTGGAGAGCATCGGAGTTGAGGTGCAAACCATTCGTAAGACACGTGGAGGGGAGACGCTTTTGACAATCAAAGGAGGTGACGACAAGGTGGAGTCCTTACGCTCGGCTATAGCCGCTAAAGTTTCTAACACGGCGGTCCGTTGTCCTATTCGAAACCACAAACTATTCCACGTTCACGGGATTGATGCGGGGAATACTTCCTTAGAGGTGCAGGAGACCCTCTCACGCACCCTTGGCGTCGATACTTCAGCCATTCAGGTGAGGTCTATGAGGCCTACGACGACTGAAGGACAGATTGCCACCATCGCTGTACACACCGATGTCTCACATAAACTCCTTCAACTTGGATACGTCCATATTGGCTGGTGCTCCTGTAAGATTCAGGAACGGGTTACGATCCCCCGCTCCTTTCGGTGTCAAGAGTTTGGTCATCGCGCCAACAAATGCAACGGACCTAATCGAGGCGCTGTCTGTCTGAGATGCGGAAAGAGGGTCATCTGTCTGCGGCTTGCACCAATGACCCTTACTGTATTACGTGCACCCGGCGGGGCCATAGTTTGGGCACCTATAATTGCCCTAAATATCGTCAACTACTCAACCAGGCCCGCTCCTGGCGTCTATTAGGTCCCAATGGCAGTCCTTCACCGATATGATCGCCGAGGCTTGCATCGCTCTCCTGCTACCCCTGACCCTCCTAGACGTTCTTTTATACGCTTCTTGCAGGGTAACATCGACAGAGGAAATGCAGTTATGAATCTCATGGTGCAGACGGCTTTTGAGCGCAATGCGGATCTGATCATAATGGCGGAACCTACCAAACAAAAAGTTGCCCATTCACAATGGTATACGGACCGTAATCTTGACGTTGCCCTACGCATTTGCAGTGCTGCTATTCAGGTAGTACGCACCAGCAACGGTGATGGCTTCGTGTGGCTGGAGACCCCGTCACTAGTTATGTACGGCTGTTATATCTCTCCTAATGTGGACTTGAGGGCCTTCACTGCCTTTTTACATGCATTGCGCCTGGATATGAGGTGTCACAACAAAGATCTTGGTGGGAGCAGATTTCAACGCTAAATCTCATCAGTGGTCCTCCCCTGTGGAAGATGCCAGAGGACGCGCACTGGCAGAATGGCTGGCCGAAGATGACCTGGTGGTCCATAATCATGGGGTCGCACCCACATTTGTCCGGCGTGATAGCACACCTTATTTGGACATCACGTTCAGCACCAGCCCTCTGGCTAAGTGCATCCTTCATTGGGAGGTGCTGGAAGAAGAGACTCTTAGCTATCACCAACACATTCTATATGATGTCCAGATTGCCTGTTGCTCACGACAGCTGGGCAGACCTCTGCGCTCTACGGGCTGGCGTGTGACGCCGGACTCACTTGATCTCCTGGTGGCAGAGGCTGGCCGTCTGCTGCAAAGACCAAACTCACCAGCTTCGACGGCTCAGGGTTTTTCTCACCTTCTACAGAGTACCTGCGATAAGGTCCTTCCTAGGAAGGCCACTCGGCCTTTTCGCAAACCTGTCCACTGGTGGTCCGCTGATATAGCAACCAAACGTCGGCAGTCTCTACAACACCGGCGGGCCATGGTTAGGACCAATAAAAGGGGTGACGACGAGCAGAAACGTTCCTGCTTGGAACAATACCGCGAAAGCAGCGCCTTGCTTAAAAGAAGTATAATGGAAGCCAAACGTATAGCATGGCAAAAACTCCTTGACGAAATTGACTCTGATATATGGGGCCAGGGCTATAAACTGGCCACCAACAGATTTCGCTTGCCGCCGTCTACACTATTGACGGATGATCGTCAGCTGGAGATTGCCCGTAATTTATTCCCTGCTGGATTAAACATCCTGTGCCTCAGGATGAGGTACCTTTATTTTCAACCAAGGAACTCCTTGAAGCTGTCGCCAAATTGAAGGACAACAAATCACGTGGACGGACCGGATGGCCTTACGCCTATGGTCGTCAAAGTGGTCGTCAGAGCCTATCCAAATGAATGTCTGGCAATGTATAATCACTCACTGTTGTACGGTGATTTTCCGGCTGTGTGGAAGATCGCCCGACTGGTGCTCCTTGTGAAACCTAAACAGGAATTGGGTGTCACCACATACCGCCCCATATGTTTATTAAACGTGTTGGGAAAACTGTTTGAACACATGGTGCTGCGTAGGTTGAACCTTGAACTGGAAGGTAGCGGCGGATTTGCCACTGATCAACACGGGTTTCGGGCAGGACGGTCCACCCTCACTGCCCTGAGGAGGGTGCAGGAACTCAAGGAAGCGAAGTTCAGACCACGGGGTAGGCGGCCTCTCTGTGCCCTTGTCACCTTGGATGTTAAGAATGCCTTCAACTCTGCCCCGTGAGGCGGCATTCTTTCAGAACTCAGTTCTTGGAAGCTGTCTCCTTATCTTTATAATGTGCTTGCCAGCTATTGCAAGACCGGACATTGCTTGTGGGTACACATAGCCAACGTAACATGACATGTGGTGTACCACAAGGCTCAGTCCTCAGCCCTACTCTATGGAATGTATACTTCGATGGGGTTCTACATCTACCCATGCCTTGAGGCATCACACTTACAGTCTATGCTGACGACCTTGCACTGGTTGCCATTGCTAGTAACAAGGACACCTTGGAGAGGACAACCAATCAAGCCCTGGCTTCGATTAATGCGTATTTAACCAGCAGGAAATTGACGCTGGCGCCACATAAATCAGAAACTGTACTTCTGGTAGGCGGCCGAAAGACTCGCTCGATTGGTCTTCAACTTGGCACACTCTCTGTCAAGAGCCAGGATTCGCTCAAATATCTCGGCATCCATTTCGACCGTAACATGTTCATGGGCGTTCACGTAAGGACCGTAATCCAGAAGGCGGAAACTGCCATTGCCCATCTGAGTCGCATAATGCCGAACACCGGAGGTCCCAGGGCACGAAACCGACGGATTCTCTTCTCTGTTGTGGTGTCCATTCTCTTATACGGCGTGGGTATTTGGAGACAGGCGCTGGATCGGAAGTTGTATTGTACATTGCTGCTACGAGTATCGCTGGACAAGGCGCTTAATTCCCCAACTGACTCCATGGTGTAATCGTAAACAAGGTGATGTTAACTTCTACCTGACCCAATTTCTCACCGGGCACGGCTGCTTTCAGGCATATCTTCATCGTTTCGGACTCAGCCCCTCCGCGGAATGTATATACTGCAGCGCCGCTGACACCGTAGAACACACCTTCTTTGGCTGCGTACGATGGCAGCAGCAACGTCATCAGGCTGCATCTAAACTG